>JAFNEN010000073.1:225000-825000 GCA_019343175.1 Oedothorax gibbosus | reverse complement strand
AAGTTTCCATTTTTAAGTACCAGGATGCAGTCGTGGTTGCAAAAATGTAATTCCGTCACACAAACAGAAGTTAGTCAAAAGTGAAATAATAAAATACTTTTTTAAAAAATTCAACTTTTTTTATCATTTTTTAATCATTAACAGTAATATATAAAATGAAAACCCAATTTTCCTTTGAAAATAGCTTGGTGGTAATTGTTTTAGTTCAATTATACAATTCAAAATGTCATTTCGTCACATATGGAATTGCCCAGCTGTGACGTCAATGTAGGCGTTTCCATTCAAGTGAAATGAAATGAAATGAATGATGAAATGAAATGAAATGAAATGAAATGAAATGAATGAAAATGAATGAAATGAAATATGAAATGAATGAAAATGAAATGAATGAAAATGAAATGAATGAAAATGAAATGAATGAAAATGAAATGAAATTAAATGAAATGTGAAATGAAATTAAATGAAATGCATGAAATGAAATGAATGAAATGAAATGAATGAAATGAAATGAATGAAATGAAATGAATGAAATGAAATGAATGAAATGAAATGAATGAAATGAAATGAAATGAATGAAATGAAATGAAATGCATGAAATGAAATGAAATGATATGAAATGGAATGAAAGGAAATGCATGAAATGAAATGAAATGCGTGAAATGAAATGAAATGAAATGCATGAAATGAAATCGTCCATTTGGCCAGCAATACTTCAATTTTCAAGGTTGGAGAGTTGTTCCGAGTTGTGCCAATGATTTTGCCGACAGCTAAACGATAATGGATTGAATTTTTAATTGTGGTTGTCCTTAAAAGACTAAAATATATTTTCTAGTAAACAAAACATTCTCCAAACAGAACAAGAGTTCCTTGGAAAGAACATGCAATTTCCCTCCATAACTTAAAAAGCTTGTCTTCTTCCTCGGGTAGAAATTAAGCATGATTTCTCCATTGGGAAGAGAGGTGAGCTTTTAATCATGAACTTAAATCCAAATACCCAAACGAGAGCCTTGAGGTATTAGTTGCCAGGTAACGTTTAATCTTCCGAATATGATGTCGCCATGAAATGCGGGATATGAAAACGAGTTCGAGCCGCGCGGGGTAAATCCTTTCAAGACAATTTTATCAACGCCTCTTCCATCTTCCTAAGAAGATTAAAATTCCCCGACTTGATATTCTGTTACATTCGGGAAGGGGGATTAGCGGAAAATGTTCGCGTCCTAATTGTTGCTGTCCTGGTCAAAGAGTCCCCTTTTCCAATTTCGCTTTAAGCTTGTTTCGGAGAACAGTAAAATTGCGCAGTGAGTGCCGGACTAGAAGCTAAAGCCAACATTTCCTGGGAGCAGAGTTACTATACATCACCTCTACTGAAGTAGACAGAGTCGTAACAATACTTTGTCGATGTGGCAATCCACCATGGTCATTATTCTGCTGAACCAAAATTTTCGTGTATGATGGAGTGGCTTTATTTGAGACATCATAAAAAAAAAATCGGATCGCTATTGGCTTAGAGGACACGATATTAGTATTAAATTGCCTTTGGTGGTGAAAGGAAGAATTCACCAACTCGCCAAATCTACTAGTTGACGTGACTAAGTATGATCTAGCACGACTCAATATTAAGTCCCTCAAATTCAGAAGAATCGCCAGTCCTCTAAACCTAATGCAGTATTTTTGAAATTTTAAGATTTGTCAAAGTATTGCATTAAAATTTTTGCATTTTTTTACATGAAGAAAGTAATAACAACAAAAAAGATTGAAGGGAAATATCAACTGATTATTTATTAGTAAAGGATTCCGCAGTTTATAGAAAGCTGTCGACACTTGTCTAAAAATCTTACTAGTGTCGATAAAAAATAATTAAATTACCAGGTGATATTTTTCCTCCATTTTTTTCCGTTATTATTATTACTATGTTCATACCTGGAGAAAAAAAATACTCAAATTTTAAAAAAATACTTTGGCAGATGTTATAATTTCAAATGTAAGTCTTTAAATCATAGAGTTATAATAAGGAGAGAGAGCGAAAATGCAAATCTCCCATTCACTACCTGATACTCACGTTAAAACCGTTCTCTAAGAGTCACGTGCTTTAGGGCTGTGATATTTGGCGCTGATACATAAGGTCAACAACAAGATGGGATTGCCGCTCTTGTTAAATTTCTCCCTTTTTGGCGCTCCTGGTAAAAATCGTAGTTCTTTTACGCGGTTTGTGACGTTTTTTTAAAATTGCAATTAACTTGTTTGTAACAATTGTTTTTCTTTTTTCTTCTACATTTATATTAAAATAGGTACTTATGAAACATGTGATTTTAGAAAACAGAAAAAAAGAATTGAGGGAACTATGATTATTTTTAATGGGTTTGGCTCGTGCAAGTAAAAAACAATATTAGTATTTTAGTTTAAAACAAATTTAAATTTACACAGTGTTTTATGCTTTAATTTTAACTATTTTTCTTTATTTTTATTCGAAATTTTTTGTTTAATAAGTATGACATGAGATACCTAGCTGCTAAATTTTTTATAAAAAAAAGGATTAAAAAATAATTAATTGATCCAAAGCAAAATATTTCATTTAAATTGCAAAACGAGTTCCCAGTAGTTTTAGTTTTGTTAGTAATACAAATTCATTAGGTTTACAAATGTAAATAATACCTTTTGCATAGGTAATAAAAAATAAATATTAAATAACAAGCTTAATAAGAGCATTGGATACAAGAATTTTTTTTCAAATAAATTAACATTGTCAGTTCATATTATTAAAAAGTAATTAACACGCACTGTTTTGAAACAATACGGCTGATCATTTTAAATAATTTTATGTTTATAATTCATGTAGGAAATCTTTATTATAAGTTTTAAAAAAAACTTTAAGCAAAAATAAAGGTAGAATTTATTAAAATTACTGTTGCTCTTTTAGATATCTTTTAATTTTATATCATAAATCTCGAAATTCAAAAGTAAAAAATTATATAAAAATCAGGAAAGTATACCTGTAATATTGAAATGAAAAATAGATGTTCTACTCATTACTAGAGATGATACTCATTATAATTTTAAAAAGTCTTTTTTTAAAGTTGGAAATAAAGTAAAATGAATAAAAATATTGTTTTACTTAAATAAATTTTAAATTACAAAAATAGCATTTAAATACCCATTTTGTAAATCGAAACTACCAAATACACAAAAAATAAATAAAAAGATATAATTAATCCATTATTCAAATTTCAAACTTTTAATATAACAAAAAAAATAAATGCAAGAAATATAAGGAAACGTAAAAACTGCAATTTAAACTGAGTAAACTTTTTACAAATATTTATTTTATATGCAACACACTCTTATTTCCAAGATCTATTTATTCTAAGTTTCGATTTCAAAATAACTCCAATTGCGCCAGACCGCCAAGCGATTTCCGAAACAATATAAGTCATGAAACAGGGCATATTTTAAGGAAATTTGACTGTGTGGGCAACTCTAACTTTCTCGGAGGGGGGGGGGGGAATTGTAAATGTGCAGTTTATGTTAGTTGAATAATCGTCAAAAAGGAGTTGGGGTGTGAAAATTTGAATTACGGAAATTATTGCTAATGGTCGTTTTATTCGATAGGAAAAGAGTGTAAGGAACGTAACCTCTGAACTTTTTGAACTATTTTAATTTCATTCATTATAATACAACCATTCATTTTTAATTTAATACAACTAAATTCAAATAACATTGTCTTTTTCAAAAAGAGATTTCATATAAAACCTCACTTTGTAGAGTTCAGCTTCTGGTTTTCTTTCTCTTCGGTTTTTAATTTGTAAAATTTTTATGACAAATGGCCGTGTGAGTTGTTGTTCAATTGTATGTTGAAGTCAATTCTATGTTGTGACATTAGAATTGACTTTCTCCCTACGTTTGCTATAAGTATCTTTTTTTATAGTCGTCTTCCTTTTCTTCGAAACCACCGGGATAAGACGCATTTATCATTAACTCCTGTTTAGTTATTATGGCAATATATATTCAAAACTGTGATGTCTGATAGCATCGCCCATGAAAAGTCAGTTGAAATTGTAAAGAACTCTCTTCCCACATGTTTAACATCCCTTTTGCAATATTCTTGTCTTTCTTGTCCTCTTCCGAATCAGACATGATATTCTGCCACTGTTTCCAACAGTATGGCAAGTTTTTGATGACTGCTTGAATTTCATTTCTGATATGTTCAGCAAAACGGACTTCAAAGTGGCTAGGTAAAGCTCTATACTCTGGAAAAATAATCGCAAGCGATTTTGTGTGTCTTGCCGATCTTCGGTAATATGTCAAAATACTGCTGAGATTTGCTCTCTAGAGTGTGAGTTCAGGGACTGACGACACTACACTTTCTAATGCTAAATCGTTTCTGTGTGCAACGCACCACACTATTACTAATTTCTTATCTAGTTCAGCTGCCCCATCCCATAGTAGGAAAGAAAGAGAACCCCGTGGTTGTTTCACTCTTTTGGGGAAGGGTTAGGGGTCACGCTTCCATGTGGCCTTATTTTGCAGAAAAAAAAAATAGAAACACATAACCGCTGGTGGGCAATTTTATTTGACTGTGGGGGCAATTTATTTGACTGTATGGGCAATTGCCCAAAAAAAACCTTATTAAAATATGCCCTGTCATGAAAATCACAAAATACAACGTTTAAAACACTTTCCATTGATGCCGATTATTAAACAAAACATGCATTTTCATTTCACATGCAATTGATAAGAATAAATCGTATTATAACACAGAATATATCGAATATTATTTTAAAAACCATGATTAGCAATATACTTTTTGATATTATTTATTAAGTAATTTGAATTTCAATAAAGAAGGTTTATAAAAATCTTACCAATGACATGTAAAAGGTCATCCCTTTGTCAATTTTTCCTACATCCATATGCTGAGCAATAGTGTATCATTTTGAGTACATTCCGCGTGAGCAGACGAATTTTTCCCGCTGTAGACTATAGAAATAAACTTTCGTATTTGTTTTCGAACTCCAGCAATCACGTGACTTCCAGTGTGGCGCATCGGCTCGTTCTTCTTTTTCGCTCCCTAGTTTACTTATTATAACTCTATGCTTTAAATAAATAGGACTAATTTTATCCTTTGACAGCTTTAAGAGTACGTCCTATCACTTTCCCTTTGTGCTACCGTTCGTCGGCTTATGCAATGCAGTTACTTTTTAATTTTGGTATTTATAAAAACAGTGCATTCAAGCACGGCCTACTCAACTACTAAGGCCGAAGAAGCTTTCCCAAACAAGCTCGGGGACGGAAATGTTGACGTCATAGTTCCGAGTGGCTTTGTTCCGAAGATGAAGACAACCTGTCTCGAAACATGTTCGGAACCACTCGTTCACGGCTGACCACATTTTTAGGGTTCCGAATGCGTCCGAACTAGTTTCTCGATCTTCGGCACTGGGAACAGTGACGTCAAAATTTCCGTCTACGCTCATGTTTGGGAGAGCTTCTCTGGCCTTGTTATTGAAGTTGGCCGTGATTCAAGCCCAAACACACCCACAACTACAAAAAACACGAAATGAAGTCATTTGATATCTTTGGGGTGTAAGTTCAACCTTCGAACTTACATCTTCCCCGAAAATCGTCGAGAATCACAAAACACATAAATGACATTGGGTAAAACAATTTTATTTTTCTAAAAGGCATAACTCAGAGTTTTCTACATTCAGAACAAAAAAAGCCATTTTTTTAATTCGTAGTACATTGCATAAATATATTCACCAATGAAAACAACACTGCAATATTCGACATCAATGTTTTAAAGGGGGAGGATTAGAGAGCCTAAATAAGAGAACGAACTTGCACTTCGTACAAGTATATAAGAGTGCCGCCACTGTGGAGTAACTGGCAACGGGCTCTCCACGCTCTTGCCCGGTTCGTGCCAACCTAGAATCGTTATCGCTTTTAACGGCGCCAAAGCTAAACCGAATCTGAAGTTATATTCGCTTGGGATCCTGACGGGAGAATTTTGTATCGGATTCTTTTGGATAGTATTCGATTTCAACTTAAAGAAAAAGCTTAGCGCTTTAGTTTTTTTTGTTTTAGAAAATTTTGTTGTGTATAACATTGATTTTTTCTCTTGTTTCTAACAAAACAGTTTGAAAAACTTTGGATTTTCAATCCATTTGTATTTATACCTTTCCTTTTATTTTAAAACTTCACTTTACATCCATAAACATCCGTTACATCCATTTTCAAAGTAAAACCCCTTTCGGTTCGGTTAGTAAAACCAACTGCACAACACCCAGGCATTTTATAAAATGACTTGAGAAAATTTACCATGTTCTTCTTTTGCTTAAAAAAAACTATTTCCATAATCAAGCACAATACATAATTGGATTTATAATCGGATTTATATTCTTAAACAAACAAAAAAATATCACATAAAACTAAGATGACGCTAAGAACATCCAAACTCAACTACAGTGGTGGCCAAAAGTGTGGACATTTTTTTAATGTTTCATGTTTTTCAACTTTTTTGTTTTGTGCTTGTGGAGTATAATAATTTTCCCTTAAATACAAACGTTTATATATTAAATTGAAGTTAATTTAGTGTAGAATTTAATAATAAATACAGTATTACAATATCTGTATTACAAAAAAATTACGCAACTAATAGTAAGATCTATCTTAGATTTGCAAATTTTAAAAAATGTCCACACTTTTGGCCACCACTGTATCACTTTAAAGAACTTAATAAAAATACATGCGACGCGGACTGAAAAAAAAAGCTGTGAGACTAAAATATGATATTAAAAGAAAAGAGAGAGACGCCACGGACACTGCCAGTACACATATACTACTGGAAATAAATTATATTCGAAAATAGCTGTATTCTTCTTGAAGCATAACGAGACTAAACAGAATGAATTGTGGTTGAAGGGGCACGAACTGTACGAGAGCTACATGATTTTATAGCACAACCAGGCAGGTCCGTCACAACTGCTTGTATTTATTTAAGTAATTAGAATAACAGATAATAGGGTATTTGATTAAATTTTTTTTATTGGTTAAAATATTCTTATGCCAAAAATATTAGACCCGTATTTTTTCTTTTTTTTTCAAATACCCCATAAAAAGGGAGAAAAATTAATTTTAAAATTAGGACGAAAAATTACGCCCGAAAACGCTTCGTGGCTGTCACGACTTCACTAGTAACTATAAACAAACTTTGAAACACCATTTTGGAATCTACTTTAAGCAAATTTGAACTATCCGCTTCTGTAAAACCTCCTTCCATTATCTATATAATTCTATTTTAATAGTAAATTAGATTAAATCCAGTTTAATTGCAAGCAAAAAAACATCACACCGGTTTGTTTATATATACTAGTGACGTCATCCAAATCGACGAGTTTGTGATCACGTGACGTACCGATGAAAAAAAGGCCATTTTAAAATGATTTTTATTAATTATTTAAAGATTTATTTTGCAAAAAAAATTATATACGTTTGTTATTTTTGGGTTTAAACTATAATTAATTTAATATTGGAAGGTATTTTAGCGATACAGTCAAGTACCCTATTCTAATAAATTCTGTAATGTAAACACATAAAATCACAAAATATGTTTTGGTACAACCTTAACTTTTCTTTCAACCTTTACTTACAATAAAATGCATTAAATAAGTTTTAAAATACAAAAATTGTACATTTCCGAATAACACTCAATGCCGTAACAGACTTTCAGTTTGTTTACCTTTTAGAAGAGCGCCAACACTTTGAGGGAAGCATCGTGGCGGCATCGTGACTTATGGTGAACCTTCGAGTTTCCTTAACCGCTTGGTCAACTCGCTCAACAATGTCGTCTGTAGCGACTGGATTGCTTCCTTGACCCCCTTCTTCATGAACATCAGTTCGGCTGCCTTTAAATTTCCCACACCTATCACGAACAATGCCATTACTCGTAAAGGTGTCGCCATACACTCGACTCATTCTTCGATGAATTTCCATTGCACTGTTTCCTTCTGCCTGGGAGAAACCGTCACAACTACCTTCCAATCATTGGCGGCTTAAATTTATGAAGAGGGTATTTCAAAGCTTGTTCACAGATATGACAAAATGCCTTAATCGTCAAGGTGATTATGTAGAGAAATAAGCAGTATTGTACATTACTTTTGGTAATAAAATCTTTTTTGTCCGTCTTTTCTTTATAGTCTATCGGAGGTTGAAATAAACAACCCTCGTATAAAATTCAAAAAAAAAAATTACATTAATCAATTACATAAACTAATTACATTGATAATATTAATTAGAGTTACATGCTCAACACCTCCTCCACCTTTGGACCGATAACAGCATTTTTTTGTAGTTAAAACTTAAGAACACACAATTATATAAAATTAAAAACATAATTACATCAATTAATTACATTAACTAATTACATCGATAATATTAGTTAATTACTATTTCATGGTCTAATTCTTTCACCAAGGAGCAATATGTTAATTTTTGATTGTTAAAAACACTGTTTTGATTGTTAAAGTTAGAACAGAAGTTGAAAGGGGGGTAACGAACGGAAGGGTTAAAATATTCACAATATCAATACCCAACTTTTTCTTTTTTATTTATTCTTTCGAATGAAGAAAAAAGATAAATATGGTAAACATCAGTCAAAGAAGAAGAATAAAACAGTTTATTTCCAAATTCCATATTGGTGGGAACGTAGTTTAAATGTCAAATGTTAGCCTAAAAAATTATGCAATAAAATATTTATTTAGACTTTTCCTCAGGCAAAGCATTTATATATTTTTTTTTAAACTTATATTAAAGTCCATATGTGTTGCAAAAAATATTCTTGAAATACATGAGTCATTTTAAATCATAGGGAACTAACTCACTCAAACACTATACCACTCTAACAAAAATACGAATCCGGTTCAAAAACTATTAAATACTTTTACAACCATTAACGTATTTTTCCGAAAGTGGCATAAGCGTGTGAATAACATGTAATAAATCGGATATAAAAATGTGAATTGAATATTACATTTATTTTTATACCAGAAAAAAAATACTTTTTATTTTCATAAGTCAATTTTTATCGGAATTCAATTAATTTGGTCAAGTTTCAATAAAATTAAGCCACTCTAGATCCAAAACATACCCAGTGTTTGTAGCTACCAGCCCCCAAATAGAACTAATTGCGGTGTTAGGCAATTTTGTTTCTAAGATTTAAACATAGTGTGTTTATCACAATGGACGATTTCAACAGGATGGAACGTGAATTGTTTGTGGGGTAGAAGATCGCACAAGAAACTATAATTGGCATGTTCATGTGGCGTAGTCATTCCTGGATTCCATTAGCTCGGTGAATGGTAGTATGACACGGTAAGCTCCGCCCACTACATTGATTAAATAATCAAGACCTTATTTATTTTCCTGTTGAACTGTTGCCACACACAACGTAAAACATGCCCAATATTTAAAATATAGGTGAAGGAAATTTAATTTTATAAAATTTATCAGTTATATGTTTATCATTCTTCCAATTTTAAAGTGTATGCTAACAATTAGATGCTCCTTTTTCAATTGACTTTCGAACAAGTCAGTCCCCAACCTCGATACACCGACCATCCTGATTAAGATAGAGAAATCAGTCTACTTCAATTTACTCCCATTTCCCGTCAAAGTTATCCCTATTCGAAGGCATAAGACTGTTTCGCTCCTTAGTTTGTCTTTCTCAGTCGTGTCTCGCTCAATGTTAAGAAAACGCGGTCGTTGCCAAAAGCTAGGCGGAAAACTATTTGGCTTCTTTTCTAATTTGGCGCTTTTACTTGGCTTCAATTCTTCCAGCGATTTCATCGATCTATCAATGTTACTAGATAGACCAAAATACTTTACTTACTATAATGAGGCCACTTCCAGTCTATGTTAGCAACTGTTATTTTTTCTATTTATTTTATTTGGAGGAAGGTGTAGTAAACGAATGTAAACAATATGAAATTTAAGTATTATTTTTAGGAGTAAAAATGCATTTGGTATACAATTTTATATTCTCCTTCGAAAATGCATTGATGTTATATTAGTATTTATTCATTTTGTTATTGACAGTAACATAAAGGGAAACATTTGGTTTCAATTGAAAAATAAAATGAATAATTTTAAATAAAATTTATTTACAATATCGTAAAAAAGAAATTCATTCTTCATAAATAATAATTTCTTAAATAACGTTTTATTTATCCGTGAAGTCCGCCGACACAGAACACAAGAATTGCCCATTTTTCACTTTTCTGTTACTATGATAAAACACAAATTAGATTTACTAGAGAAATTAAAAATAATCCAATTAATTAAAATTATAACTTTCGAGCAGTCTATAAGAGATTTGAACATAAGAAAATTTAAACGTTGTGCATCTTCTTTTGTTCTATGAAAGGAAAAAATGATTTTTACAAAAACAAGTTTTGAAATTTAATCATTTCCAAAAAAACTTTGTCTGATAGAATGAAACTTTTTAAAAAGAACACAATTATTCGAAAAGTTCATAATTAATTATTTAATCGTAAATGATATAGCAATAAAAAATGTTTAACTTCCCTTCTGTACATGATGAATGCTATTCCCAAGTCTTTCTTTTAGTGGAGGTGTAAAATTAAAACTCTCGATTTGATTTTTATTAGCAAACGATAATAAATGTTGAAACGAAAATTAATATATAATCGACGATTGATTTCTTCGCATGCTTGCTCACCAACCCTCATCAACAGTATTGATTGCACAAGTATATGTGTGTTGACATTAGATAGCTACTTCCAGTAAAATTTAGTTCGAAAATTAAATTTAAATTTAAAAAATTTGACTTTGGCGGGTGGTACTGGAAATATAACACCCAAAAAAAAATCGAAACTACCACTTTCTCAAAAACTTTATTTTGAAGTCCAACAGGTTCTAAAAACTTGTGTAATTTTTTTTTAATCTGTAGCTATGTTTTCGAATTGTAGGTTGCTTCAGACAGAAAGACAGACCAATGTTCGAAAACCACATTTTTTAGAATCAGCACAATCCAAAACATGTAAAAAACACAAACTATCCATTTCGCATATTCAACCCAATACTTTCGTTACCTTATAATTCATATCAGGAAATTGAAAGTGAAAAACAATGACAGAGCTTAATTACTGACCACTTACGAGTGTTCATTGAGAAAAATTGAGTTTGAACTAAATATTAATTCGCTGAAGAGAAATAGAACTACTCAAAAAATGATCCTGATTCATGAATAGCAAAAGTACAATCCATGTCTATAAAAATTTTCAAAAACTACAAGCCATAGACTGATATAAATTTTTTTTTAAAAGCACAATTTTAATATTATTTTATTCTACGCAACTCCACGAGCAGACCTCATAACATGGAAGGAAAAAAGAAAGATTTTTTAGAGAATTACTAGAAAACATGTGTTGCAGTCTAGTTTCAGATACAGCTTCATATTTTTAATATTATAAGTCCTATAGCAAAAACACAGGATATATGGCACATTTATTGTTTTACATTAGGACGACGAATCCGACGATATATATATGTAGTATCTTTAGATATAGTCTTAATACACTTTAGTTTTTATAACACTATGTTGTATAAATAATTAATAAATTTTTTTTAACCAAACAATTATCCAGTTTTTTATTCATGTTTAGATTGTTTTATAATAAATAACAAATTAGAAACCTTTCAATATGTTTAATGATTTTAAATAAAAGTTAAATACATGAATATGTTTTTAAAAAATGCTTCCAACATAGCACTCATCTACAGATACAAGAAAGCTTCATGGCCAAAGCTGCCAAAAAGTAGAATATAAATTCAAATTTTAATGCTAATTTTTTTTGAAAGCAATTTAATACCAAGATTTCCCACAGCTAAAATCAACATAGTAAACTTTGACAGATTTTCTGTTTAAAAAAAACAAAGAATTGAAACCTACCAAGCACCACAAATGCCCAGCACTTAGGTACTTTTTTTTTAGAAATGAAAAAAAGTAAAGCCATAATTGACTTTTGGCTTATAGTTGTGGGAATAAGGCATACAAAGCAAAGCATTAAAAAATTAACAGAAATTAAAGGTTAAAAATTTGTTCAAAGATAATGTTAATAAAATATAGTAATAAACATAGAAAAACTTAAACATACCACAAAGAAACTTATGCTGCAATTACTAAAATACAGCACTTCATTCAAAATTTCAACTGCCATAACAATAAAGCATAATTAGCAAAAGCATAAAAAATCAATTAAAAAACTTTTGTATAAAAAATGAACACAACATTCTTATTAGATAGCTGCTCCTGAAATAGTCAAAGTATTTAGAGAATTTTATAGCACCACAGAAAAGACTTAACTAGTATAACTGTATAATAAGAACACTTATAAAGTATTATGACTTTTCAAAAATCTTGAGAGACCTTTGTATATTATCTGCTGTAAAACTTTATAAAAATTATTAAACTCTGTTAACACAATGAAGTAATTTTCAAGATAAAGGAATTTAATTTGTTATACAGTAGTAAATTTAACAGTAATTTCTAATTGAAAACTACCTTGACATACTTCACATAAATCTAATATTTTTTAATATATAACCTTAGATCAAAATTATTAATAAAAACAATTAAAAAATATTAATGAATACATCAAGTAGCCTAGACAGAACAAGAAAGCATGTGATGGTGGAATGATGATTGAAAATGAACTGAATTATATAAAAAAAATTATGTAAGAATTTCTGACTAAAATTATAATATAAAAAAATATGACAGTAAAGTTAGAAAGATATAAATCTTTATTCCGGTTTTATGCTTGCATGTAATGTAGATACGTCTTGATGAGATATATTCAAATTAAAAATTCGGTATTAATAAAACTAATTATGTAATACGTATAATTTTCATTTACCATAGATTTATGTCACTATAGATAAATGTATATATTATAATCCAGATGTTATTTAAAGAGTACAACATGAAGTGCTTTTAGTAGTTGAATATATATTTTACATAATTACTTAAAATACTTATTAAATACTTAAATAGGCTTTCTTTATCAATCTTTTATAAAGAAGGTGCAAAGAATAATCTGCATACTAATGTTATGTTCCAAATCGATTTTTGTTGGTCATACCAATTTTGCAAATGCTATTACTTTCAATATTCAAAGATGAATAAATGATAAATTGCATTTTTAGCAACCCTTATACAGCGAATATAATAAGAAAATTTGTTAAATTTTGTGAAATGGACCTAGTTTTATAAAATATTTTTAAAAATCAAAAAGAAAAACAATCAAAAATAAACATTCCATTTTGATTAAAAAAACATACTGGGATGGTATATCTTTTAGCTACCTTAAATAAAATTTAATGAATTTGTAATTATCTATTTTTTGTGGCAGTTATTTAAAACACACAAAATACAGTTAAAAAATCACACAAAACAATACTAGAATTAGCACATTAACCTACATATTAAAACCATCGTAAAATATCACTTGCAAAACAAATATTTAAAATAAATGTAATAAAAAAATACTTTGATTTAGAAATGATATTAAAACACTAGGGCATTTATCAGATGCATATGAAAAAATCTATATGTACTTTCCATGTACTTTTATAATAAGGCACAAAGTAAATATTTAAGTACTATAAGATTTTCTTATAAAATATTTATGCAAAATATCCAAAGCGAGTCCCTAAAGACAAAATGTATGCTTATTTTACAATGCACATCAAATGCGAATGAGAATAAATTTTGAGCAATGCAGCATAAAAAGCTCCCAACAAGTTACATAAGAAAAACTTTAGTATGATAAAAGGTCATCAGTTGTAATGATTTCCAGTGTGACAACACCAGGCTTTTTTACATCTTTTTCTTGCAATCTTCCATACAGTTCGACTTCTTTTATAATAGGCTCTGATTGCAATGGAGCTTCCACTGAGGCTTTGCCCAAACAGGTGTCCATTACCACATTGCTATTCCAAATCTAAAATATAAGCACAAACAAATAATGAACAATAAGTTTATGAAAAACCGGACACCGCATATGGGTGTGTCAGAGCAAACAAAGACCAAAGTCGTGAATCCTATACTTTGTTTTAGTTCAATCACCATAAAAGAAATTTTTCAACAATCTTTGCAATATAATGCTTATTCATTACAAACCTTAAGTAATTTACGATTTCTGTTTCAATTTGTTGTCTTTAAAAATACAAACAAGTACATGAAGAAGTTGTTAAGTATGGAAAAATATTAATTTACCTGTATTTTAACTGTAGATGCAGAGTTTTTTCGATAAAACAGACAAGTCAGGTTCCATTCAGGATTCAGTGTTTCCCGACATACAGGGCTTTTTACTCTTTCTCCTTCACATTTCACAACACAATATGGATCTGCACCTACAAAATGTACAGATTAATAATTAATATTTAGAAATCATTAAAAATCTTGTCTAAAATTAAATCTCAAAGACAAAGGGGGTAAGGAAAAATTGAGAAATTTAACAAAGAATTGATATATTTTTTTTTAAATTGTAAATGATATTCAGGCAGAAAATGATTTATGGAGCCCATAAAGCTATTGCATATTAGGCAAATACAAATGTATTGTTAATAGAAATTAGGAACATACAATCAAAAATATTTAGATTGGGTAACTTGGTGTTACAAACAAGCCTACATTTCCGTTTAAACAATTTTGATGAATTAATACATATGTAATAAGATAAAACTTAATAATTGAAAAATTCTTCAATGATGCATTTAATTAACCTTTAAAATACCTTGTAACAACTGTTGACTTGTTAATCAGGTGGGTTTTTTAATTAATAATTAAATATTTAGTTATTTAATTAATAATAAAAATATTACATTGTTTTACCGTTGAATTTAAACCATTTTGTAACATTCCTGGTCCAATTACATACCAGCAGTTTTTAATAGCAGTTTTAGCTCTTTTACAGTGAAATATTGCTGGCGATTTGCATAATATCATCTGTAAAGAGAACTTTAACCCATTGCAGCTCTGTCCAGTGTTGGTGCTGTTTGCACCATTGTATACACGCTCTTTTGTGGGAGTGAGTGGGATGCAAATGACGGGCACCTGTAATACAGCATTCTTTCACCGAGCCTCCTGGCAACTGTCTTCTTTTAAACTAATGTTCCTGTTGCAGCAACAAGTTCCCTGGGACAGTTGTGTTTCTGTAGACGTCCTGTGGCGCTTGGAAGTAAGTACCAAATGGAGGGCTCAGAATACAAGTGAACCAAGTCCATAAAATGCTTCTTTGTGTAACAGACGAGTTGAAGCCGCTAGGCAGTAGCAATTGAAAACATTTTTTTAATTGCTGTTGCCTAGTGCATATTATTTGAACTAGGATTCTTTTCATTATTGCACTGAAATTCTACATAGATAGAACATGCAATTCGAAACTGCAATGCAATCAAAAATGATAAAAAGTGGACTTGGTTCGCTTATATTCTGAACCCTCCAAAAACTGGTCTTCATTGGGCGTTGTTGCTCTCGGACGACCTTGTCTTGGTCTTCTGGACGCTGTCCCATTGTTTTGAAACTGACTCCACAAAATCGAAATAATGCTTGGAGCTACACTTAATTACCTAGCAACCCGAGATTTGGGCGGCCCTGCCTCAAGTCCCCCGTACCCAGCATTCTCCACCTCATACTTTCTTCTAAACGATGATGTTCATTCATTTTACTTAAAAATCAACAAAAAAACAGTAAGATTATTCGAGAAATACAATAAAAATCGCTAATGTGCTGTAGAGTGGAATGAGCTGCACAGCTGGATGCAAACTTTTATACCTCCTGCTGACTTAGCAAAGCCCACAAAAATAAATAAACTCAATTCAGCGAGACCAACACCATAGTAACATTATACGGCAGCCAACTGTCCAGGTTTTATGTGATATTTTCTAAGAAATGTGTGAAAATGCTTTCCATCTCTTAATTTTGCCCACCAGTGCATATAAAATTAGGGACTTCGAGCAAATCACTAGCGATATTGAATTAAAAAGCGGTGGTAACTTTGTCGCCTACGCTTTTCCCCAATCGCGAGGCGTTGCCCTGGCATATGTTGTGCCTTATAAATATTTATCGCACTATATTATTTTACACATTTTAAAGTTTGATTTGTAATATTCGAGGAACTTATGACTTATGACATTTGTAGGGGGCACAGTAAGCCTAGCACTGCGACCATAGGTCTATTTTACTGTCCCCTGGAAATAAGAATAAATCACTGCCTCTTTATGAAAAGAGGCCTTTAGCAGAAGCAAAATTTAGCAAGGACCGAATTGAAATGTCTTGAAGCTCCCAGGGTTCAAGTAAATGAAGACCAAGGTGTTCAAATGTATTCAAGGGACGAAATCCTTAACATTCAATCAATTTAATTTAAAGTTTCAATTAGAACTCAGTTGTATTGTCGCTTTTTTTTAAAAGGTGTAAAAATCTCGAATCGAAGGTTCCAAGATGTTTTGCTCCATTCAAATCATAAAACATGAAATAGGAAAATTGAAGAAAGGAAAACTAATTCAAAAACTGAATTAGAATGAAAAACTAGAACTAGTGCACAGAAAAAACAGAAAATGTTTGGAAAACTGTTTTTGATACCTGCTTTTAAATTAAAAATTTAAAAAAAGGGAAAAGAACTAAAAAACCGAAAATTAATTGATTGTTAATTTCTCAGCAAATGTTAAATATTATTTATTAACCATTATTAAGTTACTATTTATAACTTATATTAGTATTTAAATTTATCATTATAAAAACCAAATTTGATTTTTAGAAAAACCAAGGTTACAAGGAAAACTGAGTAACAAAACAAACTATTTTTCCCACTAAAAACTTGACCAGTTTCTAAAGCACCTGGTTTTTTTTTCATGAAAAGTTAACCGGTTTTTGAATATCTATAAACCGGTTTTAAAAAAGGTTTTTCAATCAGTTCACCTGGTTCTTTTCACCAGTTTGAAAAAAAAGTGTTTTCAAACTAGTAAATTTAAGGATAAATATTGAATGGTATGGGGGTGGATTGGGTTAAACTCTGGGATTTTTTGGGCTTTTTTGAAAGGGGGGGAGGCGAACTCTACACTGTGCTACAGTGCACAATAGACAAATTTGTTGTCATTTTTAGGCATTTAAATTTTAAAAATTGCTATTTTTAACCAGAAAATGCATCATTAAATGTCTTCAAATGCACAAATCGGTGGCAAAACGTCAAGGTAATGTTGTGTTAGGCATATAGTCATTATTTAAATCCTAATTGGGATATATATTACTTAAATCGTGAGCAATATTTCCCCGTAAAATAGCTACAACGGCTATATTCGCTGCTGGTATATAAATGGACTAGCAATGTTTCAAAATAGTTTAAATGCAACGGTAAAACATGCTTTTTAATATCCGAAATACAATTCTAGCAAAAAAAATGCGAAATTGGGTCATTAAATGTGAATTAAATTGGTTTTCTCTTATATTTTTGAGAGATTTTTTTTATGCAATTTTCTACAGTTATTAAAATAAAAATTATTATTTGTAATTTTATACGTGATTTGTGTGTTTTTAATTATATACAACCTCCTGATCCTTATAAAAAAAGTTCAACCAAACCTTTTAAGTGAAATTTTGTAACTTAAAATTCTTTTTGTCTAAACTTTTGAGACGGACTATAACAATAACAAGGTAGGGCCATTATGTATGTTGACGTTACTAGTTGAAGTAAGGTTTTGGACAAACCTTTCCAAAAAGGAATCACTAAACTCAGGTTGTTGCACAAGATAGGGATCTCTAATAGCAAAAAGAACCTCAAAGAATGGGGGGAATACCAGTGCCTGTGGATGGACAGTCTGTATTGATTGGTCAACTTATGTTTGTGGAAAGAGGGGATTAGGGGCTGTTAGTGTCCAGAAAGGGGGAAGGAGTCTATCTGATGACATCATTCAACAGACTGTCGAACCTACAATGACAACACAGCAAGTATTGAAACTGAAGAGGTATGGTCCGGCCCGTTTTCGATAAAGGGACCTCTTGCGTGCGAGCCCAATACTGAACCGTCTGTGACAAATTACTCGGTTGCGAGGGCTAGTATTGGGTATTTGTACTGACCACCACAAAACAAATAGACTTTATAATGATAAATCTGCGAAGCAAGAAAGTCGATTAATTAAACAGTCTTTTCTCTGAACTTAAAATTGAATTAGAAAAAGAGGTACTTTCTGGGAGGAAAAAACAGGTAGAAATTTTTTCGTATTTCAAAAGATGGTAATTTAAATATGTATAGTAAAAAAAATATGACCTTGTTTTTAGATATAATTAAAATAAAATTATTAAGATTGTATAATTTTCTTAATTTTGACTACTGATCCCCATTGTTTAGAAAATCGATTTGAATTTTAAGCAGCTTATTGATCATACTTCTCAAACAGACCACCCTCCCTCAATGACAGATTTTCCTCAGAACGATGGGTGGTCGCTCCCGAGAAATTTTACTGAACCTTAGCTATTAGTACATGGCTAATATCTCTTGATTGGCTAAAATCTCTTGATTAACTAAAAAATTTATCAATTTCATATTTGGAAAAGGTTCAAGAGAAAGGTGTCAATAAGTTGGTAAATTTTCTTACTTCCAAAACGATCTTGTTTTTCCAAATCTGTAGCTCCTTTGACAAACACTTTTGTTAGCAGACAAGGATATGAGATGCAAGGCCACATACTCTGTGTGGGAACATCATGTGCCACCTCTCTAAAATAGTAGAAAAAAAGTACACTTTACTTTTATATATTTAAAAAGTTTCTTATCTTTAAATGACAGAAAGAAAACGATGAAATTCAAAGCAGTAAGTTTCTTTTAAGAATGGTATATATTTTTTTAAATGTTAACCCCCCTCTTAGTGAACCCGAATTTGCTCCGAAATATTTTTGTGTGCAGTGTCATTCCTGAGTATACTCGGATGGACCAGTTTTGCTTACTGCTAAGACCTCCGGTGGCGTTAATTAAAGGGCTGGACTAAGTGTCATTTTGGATCCTTCAACCCAATGGCGGGTAAGGTTCTAACCATAGAGTTATAATCAAGAGAGTGAAAAAGAAGAGTGAACATGATCCTCATATTCAAGTCACATGACCAGTGGGATTCGAAATCAAAAATGAAACCTTCATTGTATACTCGGCAACGGGGAAACTTCGTCTGCTGAAACAGACTGTACTCAAAATGGTACACTGATGCTGCGCATAAAACTCTAAAGAAAAATTCACCAAGGAAGGACCTTTTACATTTCATTGTTAAGATTTTCTTAAACTTTCCTTGTTGAAATACAAATAACTTAATAAATAAAATTAAAAAATGTGTTACTAATTATGGGTTTTTAAAATATTCAATATATTCTGTGATATAATATGATTTATTCTCATCAATTGCTTGTAAAAATGAAAATGCATGTTTTTGTTTACCAATCAGCATCACTAGAATGTCTTTTAAACATTTTATTTTATGCTTTTTATGAATTTCATTGTTTTAAAGTTACTCGAAAATTGTTTGCGGTCTGGCACCATTGGCGTTATTTTGAAATCGAAACAAAATTAAAATGTACTTGTAGGTCTTGGAAATAAGTGCGTGTTGCATATAAAAATAATTAATAATTTTACTCAGTTTAAATTGCAGTTTTTACGTTTCCTTATATTTCTTTTATTTTTTTATGTGAAATTTAATTTTTGCAATAAGTATTTATGGATTAATTATATATTTTTATATAATTTTGATAGTCAATTTGGTAGTTTCGATTCACAATATCAATATTTAATTGCTATTATTTGAATTTAAAAGTTAGTTAAGTAACACAATATTTTTTTTTTACTTTACCTTATTTTAAACTTTAAAAAAATCGCTTTTAAATTATAATGAGTACATAGAACATCTATTTTTTATTTCAATATTACAATATTTCAATATTTTACACTCATATATATTTTTTATTTGAATTTAGAAATTTATAATATAAAAAATTTTAGTTTTTAATTTAGTAGTCTCGATTTCCAGTGCAAATGTTAAATTAAAAGTACAAGAGCCTATAAATTCTACCTTTATTTTTACTTAAAATTTTTAACTTCTAAAAAGGATTTCCTATGTTAATTTTAAACATAAAAAGCTTATGATGATCAGTCTTGTTTCAAAACAGTGTGTGTTTATTACTTTTCAATACCATGAACTGACAAGGTTCATTCGTTTGAATAAAAAATCTTTACAGCAATAAAGCAATTTAACTAGGAGCGCCCAAAAGAGAGAAACTTGACAAGAGCAGCCATCTTCAGGTGGTTGTGGATCAACGCCAAG
This sequence comes from Oedothorax gibbosus, assembly GCA_019343175.1. NCBI lineage: Eukaryota > Metazoa > Arthropoda > Arachnida > Araneae > Linyphiidae > Oedothorax > Oedothorax gibbosus. The sequence continues at coordinate 804,633 of JAFNEN010000073.1, read as the reverse complement.
TATCACAGCTCTAAAGCATGTGACAGTCATGGAACAGTTTTAATGGGGATATCAGGTTGTGAATAGGAGATTTGCATTAGCACGCTCTCTTGTTCCTATTATTAATATGGTTCTAACTCAATTTACTATGATAGTAATTTATGGTTACTGTTTTTTTTATTGTCTGCCAATTTTTTAGCTTGTCAAAAAACAATTTTAAATTTGAGGATCGATAAAAGTTGGTTGTCAGACTTTGATACAACAAATTAAATAAAAAAACCAAACAAACACTCTGCTCCCACTACTTCGTCAGGGGGACAGAGTATGAGGTGTATGGGTGTTTCTGTTTGCGGTAAATCATAAGATCCAAATACCACAACTGTCCCCAACACCCAGCAATGAAAGAAAAAAGGGGAGCTCGAAAGAATATCCAACGAACCAAGAAAATGAAACAAAATGAGCCATAAGCTCAATATAAACACCTGAATCAAATGTGAAAGTAGAAGTATATGTTCAGATCAAATTACATTGACAGTTAACGAAACTATAGGATATCCAAGATTACTGGCAAGACGTCTTATAAAAGTATCCACTGCATTTGAATATTTTGATGGAAAACAGTTTTGAATAAGAATAGCTTTGAAATGTAAAAAAAAAAGCAATCTCAATTAATCTCAATTCCAAAATTTTAAACAACATCTTTTTTACGCAACTTAACAGAATTAATAGCATTTGTAATAATGATACTGATCTTAAAATTGCTTTTTTACATTTCAAACTGTTTTACACTGTTTTCCATCAAAATATTCAAATGCAGTGGATACTTTTATAAGACGTCTTACCTAGTAATCTTGGGTATCCTATAGTTTCATTAACTGTCAACGTAATTTGATCTGAACATATACTTCTACTTTCACTTTTGATTCAGATGTTTATATTGAGCTTATGGCTCATTTTGTTTAATTTTCTTGGTTCATTGGACATTCTTTCAAGCTCCCTTTTTTTCTTTCACTACTGAGTGTTGGGGATAGGTTGTGGTATTTGATCTTATGATTTACCGCAAACAGAAACACTCTGCTCATACTCTGTCCCCCTGACGAAGTAGTGTGAGCAGAGTGTTTTTTTTATTATTATTTTATTTGTTGTATTGCTACATATTTCATTTGATTTGCAGCTTAAGCGCAATCATTGAATTATGTTTTTTAGATTAGATTATTTTAGATTATTTGACTTTTTCTTTTGGTTCTTTTATGCATTTGTTGTCAGACTTTGGGAACACCTAGCGTATTCAGGCCGGAATGCTGTTTGGCGACTTTTGGCGTTCGTGAAAAAGTAAACACAGGGTTGCTACAGTTAGTAGTATTTTACGAAATATTTTTATTAATTTCGGTACGGCATCAGTAAATTCACTTCGGAAAAATGTTTATTTTAATTTTTAACATCAATATTTGTTTCAAAACGTTGAAAATTTATTAAGATTAGTTAATTTAGAATAATAATTACGCAGCTCGTATATTGGTTGGTTGGTAGACATATATTTTATGGGCTTGTGGTTACATGGTGGTTGGTTGGTTGGTTGGTAGACATATATATTCAGGTTTGTGTGCTTGGTCAGAGACCCGCTTATAAACCTTCGTCAAGTAAGACAGACACAACAGACAACACACACATATAAGTGGATCCATCTAATTTTTAGAGACAGAGGGCAACTAGAGGATCCCCAGAATTGGCTTGTCACCCCCAGAGGTATTGATTTGGTATGGGAACTTGGAGGACTTTCGGACCCAACAGATTTAACGAGCACGTACTCCGCATATACTCGACAAACACAAACATCCATGCCTTACCGGGATTCGAACCCGAACCCAGGTAACGAACCCAGGTTACCAGGTTCGAACCCTCGAAGCTTAGGCTAGCGCCCTAACCGTTGCGCCGCCGGGTCGGCGACATGGTGGTTACTTGTTTGTTTTTGTTTCGTAGCTGGTTTATTGCTTTTCCAGATGCGGGCTTATTCCTGTCATTGTGGTATGGCTTTTTTTTACGTGACGTAAATCTCTCGGTTGCATTTCTCGAATTCGTTGCTTCTGCTCAAGGAGTGGTGTCGGTAGCGTGAGGAAATAGTTTCATATGATTTTTTTTTTGTTTTTAACATGTCTTGAAAGCTCAGTAATGTTTTAATTGTCGAAACGTAAAATGTTGTATGCAATATAACATATACGTTACGAAATTATGCCATCTGCGCCGCGTGTTGTGAAACTCGGAAATTCTTCGACAATCGAATGTAGAAACTTGGCCAGTGTTGGGCAAATTTTAATTGCAAAAGCAATTAATGATTAACAATTAATTGTTAATTGTTACTACTGCAATTCACAATTAATCAATTGTAATTGTGGAAAAGAATTGTTAATTGCAGTAGTAACAATTAACTAATGTTAACTCCGACAACCCGACCCGACCCCGACCAAGACCGACTATCCGACCAAGACCAACCAAACCGACTATCCGACCAAGACCAACCAAACCGACTATCCGACCAAGACCGACCACCCGACCAAACCGACTATCCGACCAAGACCGACAACCCGACCAAGACCGACGACCCGACCAATCGACAACCCGACCAATCGACCAAGACCGACAACCCGACCGTTCAAGACCGACTACCCGACCGACCGACCAACACCGGTCGGTCGGGACAATTGATTAATTGAATGCCTAACACTGAACTCGGCCCATGACACACTTAAAAAAATATGCTGGTACACCCTCCGGGCCGTCGATTGTGGCTACTCGGCAATCCTCCGGGACGTCGATTGTGGCCACTCGAGCCGTGATATCCTTTAAAAAAAAGCTGTTACCCCCTCCGGGGCGTCGATTGTGGCCACTCGGCAATCCTCCCGGGCCGTCGATTGTGGCCACTCGAGCCGTAATATCCTTAAAAAAACGCTGGGGTCGATTGTTGCAACTAGACATGTGAAACTACGTTTGGATTATAATTTATTTAATTACTTTTAATCCAAAGTTGTTAGTAAATTATTAAGTTTTTAATTTTGTGGGATTTTTGATCATTAATGAAATGTACACTAATATACAACACCAACGAAATCTTAGTATTATAATCGGCCTACGGCCGATTATCAATGATATATTTGAATTATAATCGGCCTACGGCCGATTATTATCCAAATATATCATTGATAATAAAAAACGGAATCCAACACTGAATAAAAAAATCGAATATTATTCATTCAATAATAAAATAATACAAAATAATATATACAAAAATACTTATTAATAAAAAAATCCTATATTTAAAAAAGGAATTTAATTACGCATATTTCGTTACATCATTACTCTAATAAGATAATAATAAGATAATTACTTTCAATTTAAAAATTCATCAAAAACTATTAAAAAATTCATAAAAAAACTTGTGAAACATCGGACAGATAAGAACGACAAAATTAACATTTGATAGTTTCGATTAAAGCGTTTGTTAAAAAGCAAACCAAACTCTGAAATACATCATAAGCCTTAAACCACTCTATAGATTTTAGTGCATTTTATAAAACCAAACCTACCCACGTTGCATTTCGAACAAATACTCACATACACACAAAAACGCTTTAGTATTTTTTTATATTACTGTATTTTCAAACAAACCAACTAACTCAAAAATAAATTAGTTTTTGAAATTTGGCAACAAGATTGATGTAAACATCTACTGAGTTGAACTGGAATGTTTACCAAATTAAGTACGTTTCCGCTACTTGGCTGCAAAAGTTAAGCCGCCAAACCGAGACCGGCCTGAATACGCTAGCAGTACCAGACTTTGAATTGTAGTTTTCAATTTAATAAAGAAGTCTTTTTTGTTATTGTCTATTCAATGTTGGTATGATTTTATTAATGGAAATTTGATTTCAAAATGAAATAATTTGATTCTTTAAAAAAAAAATTATTTGCAAATTAACAATTTGTACAAAAGTACAAGTCTTCCACACGGAAAAATGATAATTGACAAATAAACTAACTTAAATATAACTAAAACAATTCAAATATACAGCATCTTATAATCTTCTGGTTATTTCAAGTTTTAAATCATTCAGTAAAGCAGTTTAGCTGCAATTAACAGATTGATGACTTGTCCAGAAGAAAGAGCAAATGTTAAGATTTTCTAGAAAAATTCTATAATTTATTAAAATAACTATATTGAATGCATTTTGTCTTGAATAGTGATCATTTTGGAAAAATTGACCATATTTTTAAGGGGGGGCGGGGTTGCATTATGCATTAAAATTAAGAATTATTGTAACAACATTTTGACTAATGCATATATTTAATTAAAAAAAATAAAGCATTTATTCCATACTTTGCATTATTGGCCTTGCTTGTAAAAAGTCTAAGCAGAAATTCTCCTTCCTGACTTGGTTCAAATGTTGTAGGTACAATAATATAACGGCCTGCTTTTAAATCGCATCGATGAAAGACATTCCGAGACATAGCATATTCTGATCCAGCTGCTTTATCTTTAATGGCATGTAGTCGATAACGACGATTCGCTTCCACCTAATGAGTAAGAAAACTTAATACAAGTTGTTTACAATAACCAGAAATTCTATAACCTATAAATATATACCTTCATGACATGAAATCCAATAACAAGATGAGAAATTCCTTGAGAACGGAGAGCTCTTCTGTCTTTTTGCATTAAAAATATCATTACTGTATCATCATCTGCTTCAACATCAAAACGATACTATCAAGAAACGAGCATAAATTTTAATTTAAAGCACAAAGGAAATTTTTTGTATATAAAATGCATAATTGCAAAAAAAACACTATTTGTTACCTGTGGATTTTGAAGAAATGTATCTTTATTGTTATAACATCCACCAGCTCTATCAGTTTCAGTACCTTTAGGTCCGGCTATCCACTTTCCATTAAAATAAGCTTCATTCCATGTTTTATTGAAACTAAACCATGAAGTATTTACCAGACGACAAATTGACAAATCAGTAAAGTATGTGCAAAAATTTTCAAAAGGCATCCTAAAATAATAAAAAAAAATATGAATAAAAATATTACTCCTTTTATGATTGCAAAACTTGTTAACTTTTCAGCTTTTAGGTTTCTACAAAGAATTAAAGCTAAATTTAAATTAAGTTAGAATCAATTCATAACCTTAATTATCAACACTAATATTAAATACTGTTTAGCTTGTTTGAAAACGTGTTGAAGGTATGTGTGATAGCTTAATAATGCTATACATTTTGGCAAAGTTTCCACAATATATAGTTACCATAGAACAATCCTAAACTAAACTCCATATATTTATTAATTGTTCATAACTTTGTAAAAAAATCGATGCTACTATTAAAACGGTGTACAACATTTGAAATATACTCCATTCTAATCCACTGAAGCTAAAATTGTAACTATCTTTAGTCTTGTTATTGGAAATAAATCTCAATAATCATTAAATCAATGACTTGAAATAAAAATTACCATTTCATCAAAAAGTCAATACCAAATCCATTTCTCGTTCAACATCTTCAGTTTTCTCCCACTCTTCTGAGCTACGAAATACATTAAACATAGCATGAATAAAAACCAATAATATAAAATTCTTATAGAGTTTGACTTTAAAATCAATTTTAACAACATAAGCCAAGTAAAAAAGTGCTGTTGTCCAATTTTACAGACTTGGAACACAGAATTTTTTTTACTAGGGTGAAGATTTAAATGAAAATATATTAGAAATATAGTTTAAAGTTGTAATGCAACGTTATGTGAACTCATTTAACCTAAAAAATTGCTTATGATAGACGGAAAGTATTTTCCTGTTTCCTAATAAGCTTTCGCTAAGCTAACACAAAATCGAATCATAATCATCATAAGAATCCTGTATAATATAAACTCAGTATTGAATAACTTGCTTTGTATAAATCTGGCTTTAGAAGAGATTAGTTTTTTTTTTTTTAATTCCATCTTTCAGTATCAAAATCATCCTGAATGAATCATTGGCCAGTATTAAACCAAGGAATAACAAAAACACAAGGGTAAATAGTGGGATTCTTAGTTTAATGAGAAAAGCTGTGACGTTTCAATCCTACAGATGCAAAAGAAACTTGATTAACTGTAGCTTGATTAAAGTGTTAACAAAATTATTGCTCTTGTTTTCATTAAAAAATAAATTGGAAAAACTTTATTTAATTTATACATTTTTTTCTTGTGAAATTAAGGACTCATTCAAACAAGAAATTGACGATAATTTTTTCATTTGGTTCTCTTACATATTGCATTTAAATGTTGTTCCATAGAAAAATAAGCCTAATTCATAAAAACAGTCATCACTTGACTGTGGTTTAAATAACGACACCCAACATCAAAAGCCCTGATGTAGCTGCAATGCAACGTTAATTGAACTGTACATAAAAACAGATAATTTTAAATACATTTTTTCCAACTTAAGAAATATAGTAGTGAAAGAATATTGTAAACTATTCGTTTGCAACTCACCCATCACTAAAGGGACCGTTCCATTCCTTTTGACCCCAAGGATTTCTCATACGCACCATATATATTTTTTCTTTTTGTCCAAATAGAGACATCAAATTTGTTTCTCCAATATAAACTTTTTTCACTGCTGTTATGCCATAAGCATGACCTTTAACTAACCCAACTTCTGTCCTTGCTTCCATTTCTTCCTGAGATGCAGCCTACAATAAACACAAAAACGACTGACACTGAGAGTTTATCAAATAGGTACAAACAAGCTCATATTTATCGCTAAAAATGCTAACTATAAAATAGTTTTAAGTCTATCAAGAAACTTTAAGTGGAGGTTCAGGTGTAATGCATGTAAAAAATAACAAAGAGACTTGACTTTGGGGAAATTTAATTTCAAACAATTTAATCTTTTAGTAAAGTTTACATTAGTTAAGTTCAAAATATTTTTTAATTCACAGAAGAAACCTATAAAACTTAAGTATTTCTAGTTTCTAAGTCGTATTTATTTTAAAATTAATTTTTAATGTTAGTGATGCATCACTTCCCAGTAAAGGACTCTTAAACCTCTTGGCATAATCAATGTGTTGTAAGTGGATTTCTTGTTCTTGGTGTGATATTTCATACCACTTTTCAACACAACCCTGCTGAAACAGAAAGGTACTCTCATCTTTAAATAAGATTTAAAATTTTGCTACTATCAGAAAGGCGATAGGTTCATCTGAATTAATTTGGTTAAGCGTTCATCGATTTCAGTCTCCACTATTCTGATAAAATCAACAGTTGACTAGTTCAGAAATAGCTCATACACACTCTAATGATACTTTTAACTAAACAATCAAACAAGGAACAGGCTGTATAGAATCATTGATGGGAACTGGTTAAAAAAAATTGTTTCTTTTATTAATTTTTTATAGCTGTTGCCTATTTTATTTCATAAAGTGGATTCAAAATTTAAGGCCATATTTAGAAAAATCGCCAAGAATCATATAATTTGATGTCAGTAGTTGTTTTCAATGATAAAATTTGACAAATTCCAAAGTTTTTTTTTTGGAAAATTAACCATTTTTTTATTTATAAGCATATAGTTGGAATCTGCAGCTTCTAATCTAACAGAAAAACATAAATTTTGCATTTCTTGTTTCATGCAACCTGTCTGTGGCGTCTACCATTGCTCTTTGTGTAAGAGGTGATGACGTCACGAGTGACCAGAACATCAGCAAGCCGATGCCATGAATCTGGCAACTGGAGCGGAGGAAGGAGAACGACAACTCATTTCTAGGCAAGCACCCCGGCTCCCTCCGAACTCGTTGTGCTGCATCTTAAATCACCTTTTAACTTGTAATCATAATTTTGTAAAACTTCTTTAATTTAAAATCATGCAATAAATAGTTAGTATTAGGAATTACTCCAGAGCCCATCATTCCAACAATACTACAGTGGTGACGACCGGACGATTGTGAATACGCAACCGCAACATGCAAAACGATACAAACAACGAGGTTCCCGCTGCAGCAATCACGCATGTAGCAGTGAAGGCCCCACCTTTCTGGCGAGGAAATCCCGAAATTTGGTTCCGGCAGATGGAGAGCCAGTTCGTGCTAGCCGGAATCACCGTGGAATTGACGAAATTTCATTATGTGGTATCCGCACTTCAGCCAGAGGAGCTTGCCATTGTCGGCGACCTCGTTATGAATATCCCAGTGGAAAACCCTTATACCAGCATTAGAGATCGATTGTGCAACCAGTACGCAGACACTAAGGAGGAGCAGCTTCGTGATCTGATCTCCGGGATGCAACTGGGAGATAAGAAGCCTTCGCGGCTGCTTCTCGAGATGAAAGGAAAAGCCGGCACAATGGCTGAAGACCTTTTGAAGACCCTGTTTATGCAACGCCTCCCATCTCATGTGCAACAGATTTTGGCCATTTCCAACGACAAGTTAGAAAAGCTGGCCGAAATAGCAGATGGCATCATGTCCTTAGCAGGTGGAGTGGCAGTGCACGAGATCAAGAGCCCGGTAAGCCAAGTTCCCCAACAGGCAGGGTCGCTGGAAGAACCATCACTGCGCACCATGCTGATGGAAATAACAGCCCGACTAGATCATCTAGAGACCCGTTCCCGGAGCAGATCAAGGGATTCATGGAGTGGGAACAATCGTCAGCGTTCCTCCAGCCGCCGCCGTGCCCCCAGTGGTCAGTGTTCATCGCATTGCTGGTACCACCAAAGATTTGGGGAGAAGGCCTCCAACTGCAAACCCCCTTGCACCTGGAAGCAGGAAAACTAATGAGGCCGTCACTCGCTCTAGAGGGTGACGGCAGGGCCGAGATACACCGTTTATTCCTGAAGGACAAGTCCACTGCATCACAATATCTCATCGATACTGGAGCGGACGTATCAGTGATACCCCCCACAGTGGCCGAGAAACGTCGCCCTCCCGCCAAACTTCAGTTGTTTGCAGCAAACGGAACACCTATCTCAACCTATGGTAAGAGACTCTTACAGCTGGATTTAGGTTTACGCCGTGAATTTCACTGGCCTTTTATCGTTGCTTCTGTGTCCCAACCCATCATCGGTTCCGACTTCTTGCGTCACTTTGGTCTACTCGTAGACATCCGCCATGGTGCTTTAATCGACCCCCTTACACAGCTCAAGTCATCTGGAAAGGTCAGTGAAAGTGAATCTACAGGAATTAAATCCATCGTTGAAGACACAAAATTTCATGCCCTACTTTCGCAATTTTCTTCACTTATGGTATCTGGTACAGACACTCGCCAAGTGAAGCACAACGTCAAGCATTGCATCCAGACAAACGGTCCACCAGTCTTCTCCAGACCTCGAAGACTACCACCTGATAAACTGGCAGCAGCAAAACGAGAATTCCAGTTCCTGGTCTCGACGGGAGTATGCAGGCCGTCAAAGAGTTGCTGGGCCTCGCCACTTCACATGGTGCCCAAGAGTAATGGAGATTGGCGTCCCTGCGGAGATTTCCGAAAGCTTAACGGCATAACAGTACCCGATAGGTATCCAGTGCCCCATATACAGGACTGCCTGCAGATACTAGAAGGAAAGACAGTTTTTTCCACCCTGGATCTGGAGAAGGCATACTTTCAGATACCGGTGCAAGAAGAAGATGTCCCTAAAACAGCTGTTGCAACACCCTTCGGACTCTTTGAGTTTCTATATATGCCTTTTGGACTCTCAAATGCAGCTGCCACATTCCAGCGTTTTATTCACCATGTCTTAGGAGATCTCGAATTCTGTGTCCCCTACTTTGACGACGTGCTGGTAGCATCCGAAAATGAAGACCAGCACTACGAGCATCTCGGGCAAGTATTCCAGCGTTTTCAAGAGTATGGAGTGATCCTCAATGCCTCCAAGTGTGTCTTAGGCAAATCACAAGTAAAATTCCTAGGACACACTATCACCTCTGAGGGTATCACGCCTCTGGCTGAAAAAGTGTCTGCCATCGTGGAGTTCCCGAAACCAGACACCATCCGAGAGCTGCGTCGCTTCCTTGCAATGATAAATTTCTACCGTCGTTTTCTTCCGCATGCAGCAAGCACACAGGCACCTTTGAATGCCATGCTGAAGGGCAGCAAGAAGAATGACAGAACACCGATCGTCTGGACAGAGGATGCAAGGATAGCCTTTGAAGAATGCAAGAGGAACCTGGCTGATGTTGCTACACTGTACCACCCATCACAAGATGCCAAAATCGCCATCGTGGTGGATGCTTCAGATTCAGCCATGGGTGCTGCCCTGCACCAGCAAGTCGAGGAGAGTTGGCAGCCGCTGGCTTTCTACTCAAAAAAGCTATCCCCAGCTCAACAGAGGTACAGTGCCTACGACAGAGAGCTCCTGGCAGCATACATGGCTATCAAGTACTTCAGACACATGGTCGAAGGCCGCCCCTTCACATTGTTTACAGACCACAAGCCCCTGATATACGCATTCCAGCAAAAGGAGGACAAATGCTCACCTCGACAGATGCGTCAACTGGACTACATAGGTCAGTTCACAACTGACATCCGCCATCTCAAGGGTACAGACAATGTGGTTGCGGATGCACTCTCCAGAATACATATCGACATGATAGACACTCCTACACCCATCAACTTCCAGCAGATGGCCTCAGAACAGGCTGCAGACATGGAATTAAAGAAGCTGTTAGAAGATCCAAACAAATCATCACTGGTGTTAAAGTCACTCCCAATTGGCCAACCACCGGTATCTCTCTACTGTGACATTTCGACAGGCAATATTCGTCCTTTTGTGCTAGACACTCTTCGTCTGGAGGTATTCACTAACCTGCATTTTCTATCCCACCATGGCATACAAGCATCAGTGAAGTTAGTCAGTGAGAGATATGTCTGGCCTTCAATGAAAAAGGACATTACATCATGGGCGCGTACATGCCTGAATTGCCAGCAGTCGAAGATTTCCCGGCACACCAGAAGCTTGATTGGGAGTTTTGTACCACCAAGTGCCCGATTTGATCACATCCACATCGATCTGGTAGGGCCTCTTCCACCATCAGAAGGTTTCCGCTACTGCCTTACATGTGTTGACAGATTTTCAAAGTGGCCTGAGGCATTCCCCTTGGTGGACATAACAGCTCAATCGGTTGCTAGGGCACTCTACACTGGCTGGATTGTCAGGTTTGGACCCCCCCCTAAGGATGACGACCGACCAAGAAACGCAGTTCGAGTCATCGCTCTTCGATGCCCTAACCAAGTTCCTTGGCACCAACCGACTTCGTACTTCGCCATACCACCCGGCAGCCAACGGCCAGGTCGAGAGGTTGCACAGACAGCTGAAGGCAGCAATAATGGCACATGGTAACCTTCAGTGGACAGCAGTTCTCCCCACTATTCTACTGGGTTTCCGAGCTGCCTGGAAAGAGGATTTAGGAGCAACGGCCGCAGAGATGGTGTATGGGAGCCCGATTCGCCACCCAGGAGAGGTCCTCACGCCTGCCTCCAGTCCCGCTGGTCAAACCACATTTGTGGGGAAGTTGCATGAAGCCATGCAGCAGCTGACGCCTGCTCCAACGCTGCCACATCGCGACCAAACTGTATTTGTCAGCAAAGATTTGGAGACCTGCAGTCACATCTTCCTGCGGACAGATTCTCTAAGGAGGAGTCTTCAACCTCCATATGAGGGCCCGTTCAAAGTGATGCATCGGGGCCAGCAAAGTCATTAAGATTTTCAAGAATGGCTCAGCGTGCACGGTGAACATCGATCGAGTAAAACCAGCATACATAGCGAAGGAAAAGGCTGACTATACCAATAGAGAGAAGCAATCGAATGCATCCGCTTGCAAGCAACAACACAGCAGCCCACAGTTATCAGGAAACCTGCAAACGAGTTCCATCCCTGAGGCAGCTATAAAGACTAGGTCTGGAAGAACCGTTCGTTTCAATCCGAAATATTCTTAGTCTCGCTGTCGCTGGAGGGGGGCTCCTGTGGTGTCTACCATTGCTCTTTGTGTAAGAGGTGGTGACGTCACGAGTGACCAGAACATCAGCAAGCCGATGCCATGAATCTGGCAACTGGAGCGGAGGAAGGAGAACAACAACTCATCTCTAGGCAAGCACCCCGGCTCCCTCCGAACTCGTTGTGCTGCAGCTGCATCTTAAATCACCTTTTAACTTGTAATCATAATTTTGTAAAACTTCTTTAATTTAAAATCATGCAATAAATAGTTAGTATTAGGAATTACTCCAGAGCCCATCATTCCAACACTGTCCATTGCAGTCGTTCGACAAAACATGAGCAAGTTCAAGTAACACATTTTGTTTTGTTCCCTCATCTCTGTTTACATCTTCCTGAATTTGTTAGTTAAAAATTTTAGTTTTCCTAAATAATTTAGCTAATGTGACATTATTAAATGTTCCTTTTAAAAAACTGCAATAAATTCAAAATACCTTTGTTGAAAGATGTTTAAAACTAAATGTAAAAACAAAACTTTAAAAAATGCTTTACGAAAATTTTGGAGAAATGAATTTTTTAAAAACTATAAATATCAATATATATATACATACAGATATAGCACAGCTCAATAAAGAATGATTTTCAATTTCTGAACGCATTGTGCGAAACAGCTTCACTTGCTTTTCTTCATCTTCAAAGTACCTTTCTTCTTGAAGTTGAAAGGTTTCAGCGATTCCACCAGTAAAATCAATCAATGCATCACATAAATTTCCTCCATCAAGAGCCTCATAGGAACTAGCAACTCTGAAAAAGAGTTTATTTTAAGAAGAAAATAAATGTTGAAGCATTTTTTACAGAGGTCGTCAAAATTATATGGACACAGGTAAAATTACCAGACCTGGTAAACAGTTAGTCGTAAAATTATGCAAATTTCAATATTGAAAACCAATCATAAACAAAACATTTTAAATTAATTTTACTGCATTTCTGTAAACTTAGGGCATAAATTAACATAAAATTAGCATATTTTCTTTTTTGCACACATCAATCTTTGGTGTTATTAAGCTTTAGTAAGCGATTGAAAACATATTTATTTTCAGTCATGCCCTTAGGTACTAAATTTTCTGAGTTTGAGAAAGGTAATGTGGTTGCTTTTAAAAGTTTGGGAATTACTGCAAGTCAAATTGCAACCAGGTTGATTAGATCAAAGAAAGTCATCTATAATCCCGAAAAATATGGATGGCAGAAACATACAGCTAGGCCACTTTCTGTGTCTTTGCGTGAGAAACAAATTATAAATTGAGCTTGCACCAACAAACAGAAATTAACAAAAATTACGCGGGAATTGAACTTAAGTTACTGTGCTTGAACTGTTACATGCATTTTACAAAATGAAAAAAAGGTTCGATACAAAAAACTGAAGTCATGAACGCCTCTTACTAAAGTTCATAAGAGACTGACTTAGAGTTCGCCAAAAAATGCATTACGTTGGGTAAAAAAAATGGAATGATGTTGTCGTTTCGAATGAAAAAAGTTTGATTTGGACAGACCAGGTGGTTTTCGATACTTCTGGTATGATCTCTATAAAGAAAAAGAAATGCTCTCAAAGAGTGCATATACCAGGTTGAGTCAAAAGTTTTTTCGTATTTTCACCTACAAAAGAAATGTACAACATTCCTGCAATACTAAGGATTTTTTCCTTGAAGTACATTCTATTATGAAGTATGGTTTTTTAGCATCTCTCTGTCGAAAGTTCAATTCCATGGTTATACTATTCGGCCGGCTTTGATGCAAAGAACGCAACACACCGTCTCGACATCACTCACATTGGTGAGCTGCCGTTTGGGCAAAAAGTGAGCCAAGAACCGAAAAAGATTATCCGACGGAGAAAGGTATGAGCTGTATGCATAATGGGGCAACACTTCGATACCTTGCAGGTCTTAAAGTTTTTTCTTGGTCAATCTGGCTGTGTGTTCTGGAGCGTTGTCATGTTGTAGGAGTGCACTTTGACTGCTGACTAGTGCTGGATATTTAGCCTTCAGAATATCTTATACTCGTTGCAGTTGCTGACTATAGAGGTCAGAGTCCACATTACAATCTCAAAGTGAATCAATCCCTCCTAATTCCACCAAACGTCAACATGACCTTCTGTTCATAGCGGCCCCATTTTACAACATATTTGGGAGCTGGCCGGGATGTTGCCACTGTTTTCCCAGATCTGGATTTCAGAAAAATATCTATTTCTCATCTCCAGTTACGAATCTGCACCAAAATCGAAGATCTTGGGGGGGGGGGGGGGTGAAAAGCAGTTCTTTGCCGACCTCCACTCTGTTGCTGCTGGGATGGAGTCTATTCATGAGGAACTTCTTGACACCGCCTATTCACGAGCCCCAGTTGGTGGGGCTGTCGATTGGTGCTACTTTGGGAAGGACCACGTTCTGCTGATAATGCTCAGGTGCTAGAACTCAGCTGGTGTTTTACAGCTTCCAGTAAAACTTTGGTATTGACAACAGATGGCCGCCCAGATCTTGGATACTCTTCAAGGGTTGTGTCACTTTCCTTGAAACGCTTAAACAAATTTTGAGAAGTGTGCTCATTCACAGAACCTGTACCCTCAACATCATTAATTTTTGTCGTCCCTGCTCTTGCGTTAAGACCTTTTTTCCGGAGGAAACGCAAAATAACAACTAATGCCTACACAATAACTAATGCCTACACAGGTGTGAGAAATCACACCAATTGACAACGATTATAAAGGTCGAATTCCACTTTACCATTTTAGATCGTCTGGCCAGGAACTGTAATTTGCATAGGTTAATTTCGGGCCCTCCAATCAAAGCCAGGTAAAGTACGAAAAAACTTTTGACTCAACCTGGTAGAGGTGGCTCAGTAACTTTCAAACTCTATGACGTTAAGACTGATCACTGTTAATGAAAATAAGGGCAAACTTATTAATTAATGAATGTGTTTTGAGATAAAACATGCTAATGTCCTTATAATTTTATCCAGTTTGTTACAATGTCATATTTTGTTTCATGTGTTTAAAAATTCATATTTTGTATTTTCCAATATTTTGTATTCGATAATGGTTGTTAGCAGGGATTGGAGTAACACATTATTTGTAACAGTTACTTTTTAAGGTTACGGCGTTACATTTTTCGGAAAGTAACTGTAACTTAGTTACTTTTAGCAGGAACGAAAAATTTTGTTACTTTCCCGTTAGTTTCCGAAGGCTGTCTGATGCTAATTTTGAAATTCCATTCCTAAGTAGGGAACATTTTGCATTCCGAAATACGAGCTTTTCTTGGGAGGGAAAAAGTAAAGCATAATAGAATTGTCCACTTTGGCTGCTAAAGGCGCGGCGGCGAATTTCAGTCAGAATTGTTAAAATACGAATGTTTCTCCTTGTCTCGTTACCTTTCCGAGTATCACATTATAAGCCCCACAATTACAAGCATCTACCGAAAAGAAGGGTTTTGAAATAAATCACGCTAACTGACAAGCATGTTGGATCCCTCAGTGCAAACCCCTTTGGGTTGTCTGAATGGGTTCACAACAATGACCAACAACCAAGTCCTTCACCTCGAAGAGGGGTGTGGTGGGGAGGTTAGAACAAAGAGTACACTTTCATTCTAAAGCCAATTTCTGTCAGTACCCGCCCGAAAGTTTACCGATGGACTCGTTGTCGACTGATTATCATGATAAAGGATTTAAATTAAATGTAAAAAAATGTTTATTAATTATAATTTCAGTGTTTTGTGTATGATTATGTTTTGTTTATCGTAGTTCTCTTTGAAAAATGGTGAAATGGCTAAATTTAAATTTTTCTTATAACTTGAAATTTCCAAAAGTAACTGTGATTCGTACTTTTTGTAAAAAGTAACTGAAATGTGTTACTTTTCATATTAAGTAACTGTAACTATAAGATACTTTTTAAAAGTAACTTTCCAATCCCTGGTTGTTAGCATAAAGAAGTATTTTATGTCTAGATTTCTTTTTATGTATAATAATACAGAAATAAATTTCTTATGCACAAACTTCAGTTTTCCTTATATGTCTGACCACCACTGTAATAGAGTAAAACTTGCTTAATGGAATAGATGGTTAATTGAAGCAACCTTTCATTGCAAAAAGTACAAAGAAATGAAAAAAAAATACTTATACTGAAAAATCAGCCAAATTTTTAAAAAAAAACACTGATCATTGAATTAATGAATTATAAGAATCTACGAAGAATTTTAATTTACTGATCTCCCTTAAGAAAATTTTTAAAAAAACATTAGTTACTGAATTCCAGCAAAAAGTATTATATTTTCAAGAAACAGTATAAACAGCAATAATAAGGATATACAACTTAATTATTGCATTCTCTTATGGATTTAAATTGCATTCATTTATTTTCTAGAGTACTATTTCTTAATGGCAGCATTTTAGTGTTGCAGAAAAACATCTTATAAAAAAAACCTGATGTACTGTAGAAAATACAGTTGAAAAGAAACAGCAGCTATCACCATGTTCAACATTATCACTTAAAAAGTCTTCCGATAAAAAGAATCATGAATGTAACTTAAGTAGTTGTACTGTACTTTATATTACAAATATAATTACCATACATAGAAGAGGATTATTAAGTCATTTTAAAAGAAAAGCTCCTGCTTGAAAGTTTAGATAAATTGTCAAGAACAGTTACAAAGGACAGTTGAAAATGTAAAGAGCATATATTTGATTGCATGTATGTCTAAGACACCCAAGATGTCATCTATTGGGGTATATGTTGCTAACAGAAAGAACAATTTCTCCACAAAAGAAAAATGCACTACTCATTTCTTTTTTCTTTTAAGAAAATGCAATTTTAAATTTACAACAATGAAATTGTAGCATACTTCATGCACAACATTAATTTTTAAAATCTATATCTACTCAAGGTTAAAAAGTAAAAATCATACTTGGCATAAGCTTTTTCTAGAAGGGCTCCCCAAAACTCATTCTTGTCCCTCGACTTAATGTAGACTAACTGCCCATCGATTGTTGGAAGCCTGTCATCAATAACAACATCATACCATCCGTCAAAAAGCCAGAAACGAAAATGAAATATTCCAGCATAAGTTTCTGGAGTCTCATTATTCCATTCCTGTTCTTCAGAATCTGGTATAACCTGAAATCAACATTTAAAAAAGGATATTAGTAAATCCTTTTGTGCCTTGTTGTGCATATTGCGGTTTTTAACATGTATGACGATTGGATTTTTCCCAATTCCAAAATTTTGTTTTTTGAAATTATTATGAAGCAGACTTTAAAAGATTGCTGTTGTTGTTAAATCTAAAGGGTAGAAAATCAGGACAAATGTGCTACTTTCATCCACTTTTCTAATATACATCATGAGCAATTTCGTTGGTCTATTTTTAATGAGTAATTACACATTTTCATTATTAGTGTGTATACTAAATAAACAATAGTGTCCAAGGAGTGGAGATGAACAATTACGGATTTACTGTTACAGACAGTCCAGGAAGTGGACGTTTCCGAGTTTTGGGATAGAATTTTAAAAAGATTAAATTAACATTTTGAACTTGTTTATTACTCTTCTCCCTAAAATCATTGTATTGAATAGCTTAGAACCAAAAAAATGTTTTTTTGAAAAATAATTTAAAGTCACTGAAGGAGGAGAACATTGTTACTACCCCTTGTTTTGGCAAAGACCCTAATATCGGTTGCTAAATAAATAAAATTTTGAAATCATAAGTGGCTGCAAGTGGCTGTTTGTGAACTAACAAATGCAGCATTCAATGTAAATGGTTCGATAACTTGGATTATTTAAATTGCCTATAAAGCTGGCAAGACATTTCACCAGATACAAAACTGGATAGTCATACCTTATAAAATTTTAAGAATAAAATGTAGTTATCTTGATGAATAAAAAATAAATTAGTGATGAGTAGCCAATTAGGAATAGTACTTTTTTTTCCTCCAATGGGGCTGCTTTATTGGTGGCTTAGCCTTTGCAGACTCCGCATATTCCCCAGAACTGAGAGCAATTTCTTTGTGGCACCATCTAGGCGACTCTCACTACCAATTTTGATGCTCAGATTACAATGAATCTGAGCTCTCTGTGAATGTTAAAATTATGTCGAGATTTAATTTTGACGATAGAACCCAAGCCAAATAGGCACTCAAGGGACCTTTTAAATGCCACATAATCATATGACAAGTCTGGGAACGATTTTCCCCATCCAGAAAACCTGACGACTCAGCCGCAGCTCGCATTCGCAAACTTAGGCTAACGAGGCAGACACGCAATACCTCTTGGATACTGAGAAACACAAAATTTGTGAAAATAAAGTTTAGGGTCATATATAAATTATCTCACGCCAAATGTTGATTTTTTTACTCCTTCCCACTATGTCATGTTTGATCGAACCTTTCCCCCTAATGCTGTCATGTTGCTGCACTCCCCCCCCCCCCCCCCTTTTTCTGAAGTAAAAGTTAATTTTAAAATGTCCTTCTCTTTGGATGGACATGGTGTTTACATTTCCGTTGCCCAAGGTCTAACTAGCCATTGGCTAATGTCTCCTAAAAAAAGGGGATCTGGGTTAAATCGGATCTGCCTATACTCCGGGACAACCTAAGTAGGGTAAATAGAAATATGCTATGGAGAAGATCCTTCCGCGGATGTAAAGAGTTCCATAAATTATTTGCGAATCCATCCAGAAAACTTGTTTTAAACATTAATTTCGTTTAAAGTGTAACAGATTTGAATATTATCTGAGAAAATTTGGCAATTTTACCAGAATGAAAAGTGTATTTTGGTTAAATTGTATTCAGATAATTTTGTATGTAAATATTACCTTACAAGAGTTTCCAACCAACAGATCATTGTTTCTTTTTCGAGTTCTAGGGTTGCCGTCTCGATCGGATTAATTTATTATGACAGTTGCAGCTGATTTTTTTTCATTATATCATAATTCACTGTGTAATTGGCGATTGAAAATGAATTTTTGTTTAAGAAAGAAGGCAATTCATAATTCTTTCCTTAAATGGAAAATATAAGTTATCAAATCATTTGCCCAATATGCCTGAACAAAAGATAGATTTTAAATTTTAGAGTCGTTGGTAATTGTAGTCAAGTATTCAATGACTGTCAAACAGATTTTTTTTATTTCCTTCGTAACTTTTTAAGTCGCAAAGTACGAATTGTGAAAACTTGTGATGTACATTATTCAAATTTTTTAGTTTTGTTAATATAGTTTTACAGTGTCTCGGTTTTCAGAAATATTTTGCATGCTTTCTATAAAGGGCTAGAAAAAAATCTCCAACTATCAATTCGATTTTCTTATTTATTTATTTTTTTAAACTTTTTGTACAGTTTTTTTTTAATCTCTTTTCTCAAGGTTTTGCTTCAGTTTTAATTGCAATTAAAAGTTTGGAATTCACACTTTACAATACCGTAAAAACATTTGGCATTTTTTTGCGGTGTTACACTCTAATGATAGTTTAAAATTATGAATAAGAAGTTAAACTGTCATGTTTATTATATTTTTGTGATGTATTCTTATTTTTCGCTTTTAAAAACAACCTATTACAGTTATAATAAAAAAGTTAATTTAAAAAAAAAAAAAATTACATTTGTTATGAAAACACTGTTACTATATAAATTTGGTGGAACGTTTACTCCACAATATTGGTGTCAGTACATGCTGCCACCGGTTTTACGGAGTAATGTTCCACCAAATTTTTATATTGGGCATAAGAAAACCTTATAATAAAATGATATTTTACGTAGTTAATGTTGTCATTTGAATATTTGTACTCATAGTGTACACTTATTCGAAAGTTTATTATTCTTATATAAATGACAATTCTAGGTTACTATTTTTACACAAATTGTTTCTAACAGTTTTATGGGGTAAAGGTTACACCAAAGTTTTACAGTGAACTTAATTAGCGTACTTTATTGTTACAGAATTTCTTAGTAGGTGTAAGTGTGTAGTACAGATAAAAACGGAGGGTGCGGATTCTAAAAAAGATGTTTTTTGAACATTGGTCTGTCTGCTATTCTCTCTGTCTGAAACCATTCTACAACACAAAATAAAAGGGTTACGGGCTTTAAAGTTAGCACACGAGTTCCTAGAACCTGTCGAACGTCACAGTAATAAATTAAAACTTAACTATTCCTCAGAAGAAAAAAAAAAGCAGGGCAAGTCGGTTAAAACTTGCACCGCTTTTCTTCTGCTTATTCTTCTTTCTCTGCACCCTCTTATGTTCCCGAATCGTCATAAACTTTAGGGGTTGGTATAAACAAATGTCTTGAGTACTGACATTCTTGGGATTGGAAATTTATCCCTCTTGGATTTCTCACAAAGAGGAAATCATTCTGTTGCTGTAGCTACATTTCGTATTAGTGAATTTTTCGCTCCTCTTTAATTTCGATAGTTACCGTTAACCTTAGTTTTTTTTTAGATTTATATATTTTCTGAGTGCTTTGTGTTAATGATTTTTAATTTCGTAATTTTTAGGGGTTTTTTTAGTTTATTTTCTTCTGTATATTTAATCTCTCGTTTTTCTATTACTTGTTCGAATATT
Source organism: Oedothorax gibbosus (assembly GCA_019343175.1). Lineage (NCBI taxonomy): Eukaryota > Metazoa > Arthropoda > Arachnida > Araneae > Linyphiidae > Oedothorax > Oedothorax gibbosus. Next base: position 784,133 of record JAFNEN010000073.1, on the reverse strand, counting down.
GTTTTTGCTGTGTAATAAAATGGCGACTCCTTCAAGAACGAATCAAAACTATACTTTTCAACTTCATAAAAAGGGGAAGCCTTTAAAGAGTAGTGAAAAAGTAATAGCGATGAATGTCTATTACAAATTAAAGGAAGAAAATTCTTTGATGAGTGATAACATCTTGACAAAGAGAACGTCAGAACTGACTGGCTTTTCTACTAACAGCATAAGACGTATACTAACTGAGTATAAAAGCAAAGGATGCCTGACTACACCTGGTAAAAAACGTTCAGGGAAAAGGATTACAAGATTGGTGAAGTATGACGATTTTACCCTTTCCAACATAAAGCGTATTGTGCATGGTTTTTTTAAGAGTAATGAAATTCCTACTGCTTTGAAAGTAACGAATAAAGTCAATGAAGACCCAGAATTGCCGAATGTTTCTCGTCGAACCATAAGTAGACTTTTGCACGATTTAGGTTTTGAATTTCGTAAACGAAATAGGCAATCGATACTAATAGAAAGGGAGGATATTCAAGTATGGAGGCGTAAATACTTGCGAGAGATAAAAAATTATCGTTCGAAAAATAGGGCCATTTACTACCTTGATGAAACCTGGGTAAATTTTGGACACACTAAAAGTAAAGTTTGGCAAGACAAAACCGTGAAGACGCCTAAACAGGCATTTCTCGAAGGTCTATCTACCGGACTTAAAGCTCCATCGGGAAAAGGTTCCCGTCTAATTATTACCCACGCAGGTAGTGAAAAGGGTTTTGTTTCTGAAGCAAAAGAAGTGTTTAAGGCAAAAAAGGACTCGGGAGACTATCACTCAGAAATGAATGGACCTCATTTCGAGGAATGGTTTGAAACGAAATTGCTGCCCAATTTGGATGACAACAGCGTAATTGTTATGGATAATGCTCCTTACCATAGCGTATTGAAAGAGGAAATCCCAAATACATCAACCAAGAAAGCCAATATCCAGTCTTGGTTAACCTCTAAACAAATCTCATGGACCCCAGACATGATAAAAGCTGAATTACTTGAATTGGTAGCATTGGTTCGAGACAAATATACTAAATATCGGATAGATGAGTTAGCGACAAGTTTTGGACACACTGTTTTGCGCTTGCCCCCATACCATTGTGAACTAAACCCAATTGAACTCGTATGGAGTCAAGTAAAAGGTTATGTAGCCAACAAAAATAAAACTTTCAAAGAGGAAGAGGTTAAAAGGTTGACCAATGAAGCAATTGAAAATGTTTCAGCTGATCAGTGGAAAAGATACATAAAGCATGTAATAAACGAGGAACAGAAAATGTGGGAGTTGGACGGTTTAGTAGATAGTCAAGTCGATAAACTTATAATCAGAGTGGATCATGATTCCACTGAAACTGCTTCGGAATCCGAAGGTACTCTCAGTGGAATAGAACCAATGTCTTCCGATTAAAATTCTACTCTACAAAACACCAACTTCCAACTCACCGCAGGCAAAAACGTAAGTTTAATCCATTCCTATAATTAGTTGAAACGGCATTTAATATATTTTTTTATATAATTGCGTGAAACAAAATCCGATTTTTTCACTATAATTTTAATATCAGGCGCGTGCGTAAAGTTATACTTTTTAGAAATCAGTGATAAAAAATTACTTTTTTTCACCCAAAAGCAGTGAAAAAAAGTACTTTTTTTCACTCTTTTCGTAAGATGCCAACGTTTCAAGTAAAATTTCTATTTCATAATATTCATAAAATCCAAAAATTTATTGATCTGCTTTATTTATAAATATTATGCGCGTGAATTTTATTATTATTTTTATTTTTGAATCAGTATCCATGTTCAAATGTTTGACTTAAAACTAAAAAATAAGTTTGCTTTTGTAGTTCGAGAGATTTATCGATGCCGATCTTCTTTACGTATAAAAATTAGCACAGGAACTATTTTTGAACCAATGAGATTTGATTTTTTTCACGTAATTATAAAAAATAGTGTATGAAACACGTGTGAAAAGTAAACTTTTTAAAACACGTGTCATTATTTCACGAGCTCGTACCTCGCTCGTGAAATAAAATCCACTAGTTTTAAAAAGTGTTACTTTTCACACTTGTTGCATAAATGACTATTTGAGTTATTATTTAGATTAAAAAAAATATCCTGACAAACAATAATTTTGAATAATAATTTAATTTCGGACATACAATTTTCGGGAGTCATTAATATTTTTAATGCTTCCTGTAAAGTATCTTGAAAAAGGCTCCTATCATTTTAATTCAATTTTGTAATTATTTTTTTTTTACTTTTTGGCCAATTTGATGTATCGTTTAGCTCAAAGTTTTGCTTCGGTTTTAATTGTAAGAAAAAAATTTAATTTACAAGTTCGGATACCGTTAAAACATTTTTGAGGTTTTTGCGGTTTTACGACATAATGATGCTTAAACTTTTGCAGATAAAAAATTTCTTATATATATATATTTAATATTTTAGAGATGTATGCTTATTTTTAACCATTATTCTACTGTTCTGAGAGCTTATAAATCAAAATTGTGTATTTCAATAAATTTACCCCACCCCACTCACCTTATTTTTTATTCAAAGCAAAATAATGAAATTGAATATAATATTATTAACGAAATCAAAACATCTCATAACCATCATTTATTTATTTTACTATATAATTTATAAACTAATTTAGCAAAAATATTAAATTAATACTTGACTTGAAGAAACATGAAAAGATTAAACCTTTTTAGAATCAAGAATTTAAACAATTTAAGTATTTTTTTATTAGTAATTATATTTTTTGTATTTACTAGATTGCTTTAAAAAAAGATCCTTATTACGCACAAAGAAAATATTTGTAATAACGATTTATAATAGGCCAACTGAAGCGATATTGGCGCCAAACCAGACGGCTGATTGAAACTTTTTTTTCTTGTTTTGTTTGAAACGGCGAGCCGGCGATGATTTAATGTCGCGCCGCGCTTCGCCGTCTGCTTTTTCCTTTTCACTCAATGGTGTTTACCCAAGTTAGCCTGTCCCTGAGTGTAGTTCTGGGTCTTTTGGTGCTTTTTCAGGTGGCTACTAACTAGTCCTCTGATTGGTCAAGATAGCATCACAATTTAGCGTGTTAAGGAGAGGTCTATAAAATATAGGAGACTAATAATGCCAACATTGTGAAATGTAATAATCTTCTCTTTTTGAAATAAAGTGTTTCTTGTGATATAAAAAAGATTGCAGATTTTTTTCTCAGAACCTTCATTTTATGTCAAACAGATTTTCGATGCAAAAGTGAAATTTTCAGAATCGTTATGTCACACAAGTAATTACTCCTTCACGTCATGATCTGTCACGTTAATACATACCCCTTCCTCCCACCTCTGTGTGTGACGCAATTTATAAATGTACCCTTAGACAAAAAGGGTGTTCTGTTTTTATCTAGCCACTTTTACCAGAAGGCAGAAAGTCATAGCACTTAACTCTTAAATAATATATTATCGTATAATCTAAATACATAACAAAATGGTATCCAATAAAACCAAATTATAATCATACCTTATTCCATAATTCTTTTTCTTGAGCAAGAGAAGAACATGCAGCTACAAACCAGCAATTTCCCAGCATACCTTGAATTACATCACAGCTGCAAGCACCATCAACAAAAAGCTTTGGATTTTCATGTATATCCTGCTCAAAAAGCAGACATAATTATCAACAAACAAAACATACCATAATAATTTGTATTTTTTTAAACTCATTAATGGCCCATTTGTGAATACCGTTAACACCGTCAACGAATAAAAACGTTTTGTGTTACTTAATCTGTCCTGCACTGAGTATCTTTGTCATATTTTTTGTTTATTTAGATAAACTTAAGCAGAAAGGAACAAACAAGCGTTCTATATTTTAGCTACTGGGCATAAATGGATTAATAGTTTTTATTATAATTCCATTTATTTTACAAACCGTCTTAGAGATACTTGCACTTTATTTACAAGACTTGAGTCTACAATTTACAAATATGCCTTATCAGTGCATGATACCCACTCTTGCAGTCCAGAGATATAACCGCTAAACTACAGGACCAAATTTTATATCTATAGATTGGTGTAACTATTTTAAAAATTAATTTTACTGTTTGTCAGCAAGAAATTTGGATGAAAAGCACTTTTGCATAAATATCAAAACTTCTAATGACAATATGTAGGTTTAATGTTGCACAAGAGCTACACGAGGGTTGTTAATGACAATAGGAACAAGGAGAAATTATATTTTCTCATAACGGCAGCTATTTAAAATATTGATTGCATTTATCAACGTGTCAGTTAATTAAATCTTAAACTGCTACTTTTAGAATTTATTTAGAATACTTATTACACTATAATATAAAAAATATAATTAAGTTAATCATTTATAATCTAATACCATTTCGAAAACTATTCATGTACCTTATATTCAATAAATACACTTTTAAGGTTTTTTTCCTAATTTTAAGCTTATAATAATTTTTAAACTATAGATATTGTTTTCAGTAAATACATAGTAATATTTAAGAGCAATTAGTTAAAATACAATTATCTTACTTTAGGACGCTTCCATTCTACTTGACCAGGAAGTTGTCCACCTCCACTATAAAATAGTGAAGAATCATCTGCAGGAAATTCAGGATCTTCAAATAGCTTTCCAACTTCTTGAGCTTGTCTTTTTAAATCTTCATACACTTGACCTTTAAAGGGTTTGACACTTCCACTGAATATGTTTGCAGCAAAAGGACTAAAAGAGTTAGAGTTAACAATAGTTTTGAATATACATAATAATCTCTAAATTTGTACCTAAACAATTAGCAATCATGATGACTCTTGAAAAGTTATGCCCTCTTTAAATCAGTGCCATTGCAAACAGCTTCAATTGAAATCCAAACTTTAATCCTTGGAAATATAAAAGAATTAACATTTAAAAAAATAACAAAATTAAAGTCTCTCAATTCTGCACTTTGGTCAGAAAAGAGCCAATCTCGCCCTGAGCATGCACAGAGGGAATTTGGGAAAACCCACAGGTTTGGTTTTTTCCCTTTCAAATAGGATTTTAAGACCGACCCTTTCACATTAACAATATTTTAAAAAATGGAAAACTGTAAAGGATGCAACTGTAAAAGATTTTGCCCTATTTTTATACAGCCTATGTTCCAGCAAAAGATCATGAAAAAAAACATTATCAACCGATATTCTTAAAAACTCAAGATAAAATAATATTTCAATTTATGTTGAAAAACTCAAATAAAATATTACACACCGCGTTCACACATCCAGAATCTTACCTAGGTCGTTTTCGCCCAGCAATTGGGATAACCAAGATAATTCGGGAAGAGACAAACAACGTAAGAGAGCGTTCACACACGTCTTTAATACAGAGGTGCCGATCCCCCCCCCCCCCAGAGCTAACGACGCACCCCCCCCCCCCCAAGAATTGTTTTAAATCCCCCCCCCCCCCAAAAAAAACCCTGGTGTGGTTTTTATATTTATATGGACTTATGGAGTACTGAACCTAAGTAATTTACACCACATTGTGTATAGATAGGAATCTTTATGGTGTATACATGAAACTTTATAGTAAAATGATATTTTAAGTACCATCGAATGGGGTAACTTTGTCCTAAGAAATAAAACCCAAGTACTGACTTTCTTCTTGAATATTTTTCTACTGATAGGTCAACGCAGAGTTGCCCCTAATTGAAAAGGGAAGCACATTTTTTAATAGCTTTTATAATCTGGAATTGCAACTTATTTTTAATTTTCCTTTAAATAGATTTTTTTACAGCAAAAGCTATCGGGAATCTAAATAATCAGTAAAAATCCCGCTCAAAATTTATGTAATTACATTATTTTTTAAATCAATAAAAATAGCCAGACACGTGATCCAATCAAAACAGCTTCTTTCTATGCAACACATTTGACATTAACAAACAAATCAGAATAATTCTATTATGTTTACAGATATACAGTTTCACTTAAAAATGTTACTATTTATTAAGTTACTAAAATTAAAATTAAATATTAAACAAAATTCTTACCCTGAAACTAGGAATTGAACTTTCTTAACTATATTCAATCACCCACACATTTGACACCAGACGACAAGTATCTTCCTACTGTTTCTAACTAAAGCAATGGCGGGAAAATGGCTTGGGCCTGAGTATGTATGCTAGGCCAGAAATATTATCTGAAGGTCATTCATTCATAAACCTGTTATATACACAATTCTGAATATTTATGATGTCTGCTTCAAATGCTATAACAGCGATTAAGAAATGTTTATGAGAAATAATTGTCAGCACATTGCTTTCTTCCGACGCCTCTTAAAATAGAATTATCATTTTGCAGATTGAATTGTTAAAGATTTTAGTTGCGATTCCTGTTCGAGTTCATCATACTACGTTTGAAAGCTGCACCACTTGAAAACAGAAATTTATGTGACTGAGTGAATGGTTAAATTGCAATTGCCAGACGATGGCTAGCCTCATCTAAGATATTGAAACCAAGGATAATAAGGCTATTACTGACTAATTAATAGATTTTATTACATTTATTAAGACAACTCATTCAAATTAGTGTGCGCATTTCGGTTTATTAATATAGTTGGAGCATTAAGTGATTGATTAATGTACCAAATTAAGGTTTTTATTCAATTAAATAACTTATAAGGCGAGTTTAATTATTAAAAAGTGCAATTCTGCAAAAAATTTCTATTAAAATCAACAATTTAGAAACACTTGTCAGGAAAAGGCCCCGTTCCTTCCTTGAGGTCTTGCGTCTAAAGACAGCTTAAACCTCAACATGTAATTTTATAGTATTCTCAAAATAAATATCTAGAAATAGATAATAAAAATTATTACTATCTCGAGTGCTTCATGAAGGGAAGGGAGGGGGTGAACATTTTTTAAAAACTAATGTCTTGAAAGCTGCCATCTAATTCTTGGAAATGGAGAGGGAAAACTTTAAAAAATCCCACCACTCTACCGTATTCTAATTAAGATATGTAATTTTATATCTTTAGTCATCTTTATACAAAAAAAAGCCACGTCATAATTTTTAAAATCCAGATGCACATTAAAAAAATTAAACAATGTTTTTCATTATTAATATTGATTAATATTTTTGGTGCACAAAAATGTTTTAAAGTGTAAACTTTGAAACTCAAATTATCAGTTATATCAAATATAATTAAAATCTTTTAGTATCCTTTATTTTCCCAACCTTCTGAAGGATAAAGATGTATAAGTCTGTCAAATGACTGGTTTACCAGCAACACACATAATTTTTAAATTTTTATAAATTTAATTATTTTATTAAATTCCAAAATTTAAAGCATGGAGGAGTCATTTATAACAACCTATTACAGAAATATATATTTTTTTAAATTAAGGAATTAAATTTTCAGTTAAAATTTTAATTTAAAACTCAAGCAGTGAAAACAAGTTTACAGTTCAGCCAATTTGCTTTTTTAGAAGGTTAACAAGCTTAAAATATTCAAATTATATAATTACGAAAATCTCACCGGAATCACTGCCATAACACTTCAAAATAAGCTCTTGGAGTATTTATAGCACAGTGCATTTTAACTTCATTTAGTTTAAAATCTAGATCAAATAGATTAATTTAATAAAGGTGTATCTTTGAAGCTTCCCTCCGTTTCGAAAACAACAATCTAAACAAAGTAATACTTCTAAGCGGGAAAATTGCATGAATGTTCGGGTGAAAAAGAAATATGCGGGAGTCATCATTTCATCGAGTTGTATGTTATACAGACTGCGTGAGATTTATGACATGAGAAGGCCAGCTGCAAGAGTTTTGTTTAAGCTTTAAAGAAGTGATGGGTTGTTTATGGGTAATAAATGTCAAAAATATTCGTCAGGCGCAGACGCCATATCCCATTATCCATGTTCTACTTTTCGTAATGTTCTAGGATTTTGGTTATCATTTTTTATTCTTGAGGTTATGCCCCCCCCCCCTAAGTATCTGGGGGGGGGAGGCAGATGATTAGAAAGAAGAAGAATTCATTAGAGTTTTATCTTAGACAAAATAAACCATTTACATAAAAAAAATTCTAATTTTTTTCGACCCCCCCCCCCCCCTAAAATTTCTACGACACAGTCTGTGTCGTTGACCCCACCCTGTAGGCACCCCTGTTTAATAGTTACCAGGGTCATGGGCAGTGCCGACAGCTTAAAATACACTGTGATGCAAAAGTTTAGACAATGGTGTAATTTAGCTGTAAAATTTAGAATTGTGATAGCAGAATTACAAAACACCCCTAAACATATTAAATAAATATTTTGAAATGCTATAATTGAAACATAATTGTTTGATTTGCTATAATAATAATTTTTTCATGAAATATAAATTGTATGATGCAAAAGTTTAGACACAAATACGAGATTATGCTAATTTAAAGTAGATAATGACCTAATTTCGCATTTTTATTGATGAATTGTACATTGTGGTTTTATTTCCCCATGATAATTTTTTTTAAAAAAACACTTAATATGACGGTGACACGAAAGCCAGATTTAATAAAAATCATTGGCGTTTAATTTTATTATCAACAAACACAGACAAATAGCCCCCTTTAAATCCATCGATAAAATTCAAATCATTTTGCTTAAACAATCAGTGTAGACAATATTGCAAACGTCGTCTATAATATGAAACAATGGCCAAATTAATAAATAATCACCTTAAATTTAATGAAACAGATATTTGTAGATTTTTTAAAACATGCATTTGGTCAAATTTTAATATTATTATTTTATTATGACCAATGGAAAACAACTAAGATGACAACATAAATCACTCTGAGGGATTGAGTAACATCCATACTTTAAAAGTAAATCATTAAGACAATTTTTTACTTAATATAAAACAATTACCGGAGCTCTGTATGACCATTGTTAAATTTGGAGAGTTGTTTCGAATCTGTATTTAAACATAAAACAATAGAAGAACCAAACCTATTTAATTTTAATTGGAAACAACTAAATTCTCAAAACTGAAAAAGTAATTTTTTATGATCTTTTTTTAGGTGTACTTTTTTTGGTATAAATTTGGTAATCAACAGGAGATTAATTGTATTTTTTAAGTAGCCTTTAATAATACAAATTGAAAAATATCCCTTATGTGGTTTCTGGTCATTGCAAAAACCTACACTTTAAGTAATATTGATTAAATTAATTTGCTGGAGAAATCCATATGTATCAGTACCCTGTTAACTAATAAAACTGTAAATTGGTCGGTTGTCCTAATGGAATTTAGAAAGTCGTCTATTTTCTCTTTTATCACATAAATTGGGATTTAAGAAGAGATTGTAGCTATTTTTATAGAAGTGTAGATGATGAACTGGAAGTATGTCTAGTAATTTGTAATCTTGGAATGTAATACTACGATTATTATAATTAAGAATTAATTTAATAAATTTATTTTGGAGATTTTTGACTATGGATATATTTGATTCGTAGTCCCCACCCCAAATAGACAATCCGTAGTAGATTTCTGGGATGAACCCATGCATAGTAGAGCTGCTTAAGAAAATTTTGATTAACTAGATGCTTTAAATGATAAAATTTATAAAGAAAAAACCGCATACTGTTAGAGATAGAATTGATATGAGATTTCCATTTAAGATTTGAATATATGTGAAGTCCAAGGTACTTAATTGTGTCTACACATTCCAATTCTTGACAAACACAGGAGAGGTTATCATTGCAGTTATCTTTATGATAAATTAGTCGAAATTGGTTTTCTTTTTTAATTAGGTTAAAATTTATTATTTTGTTTTGTTCGCATTAATATGTAAGTCATTAGAATCAAACCAAGATTTAAGTTTGATAAGGTCTTCTTGGATTAAACTATTAAGATCATCTTGATTTTTACCGGAGTATAGAAGAGTGGTATCGTCTGCAAAACAAATAATCTCACCAGATAGATCTAAAGCTAATAAATCGTTAACATAAACTAGAAATAAAAGTGGACCAAGTAAGGAGCCCTGAGGAACACCTTTGGTGAGAAAGGAAATAGGACTAAGAGTATTATTTATTTTAACTAATTGACTTCGGTTTCTCAAATACGAACCCAGAAAATCATGGATCGGGCTACGAATACCATAAGAGTACAATTTATCCAAAAGGATGTTGTGATTCACAGAATCGAAAGCTTTGGAAATGTATAAAAAACGGCAACTGAAAGTACTTTCTTTATGACGGCAAACTTTCTTTATGAAACATGCAGTCTTTCCCATATTTAATCACAAAATTCATACGAATTCATAGAAGTGGTCACCTTAAATGCCTGGAATTTATCAACGGTTGTAAGACTTATCCCCTTTGTCCGAAATGCCACCAGTACCAGGCCTCTCCCGTTCATATCCTGGACTGTTTGGGTCTTCTTTGGGAGGATATTTACTCCTCTCCTCTTCTTGTCTCCGACTTTCTTCATGTCAACGGATTCTCTGATCTAGTCTGACTTCGTCAGACTGGTGGAGGATTAGTAACAACAATCACAAAATAGCTACATATTTTTCTTTTTTATACTTTAATACAATGCAGAGAGAGTCACCTCTTTAAAAACGCCAATAAAGTCGGTCATTTCAACGTAAATTCACTCCACACCATTACGAAAGTTCCTTCTTTATACTGAAGTTCGAAATTCTGAGAAAAAAACGGTTTCTTTGAACCGGTTACAATTTAACCGGTCTCTTTGGTGCTATTTAAACACGTTCGGTTTAACCAAACATTAAAAAAAAAGCTTTTGAAAACACCGGTTTCTCCCCTCAAAAACTCTAGCATCAAGGTGGAACGTTTGTAATGGTATGGAGGGAATTACATTTGATGAGACGGACTTTTTTTGTCGTTTTTAAAGAGGTGACTGTCTTTGCATTGTACTAAAGTGCAAAAAAGAACAATATGTCGCTATTTTGTGATTTTATATGGGAAAGACGGGGGATGGGAATAATTTATATATGGGAAAAGACGTTTCATCAAGAAAATCGGCCAATGTATGCCTTCAAATCCATTAATTCGGGGCAAAACTTTAAGGTGATGGACTGGTAGGCATTCGGTTTGTATTTAGAGACGTTAAATTGTACATTTGAAGCAAATATGATTTGAATAACAATTTAAAGTGGCTATATTGTCTGTTTGGTGTAAAATTGAACCAATATTGTTATTAAATCTGTTTATTCACCGGATAGGGTGAGGTTTTTGAATTTATCATATAAAAAATATATAATTTATCAATAAAAGTGCGAAATTAGGCCATTATATACTTTAAATTAGCATAATCTTGTATTTGTGTCTAACCTTTTGCAACATACAAATTTATATTTCATGAAAAAAAATTATTTTATAATATAGCAAATCAAACAATTATGTTTCAATTCTAGCGTTTCAAAATATTTTTTTAATATTTTTTTTAATTACGTCGAGGAGTCAGTCAAAGAGACCATTTCCTTTCGTGCAGCCCAATGAAGATTAGCCTTTGAAGAAAAGTTGTTGAGGGGTAAAAGGTTAAAAACTGTGTTGGCTATAGAAGCACACGTCGTCAAATGAATAAAAGTCTTTTTCTCTACTCGAACACAAGGGACAGACAGGGCCAGAGATGCCGATCCCCCCCAGAGCTAACGACACCCCCCCAGAATTACCCCCCCCCCCCCGAAAAAAAAAAACAAACGGTGAGGATTTTTTATTTATATGGGCTAATGGAGTACCTAACCAAAGTAGACACTAACTACATCTTTACGGTGTCATATAGAAAACCTTAGAGTAAAATGATATTTTAAGTGCCATCGAATGGGGTAACCAGGGCCGGATTTCTAAATAGGCTAAGTAAAGGCTGTAGCCTAGACGGCGAATTTTTGGGGCGGCAAATTTCACGACCAATTAAAACAGCATTCGGCAAAAAAATATTATTATAAAGATACGAATATTTTTAAGAAAGAAAACAAATATTTTACATTAATGCGTAAACCGTAAATGTATATATAATACTAATATTTCGTAGCAAACATGGTAAGCTGCGAGGGCAATTGCACCTCTCCTTCCGGATTTCGAAGTTGAAAGAAAAATAGTCGAACATTTTTTTTTTAAAAATCGCCTATTTCGCTTTTGATTTAGCGTATAAAGGTACATAGATGATTCTAATTGTGTATCTTTTTTAAACAACACATACCACGCTATTTTGCAGCTAACCAGCTACCTTTCCCCGAAGGGGAGAATATTGTGACAGGGGAGGCAAATCAATCGTATAGCCTACAAGCGGCAAATCTTTAAATCGGACCGTAACTTTGTCCCAAAAAATAAAACCCTAGTACTGACTTTCTCCTTAAATATTTTTCTAATGATAGGTCAAAGCAGAGTTGCCCCTAATCGAAAAAGGGAAGCACCTTTTGTTGGAATATCTTTTATAATACGGAATTACAAGCTATTTTTAATTTTCCTTTAAAAAGGTTTTCTTTACAGCAAAAGCTATCGGAATCTAAATAATTGGTAAAAATTCCGCTAAAAATTTATGTAATTATATTATTTTTTAAATCAATAAAAATAGCCGGACACGATCCAATCAAAAACGGCTTCCAATTCATTCCCTCAATTCTTAATGCATAAAAAAGTTTATCTTGGTATAGCTTTTTATCTAATACAACATGGATAGTTGTTTACAGAGGTAGTTTCACTTAAAAAAAACTAAAATTTTAAAAATTAAAGTTAAATGTAACAAAATTCTTACCGTGAAACTCGGAATTGAACTTATTTAATTATATTCAATCACCAAGACCCACACATTTGACACAAGACAAGAAAACAAGTATTTTCCTACTGATTCTAAAGCAATCATTTAGTTATTTTGGCTTCGAGTCTAATCTGGCGGGAAAAAGTCAGAAATATCTGAAGGTCATTAATTCGTAAAACTGTAAAACAAAGTTCGAAAGATTTATGAGCCAGCTGCAAAATATGGCGGGAATATCTCATTGATACCATTGGCAAACGTCATCAATTCACCGAAATGTTTTATAAACTGTGTGAGATTTACGAGTTTTTAAACTTAGTTACAGTGATCATATTGTTTATTGGACATAATTGTCAGAAATCTTCGTCTGGTATGGTATGGTAGACGCCATCGAACATAATTTATAACTCCTTTTTTTCCTGGTGTTGCTTCGAATTATGGTTACCCATTCATATTCTTTGAAGGCATTTGATTTTCTTGCCACTTTGTGTTTTATTTTAAACCAAATAAAAATTCGCCAGAGCACAAGTTCTGAGCACAACTATATATTTTACCTTTGTTCATATATTGTACCTGTACTATATATTACCTGTACTATATATTACCTGTACTATATATTGTAAATGTATACAACTATATGTTGTACCTTTGTTGACTACAGTTTCATTATTTTTTTAATCAAATAAATAATATAATAATAAAATAAAACTAGAACAATGAAAATATTATATATGATAAACCATACAATACAGATTGGAATAAAATAAGAGAACTGAAGTTAACCTTAATATTCAAGTTAAGAAAATTGAAAATTAGTGAAGTGGTCAAAGGAACAACACCTTCCCCTAGTGGTCAAGTCCAATAAACAAGACAAATCCCGACTAACTGCAGTTCAAGTACTTCAGGTGATGAGCCCCATGTGACTCCAGCAAGTCTTTTAAGGAGGTAAAGTCTACTCTCACCTTTGCTTGCATTTTCTTCTACATGCTTCCTCCGTGACAACTTATTATCCAGAGTGACTCCAAGATACTTGAAGTAGTCTTGTTTGGTGAGGTTTTTGCCTCTATATTAAACAGATGTTGTGTGCTGTCTTATCAGTCCCGTGTGGTAAATTTTTTTCATATAATGCAAGTTTTTAAAATGCCGCCCTTGATTTTTTTTATAACCCTCATACTATGTTTTCACCCAAAACTGGAAAAATTGCTGTCCACCTGTGTCCATACGCCAAATAATAATTATAATAGGTAACTACGTTAACGCACATATATTTTTATTTAGATTTTTCTGAATTTTGACATTTTAAATTTTATTTATTTGCATACATATATAAAATAAATATTTGATATTAGTAATATGAATCCCAATATAAATCAATAATGAAAAATCCTATATAAATTATCAATAACACAATTTTCTGTAATTATTCAGTGTTTGGATAAATGGTTCAAGGTAATTTGTGTAGTTGATCTGCTGTCCTGCCTGAGCAAAATAGACAGAACAATTCCAAAAGCTTATTATGAAAGCTTATTGAAACTCATTATGAAGAAATTTTTTAATCCAGAATAATTAAATAATTAATAATAATATCCAATTTATAAAATCATACCTTCTAGCGGACAATGTTCTAGTAAGCATCTGCATCATATTGTTTTGTGGCACAACTTCAGACATTGTTCTACTAAAATATAACAAAACAGCAAATTAATAACATTTAAACATTTTAACTGAAAAAAGATAACTATAAAGGGGAAGAAAAGGTTTCTACGTGGTGAACGGTGATCAGGAATGGGATTTCTTTGTAGAATTTAAAAAAAGTGCACAAAAGATGAAAAACACAGTGTCTAAGTAGGTGCGGATACTGGACTACAGTGAACAACACAATTCTAGCAGCGGGGAAATTTACTTTTACCATCTTACCTAGCGTTTGTTAAAGTTCTAGTAAGGAATTGTATCATACGATTTTCAACTGGTATAACTTCTGCCATTTTTCTGAAATTCAAACATAATCATTTAACATTTAATACTATATGCAATTGAATAATGTATCAACAACCGGAATGATACTTTAACTATTATGTAGTATCAAATTATAATTGGGCATGCTATAATATAATTGGCAAACTAGGAATCAAATTATAATTGGGCATGTATAACTTGTATTAAAATTGGGTGATTAAAAGTTCGATTGGTACAAAATGTAATGAAGTATCTAGAACCACTTCCACACAAGATTTATAAAAACCTTAGAAAAAATTGCCCCAAACAGTTGAAATTTAAACTTATAAAAGCTCAAAATTGTAGTTTCATTAATTTTCTATTGTAAAATTAAATTAATAATCTTTCTCATTTGCTAAATTACCTAGTAAATTTATTTGCATTTGGAAGAATAATTATGAACAATTTCTTGCGTTAAAACCTTGCATCTGTTCCGGTGACATTTGGCGTTTATGAAAATGTTGCCGTCTTAAATGACGCAAGCTTCTTAATCTTAAGTATAAATATGAAATTCTGAAAACACCTAATATCTTTGAAATATTTAGCATTAACAAAACATGAGAACTCTAAATTGCATTAATAAACAAAGAAATGTACATTAAAACTAACCAGCTTTTTTTGCACAAAAAATGGAACACCTTGCCATTTTCTTAGTAAAATAAAAAAAAAATCGAAGAATCACATTATGCTACATTTTATAACATTCTAAACTCATCCACATGACAAAACAAATTCCTTCAAAAATTAATTTTAAATGAAGTTTCTTGTGCTATTGTTCAGGTGTCAACAGTAATTTAAATGACTAAAAATTAAATTTCAAAGCTAATTCAATGCATAGTTTATCGACAGAAAGGTAGACAGAGGTCCGTCCGCATGTACAAACAGACGGACAAAATGTTTGAAAGATAGGTGTTTGCTGCCATACCTTTCTAACAGAAAAAGAATTTTTAAGATCAAATGAATGGAACAGATTTTGGAAAGGAGGTATGGACATACAGCAATTTACAGCATGTCAATTCAATACATACTTTTCAAATTTTTAATCGGAAAGAAATAAAAAGGTAGTAGGCTAAAACTCACAGTGACAAAACCAATGTGCGGAAGAGTGCGATGAAAACCAAGTAATAGAACAAAATGATAATTGAACACCAGTCTTAACTCTGAGAAACAAAACGAAGAGAGCTACAGAGTGGTTTGGATAATCTGACAGGTGGGCAGATAAATAAGGTACAGTAGAGTCCCGCTTATCCGAAAGGTAAAGGACCGGAGCAATTTCGGTTAATCGAGATTCCAAAGAAATTTCAGATAGTCGGGAATCATCCGCTTCACACCTAGAAAAACGCTGACAAAGAGAAAATGTGACGTCATAGAGTGTTAGCCTCGTTACAAACATCTTAGATCAAGCCCTTAGATACATAGAAGCGCAAAATGAAGCCAGTACTTCAGACGTTCTCTTGTTTAAATAAGGTAGGACAGGGCTGTTTTAAAATGAACCAAAATTGATCAGTAAAAAAAAAGGATTGCATATTTTGGAAAATAAATCCAACTTTGTAAGTACGTATTTTTTGTGTATTTCATTATTTATGCATACACTACATATTTTAGCACAAAAAAATTCCGGAGCCTTTCGGTTAAGCCGAATTTTGGATAACCGGGACTCTACTGTATGTCCTTCAATATTGGGAAACGTCAGTTTTCTACGGGGAAAATCGGAGTTGTTTATTTTTCAAAGGATACCATAATTCAGTGTAAGATTTGGGGATTTTGGATTATGACGACTTTAAAATGGGGCACCAGCGTTCGGCTGTTAGCAAGAAAGCTACTAAGTTGAATTACATAAAGAAAAGTAGTTCTTCAAGTTGAGTTGAATTATTGTCGCACTAGAGCTGCAGGAGGGCTATTGGCGACGGGCATCATAATTTAGAACCACAGTCAAATGACCATCTGAGTAGACACCCAACGCAACTTTAAGGAGCGACATTGCTTAAGTAGTATCAGGACTTTGGAGCATATTTAATGTTAATCTCCCCTAAACAGGTCATTATTTGTCGGACATGTTTGGGCTGCACTGTCCGTTTATAGGTCAGCAGTAATTTTGGCGATGCCCGGACCCGAACCTGGAACCTTTTAGATGCAAGGGGAACGCCGTACCCATCTGGGCATGCCAGCCCCAGTATTACTTCAAGGTCTAGCAACTTATCTTATTTTCCCACTATGTAAAGCATTGGTAAGGCCTCACTTGGAACATATGCTATTGTGCCATACAGTTTTAGTCTGCATATCCGCAGAAAAATATGTGATTGAAAGGGTGCAGCATAGGGCCACTAAAATGGTTTTTGGAATTTAGTTATTGAGATTGAAAAAATTAAGGTTAATTCCTAGTTTCGGTATACAGCGACTTTTTGGGAATTTTGGCAACAGGAAAAGGGCGATAAATAATTCCAATCTGGCAACCATGTACTACTTCACTCCCGCGCCTACTGTGATGTTTATGGCAACCCTAAAACCAGACGGGGGGAGAAGGGGAGTTTGCACTGTGATGAGTCACTTTTGCTTATATTTTTGTTAGGATTCGTTCAGTCGTGAACGCTCATTTCCGGTCTCGCGTTTTTTCAGATGATGCTACTGGGATATTGGTTACTGTTGTTAACGCGTAAATCTTCAGGATTTTTATTAAATTTTTCTCAATTATTGATTTTAAATGCGAAATGTTTAATAAATTTAATTTAAACCCTTTAATAACAACGGAAAAGTTGATGGATTCTATCCCATTGGATTTTCGACGTGCGCACGCCTTTGTTGTGTACCGGAAAATTCGCTGCGTAATTATAGGTCTTTATTCATAATATATTTATAAATTTTTGGCTTTTTCAATTATCTTAATTATTTGCAGCTATGGTAAATAATAAGTTGACGGTGCTTGTCGCCAAGGGATTTGGCCTAAAAAACAACAACAACTTGGCGAAACTCGCGTGTTTCCCCATTGCCAGATTCCTTTACGCCGATGCAGTAACCCTAGTTACTTTCGAAAAAATAAACCAGACTCGGGGTTTTGGTTTGCTTTGGGCAACACAAAACAAACTTTATTCTACACAATGGGCTAGTACTTGCAATCCAGTTTAGTTTTGTTTGAATTTTCGTCGCACTAGAGCTACACGAGTGGGATTCCAGTTTAATATCGTTTGAAAAATCGTCGCACTAAGGCTACAGGAATGGTTATCCAGTACGCACGCGTTTGGGCTACGGGCAATTTAGTTTAGTTTAAATTATCGTCGCACTAGAGCTACAAGAGTGAGTGGAAATCCAGTACGCACGCGTTTGGGGCCCCGGGCAATTTTGTTTTCTCTAAAAAACATCAGTATCCTACATGGGGCAGTACTGTAGGGCCCATTGAAAGCCTAAACACTCGTTTGGGACCCCGGGCAATTTTTAATTTACAAAGTAAATCAAAAATAAATTTATTTAGTTTTGCAAAAAATTCCGAATTTAAATAAGCACCATCCATAATAATCGGATGTTCAAAAGCCAAACGCAAACGAAAAACGAAACCTCACGAAATGACGATAGAACAAAAAGTAATTTATAGAATACAAATAAATCTCACGCGCATATCATCCGCGCAACCTAAATTCCGCGCAAATATCACCAGCGCCAGAGATTGGACAATAATTAATTTAGAACAAAAAATCCCACGCGCCTAACAT
Organism: Oedothorax gibbosus; assembly: GCA_019343175.1. NCBI lineage: Eukaryota > Metazoa > Arthropoda > Arachnida > Araneae > Linyphiidae > Oedothorax > Oedothorax gibbosus. Next base: position 765,682 of record JAFNEN010000073.1, on the reverse strand, counting down.
CCGCTCAAGTATAACCAGCGCCATCTAGCCACAACAAAGATTCCACAACGTATTTCACCAGAAAATGCCGCATCACCAAAAAAAATTGTTTATCGCTCCCAACAAAAGCGCCAAATCCCTTGGCGACAGAAGCACCGTCAACTTAAAATTAACCGCAGCTATTTGCTGCGTACCTTGCCTTTATTTCGAATTTTTTTCAATATTCGCATTTTTCATTAATAATTTTGCAGTCGGATATGTGAATGTTTTAATAATCGGCGGAAACTTATTTTTATAAAAAAGTAATTTTTTGCTGTATTTTGTATGCTATTATCGTTGGTTAATTGTCAACGTGGCTGTAGTCAATGTCAGATTTGATAATGTTGTTGTCATATGTAGTGCTACGGATATTGAAAATGGCGGCCATTTTTTTCAAAAACAACGCTTCCAGAACAGCGTCACGTGATCCACAGTTGTTTGACTTCGCGGTTTCCGAGTAGCATCGTCCAATCACGCGTCGCCATGCGATGTTTTCTCGCCAACAAGTTTGGCGAGAAATAAAAAGTCGCTGTATACCGAAACTAGGAATTAACCAAAATTAAATATGTATGCCTCAGAAAAAAACGATTAGGGGGATTTGAATTAGCTTTATAAAGCAGTTAGGAATAGCAATAACCAGAAAGAAACACAATCTTGGCTTCTTAGAAAGATTTTGAAAACACGACAAAATACTCCCAGCTTTTAGGAATATACCAGCACTGTTCATCTCTGTGCTCATAACTTCTTTAATTCACCCTACTTGAAAGATTTCATTTATTTGGTTCGTTTGGCATCACTGTTAGTTTCATTTGTTCGTGACGGCAATAGTAACCCCCTTTTTAAAAAATTCCAAAATTGACTCCCTTTCCTATAACACTAATGTTATAAGTATTGACTAACTAAAGCACCCAAAGTCATCACAGTAAAATAACCTATCAATAAAACCGAAACAGGTGCCAGTAGAAACCAAATTTAAACTTTTCTCATCCAACTAAAATGTAATAAGCTTCATTTACAAAACTCTTTATAAGAAGCACAATTTTTTTTAAGAAATCTTATGCTACGTTCAGACCTCGGTTATTTATAAATTCTTACTAAAAAATAAAAACTAGTCACATTTTTCAAGGTTGCCGAGTACCACTGCACTTAATTGAACTGTAAATTTAAACCAAAAATATGTAAAACTATATAAAGCTGAAAAATAAAACAATTTTATTCATTATTATTTGGTTTGTTGTTATAACTTACTTTAAAGAGGAGTTACTATTTAGGGATGGGTCGTTCACCACTGAACGAATCTTAAAGAACGATTCTTTAAAACGAACGAATCAACTGAGTGACTCTTTTAAAAGAACGATCGTTCTCGTTCGTTTTCAGCCAATCAGAAGGCCACCTATTGAGTCAAACCAAAAGATTCGTTCAAAAGAGTCACCTACTCAGTTAATCACTTGGTGGTTCTTTTCGGAATAACCCGGGAATATTGTAGTTCCCGTCGTGTTCCTGTGAGGTTGAAATTCCAGTTCGCTCCTCAGCTTTACGACCTCTCATTGGCTGATTTCGATTCAGGCTGGTTCGTTTCGAAAAATTTCGGTATCGTAGACACATGGTATTTTTTTTCGGCTAGAGGAAAAGTATGGGAGGGGTTGTGGAATGTGGTTCAGTGGTTCCTGGAAGTTAGCCATTAAAAGTAACACAGCACTGAATGCTTTAGAACTGAGCTTTCATAATGTGCGCAGAAAATGTATTTAAGCGGCTTCTCACTGACTAAAAAAATAGTTTTTTAGAATTTTTCAGAACAAAAACGTGTTACTAATTACAAATGTACGCCATTTGCTTATAAGAAGGTATTTTAAGTGCATAAGATGTCCCTCTAGGGGACATCGCACTGACTCAAAAAATGAACACATTTTTTATAAGAATTAAAAAAATACTTTATAATTAATAACTATTGAACAATTGTCATTTATACATAAGAAGTTTACTTTGTGCAACATAATATATCACACTCAAGGAGGGAGCATAGCACTGACTTAAAAAAAAAATTAAGAATAAAAACACAATGTTAATAAATATGACATATAAGATGTTTATTTTTGCGCATAATATATATGATTTTGAGCATAATATATAGGCAAGCTTGTCAAAGGCAAGTATAGGCTAATTGTATAGGCTAATGTCAAAGGCAAGTATAGGCTAATTGTATAGGCTAATGTCAAAGGCAAGCTTGTTTCTTTTCACATTTCATATAGCCGGGTGTTAAATTTTAAGACTTATGCAAATAAAAAGTTGCGTGCTGTTTGTAAATATTAAAATTAAATTAATTCCATTTTCACTTGAAAATCATTTTTCGGTGGTATAAATATTTTCTCCTAAAAATAGTATAAAATTAACAATAAAGACATTTGATTTTCAACTAGAGTTTTTAGACTCTCGACTAAATCGACACATTTTAGGATTTAAAAATTGTAGATACGCACATAAAGTTACATGAATATGCGGAACTTAAAATATTCTATTTTTAGTTTTGTTTGACTTATCGTCGTACTAGAGCTATACGAAGGCTATTGGCGACAGGCGTCGTAATTAAAAACCACAGTCAAGTGACGAGCCGGCTCCTGAAGCGTTGGGACTTGGAAGCATATTTAACATATTAACATGCACTCCCTCTATACGGGGTATTATTCGTCGGATATTTTTGGCTGCACGGCCCGCTTATAGGTCGGCAGTTATTTGGCGATGCCCGGACCCGAACCTGGGACCTTCCGCATGCAAGGCAAATGCCTTAACCGTCTGAGCTCCCCAGCCCCTTAAATTTAAAAGATTAGAGTCTGCCTAAAAAAACAGCAGGGGCAAAAAAGAAAATAAACGTCAACGCGATTAGGTGTTAGGTTAATATGACCTGACCAGCCGTACCGTTCTTAGCGAGACAGTATAATGGACAAATATCTCAGTGAGCCTATCATTCCCAGGTCCCACAATCCTTTAAAATGGTGGGCAGATCGCAGGCACATGTATCCTGGTTTGCATGCTCAAATGGAACGCAGGTTGTGCATTCCTGCAACTTCAGTGCCATGCGAACGAATTTTTTCAAAAGCGGGGAACACTTTAACTGAACGACGAAACAGATTGACTTCGTCTAAACTGGATAAAATACTGTTTTTGAACCATAACCTTTAAGCATTATTTGATAAGGACTAAATATTTTTCGACCATATTGTTATTAATCTATACACTTCAGCCTCAATTAAAATTACTATACATTAAATATAAATAATTAATTATCAATAGAAATCTGTTTCGTTTTTCAGTTTATTTTCCCTGCTTTTTAAGAAATTCTTTAATCTGTATAAACATGTTATCTTTTTCCAATTTTACAAACTTTTAAACTGTTATTTTGGCTTCCACATCACGCTTATGACTTAAAAAGTAGAAACTTTTATGAAGGCTATGTCCGTCCGTCACCCACTTTTACAGCCCAAACTACAAATGCTACAAATTAGTGTGATACGCCAAAAAAATTCAGCGCATCTAAATTAAAAGACATTGAAAAGCTCAGAATTTTCTTTAATTCGAAGTACTTCAATTATTAAAAAAAACCTGCATAATTAATATTCATTTAAAAAGCATGAAAAGTCAATTTTTATTAGAATTAAATCTCCATTGCCACTCACAACATTCGCGCGTGAAACTTTATTTCTATTAAAAAATTAATTTAAACTTATTTTTGCGACTTCAATCAGATTAAAATATCGTATATGGTATATGTTACAATGATATTCATTGATTGTTCGTATTATTTGTTTAGAAAGAGACACTGGGCGTTCTATCTTTAAAAAAAAAACTTAGTTGACGCAATTTTCTTTTACATTTAAACATAACCCTTTTTAAGATATTAATGAATGATTATTACTAATTATTCCTTTAGGCAGGGTTTTTGCATTGTCTTTTGTTTTTTAAATGGCATTTAAAAATCATTCTTCGACATACAAATAAATTTAGCAAACGATAAGTAGAAATTGGCTTGTTACAGATGTTTCTCTTTCGAGTTTTAATTATTTTCTCTTAGCTGATTTCATTGGTTGTTTTTGTTTCATTCTTATTCGCTTCTTTTTCATCTGCTGTGTTTTATTTTCGAGTTCTTTACGTGGACTTGTTTTTATTCCTACTATTTATAAAACTTTATTGATTTTGATTCGATTAAATTTCATCTGAGCAAAGCATTACCAAAATGTCAATGTTGTTGGAAAACTTCAGTTTAGACTATATTCTGCTGCTGGAACTGTTTCCCCTCAAGACGTGAAAAATGCCCATTATTGAATTTTCTAGTTTATTTAATTCTGACGTTTAAAAGTTTAATATCGAACTAAATGCAGTGTTTTTATTTGTTTAGAAAGAGGCACAAGGCGTTTTATTTTTTAAGAAAGAATACGTAGTTTTTTCTTTACATTTAAACATTTTATTGAAGAATAATGACGTCTTAATGCTAAGTATTCCTTTTGGCGATTTTTTTTTTCAAAATTGTTTTTGTTTTCAGAATAATATTTAAAAATCAATTTGTTTAGTTATGTTTTTATAGATAGTTTCAATGTTGTATATTGATAGGAAATATTTGTCATTTTATTTAAGTGTGCGCAATATTACATATTTATTCTTCGAAACAAAATTAGCAAACTAAATTAAAAAGAAATAAAACAGTTTAAAAGTTTAATATTGAATGCTAAATAGTTTTTAAATGCATTAATTATGTGTAAAAGCAGTCCTAAGTGACAGTTTATGTTACAAATTTACTTGTTTACATCATCATAATTATTTCTATACTTGTATTATGTAAATGCATTGTTTTTATTAATAATAAAATCAATTAGTGAACTTACTTTTTCTCGGTAGTAGTTTCTCTGAGTAACTTAAACAAACTTTTTTAACAAGAAAATTTTTATAATTTACTGTGGTGGGTTTATTAATAGTGATACCTACTGGATATTAAAGTTGAAACAAACAATTGACTTAGATTAGCAAATAAAATAATCAAAAAATTATTATTTCTATAGAGGCATAAATCCTGTACATAACACACGATTTGATAAAACCTTTGTCTAATGACACATTGAAAGGAAAAATTAGCTGTGCTATTAAAATGAAACTTCCCGTCCCACTATACATTTTACATAAAAAAAAACCTAAAATTAAACCCAAGAGACAATACACACCAAAAATGAAAAGAGAAACTACCCAAAGCAAACAACTCGAAAAAGAAGAAAAAAAATCTATTGTATTAAGCATTTCGAATTTCCCAATACACAACAAACAATACAATCCAAAACCACTCCCCCCAAAACCTCATTTCTATGCCTCAGATTCTGAGAATTCTCTTTTTGCCCCAAGACCAAATCCAAACACCAAACGGCCAATGTTGCGCGAGGCCCATATCAAGGGGCAAACGAAAAACAAGTCTGAGAAGTCTTGGCACAAGCCGTTTGCTTCTGGCGAAATTCGTAGACCCTAAAAATCTTTTGGTCACGAAAAGATTCATGAATCGGTGACTCTCGTTCAGTTCAGCTCAGTTTCTCGTTCACTGACTCAAGTTCGCTAACTTTAATCAGTCGAGGCGAACGAATCACTGCTGAACGAATCAGTTGAGTTAATCGCGAACGAACGATTAACTCAACTGATTCGTTCAGCAGTGATTCGTTCGCCTCGACTGATTAAAGTTAGCGAACTTTAGTCAGTGATTAACTGATTCATGAGTCTTTTCGATGCACAGCGTTCGCTAATCATGAATCCGTCATTTGTACACTAGGCAAAAAGTAAGAAATGCCTCTACATGTGAACGATTGCTTTTATTCCATTGTGGGGTTATTGTTTAATTTACTAGCTTTGCCGTCAGCATATTGAATGTCATTAAACATATTTCGTAATCAGTAAAAAAATTAAAATTAAGCTACGCATCTGTCATCAAGTTAATTAATTTGGAAACGAATTTTTTTTTTCGGAAAACAATTATTAAATCAAAGTTGCGAAAACATTTTTTCAAAAAAAGTTTAAATTTGCTACATGGAATTTTTAAAATAAACGACATTGCCATATTAATGCTAATCAGAAAAAATGCTAATTAATATTTATATATATTATTAAGCTTTGTAAGTGAAAAATAATTTGTATTAATTTAAGTTAAAAATCTCAACATATTATTTTTAAAAAGCCTAATGATAAAAAATTAAACTACTTAAAGTTATTGCAATCTAATGTGTCCCCTATTTCTATTACATGCATGAAAATGCCTAGTTATAGTTCCTTTTCTTATATGAATAAATAGAAATAAAAGATCAGATCAAGAAATTTATTAAAAATCTCCCAAAAAAATTGAAAAATCCCCAAAACCAAATAAAAATATTCTAAAAATGCAAATAAAAATCAAAAAATCCCAAAATAAAATAAAATTCCAAAACTAAAATAAAAATCATAAAATTACCCCCCCCCCCTCCCCCCCCCAAAAAAAGACGGTTGACTGGTTCCACTTGAGACTACGATTTTTCACCCCTCTGCGTTGCCACCAGAATCAGCACCTTCTCCCCTGAGACGCCCCCCTTTCAATCTCTGAACATCACTACGACATCAACACCACAAAGGCAACAAAATTTGGCGACCGCCAAGAGATGCAATAGCATGGGGGCTGACTCTGCCAAGTCGCCAAGTTTTATTACCTTTGGGGCGTAGTCAGGACATAGCATTAGAATTCCTTCAAGCTTTCAGTTTGTATCCCCCCCTCCCTTTTCCCCTTCAAGGAGAAAACAAGCCTTTCTACCATACTTGGCATAACGCCAACTCTCACCTGCTTGCGTTGTTGGGGGGGCGGGTACAAGAAAAAAGAACGAATCAGAAGATTCGTTCTTTTGAACGAATCTTTGAAACGAACGCGAACGATGAGAACGAATCTTCTAAAAGAACGGGTCTGACCCATCTCTATTACTATTTCGTAAAGAATTTGCTTCGAACAAAAGCGTGCCAAATTGACAGTTCAATCTGGTAGTTGTTGGTTGGCTGATTAGGTTAGCTGGATTGTGGCTCCACGCGAAATCTGGTCTGTTAGATGGAAAACAGAAAACATAAACATTGTATTACTTGCATAAGCCTTTTATTCTCTCTACCTACCTATCTCCTACCATAAACATTACGATTGTCTCCATCCTACAAAACTTTTCGGGACTGGCAATCAAAAACACTACTGCGCATGCTCGGGCTAAAATAGATTGGCGCACTTTTTGCGAATAATTCTAGCAACCTCGTTGGCGATTATTTTCGTTTAGTTTTTAACACGTGATTGTGATTCGTATTCGCTGTTATTATAAAATAAATGTTTAAAAACTGATTAAATTTGCACATAATGGAGAAAAAAATCTCGGGAACCTAATTTTAAATGCCCGATCGATTGTTCGAACGATTTTATAGTCGCGATCATTTAAGAAAGCACATTGAGATCCATCATGATCTTAAAATTGAAGTGTGCGATGAAAAGTTCAACAGTTTTGAAGGTAAACCTATTTTTTATATAAATTTCGGTTAATTTTAAGTTGACGGTGCTTCTGTCGCCAAGGGATTTGGCGCTTTTGTTGGGAGCGATAAACAATTTTTTTTGGTGATGCGGCATTTTCTGGTGAAATACGTTGTGGAATCTTTGTTGTGGCTAGGTGGCGCTGGTTATACTTGAGCGGATGTTAGGCGCGTGGGATTTTTTGTTCTAAATTAATTATTGTCCAATCGCTGGCGCTGGTGATATTTGCGCGGAATTTAGGTTGCGCGGATGATATGCGCGTGAGATTTATTTGTATTCTATAAATTACTTTTTGTTCTATCGTCATTTCGTGAGGATTCGTTTTTCGTTTGCGTTTGGCTTTTGAACATCCGATTATTATGGATGGTGCTTATTTAAATTCGGAATTTTTTGCAAAACTATATAAATTTATTTTTGATTTACTTTGTAAATTAAAAATTGCCCGGGGCCCCAAACGAGTGTTTAGGCTTTCAATGGGCCCTACAGTACTGCCCCATGTAGGATACTGATGTTTTTTAGAGAAAACAAAATTGCCCGGGGCCCCAAACGAGTGTTTAGGCTTTCAATGGGCCATACAGTACTGCCCCATGTAGGATACTGATGTTTTTTAGAGAAAACAAAATTGCCCGGGGGCCCAAACGAGTGTTTAGGCTTTCAATGGGCCATACAGTACTGCCCCATGTAGGATACTGATGTTTTTTTAGAGAAAAAAACATTGCCCGGAGCCCCGAACGCGTGCGTACTGGATTTCCACTCACTCTTGTAGCTCTAGTGCGACGATAATTTAAACTAAACTAAATTGCCCGTGGCCCAAACGCGTGCGTACTGGATAACCATTCCTGTAGCCTTAGTGCGACGATTTTTCAAACGATATTAAACTGGATTCCCACTCGTGTAGCTCTAGTGCGAAAATTTTCAAACAAAACTAAACTGGATTGCCACTCGTGTAACTCTAGTGCGACGAAAATTCAAACAAAACTAAACTGGATTGCAAGTACTAGCCCATTGTGTAGAATAAAGTTTGTTTTGTGTTGCCCAAAGCAAACCAAAACCCCGAGTCTGGTTTATTTTTTCGAAAGTAACTAGGGTTACTGCATCGGCGTAAAGGAATCTGGCAATGGGGAAACACGCGAGTTTCGCCAAGTTGTTGTAGTTTTTTAGGCCAAATCCCTTGGCGACAGAAGCACCGTCAACTTATTATTTACCTAAATTTCATATTTTGTTAATCTTTATAACAATATTTTAAACAAAACTTTATTTAATCCATTAAAGTCTGTTACTTTCAACGCCCTTTGACTTATTCGTCATAGGCAAAATTCAGTTTATATTTTAAAAGGTTAAGTTAATGTTTTTCTTAAAGAAAAAAAATAATTGGTCTTAAATGGGTTAATAATGAGGAAAACTGTAGATTGGGAAGCATTGATTGACCCAAAATTGCAGTGGAATCATTACATTTCAAATTCTATCTCTAGCTTCATTTCACAAATACATATACTTACAAGCTGCCTTTTATCTCTTATTACCTAAATGTCTTGAATTGTAAATGGATTACTAGGTTAAATCCTAGTTAAAAATACTCCTTTACTCATTAGATCTAAATTGATTTATTTGCAAATTGTACTAAATGTATAGCAATTATCGAAAGAAATGCTCCCATTTGCCACCACATCTGTGTAGATTTGGTAACTCTTTGTGGGCTCAGGAGTAAGCCCAGTCAGTAAGGCACTCGCTTTGCATGCAAAAGGTCCCAGGTTTGGGCCAAGCAATTGCCAAAATAACTGCCGGCCTATAAACGGCCTGTGCAACCTAAAAGTCCTGGAGTGTCTATTGCGCCGAATAAGTAATTTCTATTGCTCTTAACATTCAAGCCCTTATTGATTCTTCAGTACCTGGAAAGCCAACATTAAATGCGGTTCCGGGGGCTCCCTTGCACTGAAACCTACCCTATTTTCTATATTTTAGTCGAATCATGTTTTAATATCAGACTATTGTGCATTTCATTTGTATGAACCATAAATGTTGTTATTCATCTAATTATATTGTCAGATTCCAATAAAATATTGAATGGACTAAATTTTGAAACCCCTTTAAAATTTGTATTCCCATGCTTCCAGGCCTGTTCAGTGACCAGAACTAGGAATTATTAATCCAGAGTCAATAAATTTTGATTGTAGACTTATTCATGTTATTATTATTTTCATTAGTAAGTGAAGATAGCTGTAAAATGTTTTTCACATCGCCAACCAACAAGCACTGGCCGTAGAGGATTTAAAAGACCAAATATTGTTTGCTTTTGCATGTTGTAAATTGCACAATAACATTCAATTGCGAACAATTTTTAGTCTTTGGAAAATTCGGAGGAAAATGAAGCAACTGCCATCCCAGTATGTATTGAACGGTAAAATATATATTATGTGATGTTATTTTAACATGCTAATGGTGCAATTTTTTTGTTTTCATTTCTATAGTAGGGATAGAGCATTATTATCTGGGGATTTTTTGCTCATGTACCACTAAATAAAAATTATGCTATTATGTAGTTTGGCTGATAAAATTACAGCAATTCTTCATGCTTGTTCCTTATTGTAAGAGCTATAATAATAATGAAGAATTGTGTGGCCATATAAAAAATCAGGACTATCTTTTGGGGTTTGCAGCCACCAAAGCAGAAGTATTGGTTCCACAGAAGATAAAATGATCTATAGCGATAAGGATTGTGATATTTTCCATTTGAGCTATGCTAACAGTGGCTTAGCTATTGGCAGGGTCACCCTGGCAGGGCTGAGCCATAAGTAGGCTTTAATACAATTGGCCACTTTTTTGTGTGAATCAAGCGATAATGAGATCTTCACGAGACTGATACCCCCGTCTACAACGGCTGATAAGACATATTATTTCTTGAGCTGTGTACTAGAATACGAGCGCTTTAATACACACTCGCCCCAACAGTGCTCACATTTGTAGTTTGTCGATTACACAGAAGAGTTCCTTCAATAGGCAATATTACAAATATTATATGTAATGGGGTTTACTATTCATGGTGGATCTAAAACTTTTTTTGTGATGATTCTTTATTAATTTTTGAACAGCCATGAATTTTTATTTTACCATTTGAACATAATTCGTTTTATTTATTTTAGTGCTGTATTGCCTGGAGTTGCTGAGTGTGACAAATTGTATATCACATACCAAGATTCCTATCGTGTGTGTTGATATTTTGCATTTCCCATGTACTCTTTGAAGTTTTGTGTTCTATAAAGTTTTTTATCTGTTCTTGTCAGCTTTATTATAATTAAAATAGAAGTGAGTACATTCTAAATATATTCTAACAGATATGAGCAGGTACAGTAAATTATATTTAAAAAAAAATAATTAAAATAAGATTTGAGGTATCTAATAGCACCAGCAAAAGTACTATAATTAGACCACCTAATTTAATTATATTGCCCTCCTACATATTTTATTTCGACCCCATGGTCAAATCCAAATGTCATGTTCCAAAATTATTAAAAAAAGAATAATCATAAGAAGGGGGTTGATAACAAGAGAACGAACAATAACTCAAACAAGCATAAGATTTTTTTTTATAAAATTCCAGTTCTCTAAAGTATCATTTAAAATCTAAAGTCACTATTGGCCAAAACTAGTATTTAAAGTCATTATTTTTTTCTTTTTATTTTACATCATTTAACCTTTCATTCACAAATCCTGAGCATATTTAGATTTTTTAAAACTTTTAATTGGAAAAATTCTGTGTTTTAGTGAATATGGTTTCAAATGAATGAAATTATGTGAATTACTGTCATACTTGAATAACGTTTTAAATCACTTAAACAAACAAATTTTGAAGTTTGTACTGTTTTAAAATTTTGCGCCACTGTCAATCTTCAGTATATTTTAAACATGTGTGAAATTCCGAGAAAAATGTTTTTGAAAATAGTTTGTATGATTAGTAAAATGAGTTATGTTTAACAAGTGTGACACAGATTGGTCCGAATATTTAAAAAAAATTTCAATAAATAATTTTAAAATGAAACATTCAAACCTTTTCAAAAAGTGGAATTATAAAATCCATAAGCCAGCTACATTTATCATATAGAAAAAAACTTTTGTAAAATATATTTTATACCAATGGAGTAATTTTTAGTAGAAAATTATTTTTCTTTTCATTGGATTGACACAAAAACTAAAAGTACCAGCTTTTTTAAAAGTCAAAATTTGTGTGTGTGACAAAGTATAATTAAAGTAATGAGTGTTTTTAATAATGCAGATGGCTTTAAAATAGGCAATGACAAATAATTAAAATTAAATATTAATTCAGTGCATAAAGGGTTAATATTATTGAAAAGTTAAGTAAATGACATATTTTTTTTAATGTATATTGAGACAGAATAGTTGAGAATTACTATGTATTCAAGCCTGAAATACATTTAGCAATAAAGTTTTTAAGTAAAATTCATGATATTTGCATATAAAAGGATGGGATTGGTATTGGTCAGTTATGAGCCTTAATTCTTGTTATAACATTATATAGTGAAATTGGAAATATGGGGTTGAGTTACTCTTGCAAAGAGGTTTACATAACTTTTAATGCAATGTATGGGTAAAGCAGAAAATTGTAGATAATGGGAATATTACCATTCCATGGTATTGATAAAACTAGAGGACGTGGCACTAGGAGGGTGCTGTCTTGTTGGGAGTGATAAATGCAAAATTAGAAATATTTTAATGTACTTAATAATATATTAATATACTTAGAAATTATTTTACAAAATGGAAGATCTTAAAAAACTTGTGTATAACCTCTGGCCTCTTGTTTGTTATAAAAGCTAAAAAGTATACCTAATCATTTATATATTTTTTAAAATTATGTACGGTACCTAAGCTACTTTTACGAATACAGCACTGTGTGTATTAATATAAAATAATTATATTCATAAAAATTCCTAATACTCTTGTGCTCCTAATGTCCTGGCGCCGGGACAGGATTTCGATGTCGCCCTTAAAGTATGAATTGGGTGCCTACGCAGGTATCGTCTCGTCACTTTGACTTTGGTTCTAAATTACGACGTTCTTCGTCCTTATTGAAATAGATCCCTTTATATTTTGTCTAAAAAAGTAAAATTTATCTAAGATGGCACAGTTTTTGTGGTCTTATTTATAAAGCTAATAAAATATATATAGTATATAAAGTTACAGCTGAAAAAGCTAAGAATACTAAGATACAAATAAATGCACACGGTTTAAGCTTTAATTTGCGTTTATTAAATGATTTAATTTTAAAAGAGCTATTGGGTATACAATGGGGCCCTGCCCTAATATACATAGGACATATATTGGATATTGGGAAAAAGTAATGAGTGTTTTTAAAACTGCCCACCTAGACCTCTACGTAATGTCAATGTTTTTTTTTTACTATAAGCAAACATTTTGCTTATACAATTTTACTTGCAAAAACATAATCGTCTCATTGTTAGTTGTAAGCTTATAACGTGTTGCAATGTGCATGCTTGACCCAATATACCCAGTGTTGTGGCACATTGTGACAAATCGCCTACCATCAGAAAATAAAATAATATATAAATAAATCATAAAAATAAATAAAAAAAATTCCCAATGTACCCCCTTTCTCTTAAGAGTTAAAATTATTTCTTTTTTTTCCTAGAGGTTTTTAATCAATCATATGTTTGGAAACAATTTGTAATATAAACAAACCCAAATACAAAAAACTGGTTGGGTGCCCGCTCAGGTGTCGACCTCGTCACTTGACCAGGGTTCTAAAATACGAGGCGTTATTGACTGTGTTAAAGCTCCTAAAGGAGGCTAGAAATAGGCAGCCGGAAGCGATTACCTTACCTTACCTTACAAAAAACTGGGCCCGTCCGTGGCCGAGTGGTTAGGGCATCAGCCTAGAGATTCAACCTTCTCAGGAGTGCGAGGGTTCGAATCCCACCTACTGCCAGTCATCCTATAAATCGGATCCGTGCTGGAAATAGTAGAAAAATCCTCATCACGGATGGGCCCGAGTACACAGGGACAGACGTGCTCGTTAAATCTGTGGAGTCCAAAGTCCCTACGGCGTTAGCGTACGATGTCGCTCGAAGTTCCGTTGGGTGCCCGCTCAGGTGTCGACCTCGTCACTTGACCAGGGTTCTAAATTACGAGGCGTTATTGGCTGTGTTAAAGCTCCTGAAGGAGGCTAGAAATAGGCAGCCGGAAACGATTACCTTACCTTACAAAAAACTGGGGTCGCTGACCAGTGACCAAGCACACAAACCTGAATATATATGTCTACCAACCAACTACATAAACTGGGGCCCGGATGGCCAAGTGGTTCGGATCGCAGACCATAACGCTAGCATTCTGCGCGCTGTAACGGGTGCGGGTTCGATTCCCGCCTTCGCCCTGGGTGTACTTTCCTTTCTCTGTGAGAGTAAAAATTCTTTCTGTGTCTGTCCTACTTGACGAAGGCTTATAAGCGGGTCTCTGATCAAGCACACATGCCGGAATATATATGTACCTACCCTACCCCTACCCTACAAAAAACTTTGAAAACTGCCAAGAAAAAGATACATAGCCAAATACGACAAACTGAGCTCTTTCGCGTTTCCCTACAGTTATGCTCGACTGAGCAGTGGAGCATGCGCAGAAGTGTTTTTTGATTGCCAGTCCCGAAAAGTTTTGTAGGATGGAGACAGTCGTTAAACATTGTATGCAAATCGGTAAGTAACGTTCCGGATGAATAGAACTTTTAAAACCACGTGACCTGAAAAGATATTAAGTCGTTTCATGTGTTGTAAGACTCATGTTTTCTCTTTGTATTTCCTGCGATTTCATTAATATTTTGACTTCACTCTCAAAAGGGCGTTTTATCATCTTCTGTTTATTTTATAAAGTTCTTTGCGTGCAACTTGTTTTTTTATTCCTACTATTTATCAGTTTTAATTCGATTATATTTCAAGTATGCAAATCATTACCAAAACGTCGAACAGAGAAAAACTTTAGTTCTACTGAAAGAAAAGTTAGTATACAACTTTCGTTTCAGTAAGGTAACAAAATATTGTATTGATCAAAACAAATGTAATTCCAAACGTACAAAAATTTAGGGATGGAAAACCGAAACCGGTTTTTTGAAAAACCGATTTTTTGGCCTCGGTTTTGACTAACCGGTTTTTTAGGAAAAGAAACCGGAAAACCGTTTTTTTCTCAAAAACCGCCACCGATTTTTTTTTATTTAAACAGAAGATAAACACACAAATGTAAAAAGTAAAAAAAAGTTGACAGCATTATTGAAAACAATATCTTTTATAAACTTCGTTTTTCACATTTCCATTCCGGTTTTCCTCCTAACGCATCCATTAGCTAACGTTCCATCCCCAGGTAGCACACCAACGTCGGCCAATATTAAAAAAAAATATTGGCCGACATTGGTGTCAATATTGGCCGACGTAAAAATGGACCCCCCAGTCAATATTGTACGACGTCGTTTTACGACATTGGCCAACATTTATCAACGTCGTACAATGTCGCATATCGACATTGGCCGACATAAAAATGACACCCTTGCCGATATTGTACTACATTGGTTCACGACATTGGTCAACATCGCATATTGACATTGGCCGACATAAAAATGGACCCCCCTAGCAAATATTGTACGACGTCGTTTTACGACATTGGCCAACATTTATCAACGTCGTACAATGTCGCATATCGACATTGGCCGACATAAAAATGACACCCTTGCCGATATTGTACTACATCGGTTCACGACATTGGTCAACATCGCATATTGACATTGGCCGACATAAAAATGGACCCCCCTAGCAAATATTGTACGACGTCGTTTTACGACATTGGCCAACATTTATCAACGTCGTACAATGTTGCATATCGACATTGGCCGACATAAAAATGACACCCTTGGGAATATTGTACAACATCGGTTTACGACATTGATCAACATTAGTCGTACCACATTCATGGGCTTTTACAGTACTTCTCAATAAAACATTTTTCCATTCCCTTCGCATAACTTTTTAACTAATCTGTTCGTTGAGTAAAAAAAAAAAATATTTACAAAGGTAATTTTCTTTATATTAATCTAATTAACTAAATTTTTGTTAATTAGATAAATATAAAGAAAATTACCTTTGTAAATTATATACTAAAAAAAATATTATTAATATAATTATTAATTTTTTATTAAAAAAATTATTTACAGAGGTAATTTTCTTTATATTTATCTAATTAACAAAATTTTTGTTAATTAGATAAATATAAAGAAAATTACGTTTGTAAATAATTTTTTTTCTACTCAACGAACAGATTTAAAAAGTTATGCGAAGGGAATGGAAAAATGTATAATTGAGAAGTACTGTAAAAGAATGCCCATGAATGTTGTACGACTAATGTTGATCAATGTCGTAAACCGATGTTGTACAATATTCGCAAGGGTGTCATTTTTATGTTGGCCAATGTCAATATGCTATGTTGTAAAACAATTAACAATAGGTTAAATAAATCAAAATTAATCAAGAAATATTGTATTATTAGTACTATTGTAATTTTAAAAACTAGTAATTCAGACAGCTATATAAAACACTACATCACGACATAGCTATTTTTTTCTGTACTGCTTCAGAGTCAAATTAAAACCAATTTTACGTATTATTATTCATATATTAAATATATGATACATAGCACATATTTTCCCAGATTGTTTAAAGTTAACTACACAACATCTCTGGATGCATTTATATAGGGATGGTCGATACCATTAAAAGACGAAAAATTATTGTATGTAGAGTTGAATAAAAATATATTTACGTAACCTCCATTTGTATACTACTTTTGTATACTATAGGTTTTATTTCAAATAATTTAAGTGTAGAGAAACTGTTAAATTCTTGTCAAAATTTGTAAATCTTATGCACAAACTTCAATTAAAATATTTTTTACATGCAACTTTATTAAATTTCATGTTTTAGATAGTTATGTATTTTCTACTTTAATACATTAAAAAAATAATTATTAATTCATACAGAAGCTTTAGAAATATTGCTAAAGCTTCTGTATGAAATGTTTCACAAAAAAACAAATCATAAAATTAATAACTAATTAGACTGTTATATATTTATTCAAGTCTCTATTTACTATAGCACTGAATACAATATGTGGGATTTGATATTTACACTTTACCAAGAATAAAATTGATGAAATAGTCCATCATTAATTTTTATGCCTGATAATTCACTAAAACATCTTACACAATTATGAAATAATACATATTATTAAAAAAAAAATTTAATCCAACATTATCTGAACAATCTTTACTAAGGTTATCATTATGAATTTTTTGCACTTTATAAACCATATGTTAAATGTTAATGATAATACTTATACAGGAAAGTAGGAGCTTAAGAAATTTTTAAAATATCCGTTTTGAAATTTGCACACACAATATTTGTACTTTTCTGAAAGTTTTATTTTTACATGAATATATAACCACGTTAGAAGTATTTATATTATTTTAGACATTATTTGAGTATAGTTTTAATTCCAATATTCAGCACAACCTCAAAATAGAAATTAGCTTAAGATTATTGCTTAAAATATAAAAATATTATAATTAAATTACAAGATTTTGGTTTCGAAATTATTTTCTCATTTAAAAATGGTTATAATTATTGTTTAACCGTTTTATTTTGAAAATTATTTTTTGATTTATGAGTAAATTAAAGGAAAGGTATTTGTATTTTAAGCTCTTGCTTACCTAAATAACCCACACATTATTAGACTGGTCCCCGTGTCCTCTCAAACGCTCATCACTATTTTGTGTAACTATGGTCTGATGATCAGCAATATCTTTATTTTCCAAATTAATTGTTGCTAGACGCCTTGTGTTGCTACTTACAGTTTGATATCCTGTGCTGTTAATAAAGAATTAATCATATTGTTTTCTACCTTAAGTATCCTTTAGGTGGCCATGCTAAATTGTAAAAACCTAGACATTCTACAATTGTCAAAAACTCAAAGGATGCGAGATAATCGTTGCAGCCTTTACATTGACGAATCACTGCAAATAAACTTTCAATTTTATCTTGACTTATACCTGAAGTCATAAGATATTTGAAATTTAAACGTTTGGTCAAATACTAGACAAGTGGTAAAACTGTTGATAATAAAACCAACTTCATTAAGAGCATGGATTTCCCAGTCATACAAATACGAAATAAAGTCTACTGAAGTAGCAAAACTTCCCTTCACTTTCTACTGTCCCTTTGCACTTTTTGAAGCGAAGGACCTCTCCGTCAATTTCAATGTTTCCATCTAGAATATCGGAGCTAAATTTACAGTTCCAACTCCTTCTTATACACTTGTCTTGTCGAGTTCTTTGATAGCCTTCTAATGTCTTGGATTCTACCGGTTTTGTAAAAATAGAAATGGTATATGTACCCCAAAGCTTCTCAACATCAATTTGTTTGCAGGGCGAGAATTTTTTGGAAAGGAAAGGTATTTATATTTTACGCATGCTTACCTAAATAACCCTCACATTATTAGACAGGTTACCAGAATGTTTCAAATTTAAATTTATTTTTCCTACAAATAATGCAGATTTTTGGCAGCACATTTTTGGATGTTTTAGGAACTGAAACCACATTACTGCGGAGTAAGGGTTTGGAAAGGGTTTCCTTGTGTTCTTTAACGTTTTTTGCACCATCGGTTGTTGTGTGTGCTTGACTTTTTGTACCCTTGAGTTTGCGTTTGCTGGCAGAAGATATTCGATTCTTGTCTGTAAATTTCATATAGCATTTTCTATGAAAGTTAATTCTAGATAGAGCATCTTAATCTTCAATATCCCCTTTGAGTTTTTTTTAGCTATATCTTTTCCAACATCGTCTGTTGAAAGCCACTCAGTGGCACAGTGTTTTAGTTTTTCCAAACTTGTTCTGGAACATCGTTGTAAATTATCCGTACAGTTTTTGAGAACGTGAATACTACATTCCATTGTAAGGACGTTATAAAATATGCAAATAACTTTTCTTTACGATAATTCTTCACCTCTCATAAAAATAAAATAAATGCGAAATATGTCAATTACGAAGCATGTCTTTTCGTCGTCACCGGCTCGCCGCAAAACGTAAACAAATAATTTCTGCTCACCTGCTCGCTTTTAATTGGTTACACGAAAGTGCCGTTCTCGCTTTTCTGAAATGTCATTCGCTTAAAAAATTCTAAAATTCTGCTATTGTTTTTTGTCATAACTAATTAACGTGCACATGTAGAAAGCAGAACATTGAATTTTTTTACTCTCGATAATATTTTCTATTTTTTAATATCAATGAAAACTACGAACTTGAACGATAGCCGACCACATCATGGCCTAAAAACCCGTTTTTAAAAAACCTCACATCCCTAAAGCACCACTTTCTTAATAGGCTTAAGGTTATCGTTGCGTTACAGTTATTATGATTATCTGACGCAAGGTGGCACTGCGAGCGCTGCATGATTTGGCGATTTGGCGATTGTAAAAAAGAGATAAAATTATATACTTAGCACACTGAAATTCCCCCTACGTTTGACTGACAGGTGGAGGCGGAGTCTCAGAAAAAAACTTCGTGGCACTGTGCCAAACGAGGTTGAAACGAAACTTTTTTTTATGTTTGTTCGGGGATATCGCTCGCTCCATTGAGCTGTAATGGGATTTTTAGCCTACTTTTCTTTTTTTAATTTGAAAGAATTAAAAAAAATGAAAAAGTAGGTATTGAGATGCGGTCGATGTCCGTCTGTCTGTCTGCCTGTACGTATGTCTGTCTGTTCGTCCGTCTGTCTTTCCGTCTGTCTGTCCGTCCGCCTGTCTGTCCGTACCCCCTTCCAAAATCGGTTCTATCCATCGGATCTTAAAAATTCTTTTTTGTTAGAAAGCTATGACCTCAGATACCCAACTTTCATACTTTTTGTCCGTCTGTCTGTACGTCCGGACGGACATAAATCTATTATCTTTCGGCGAATTTCCCATTGAATTAACATTGAAATTCAATTTTGAGTCATTTAAATCACTGTTGCCAAATCAACAATGGCATGAGAAACTTTATTTATTTAAACATATTTGAAGCACAATAATATTTTCATGAATCAGTTTGGAATGACGTCATAAAATGTAGCACAATTTGATTCTTTGATTGTTCATTAATTATCTACCAAGAAAGCGGCAAGGCATACTTTTGCATACAATTATGCTTAGTTTTAATTTACATTTCTTATTTTCTTAATGCAGTTTGGAGTAGTTTCATTACTTTTGTTATTAATAAATATTTAATTATTCTTCGCGAACTACAAATAAATCGCAAGCAGACGATAAATAATATTTAATTAATTTGCGAAAGAATATTAAGGAAAATAGTTGATTTCGGCTTTTAGAAGTTTAAATTATCGCTGGATGCTGTGTTTCGATTTTTTTTCTAATGTGTATAAATTTAGTGTAGAAACGAATAGCATCCAGCTATTTAGTTGATGATATTTACTGTTATGAACCTAGTTTTTTCCCGATTAGAACTTCAGTAAGTATTTAAGTAACAGGAAAATAGGCTATTTTAGTTCTTTAAGAACTTCTTGTTTCTTGCCATGGCATCAAATGGAGGGCTCAGAATACAAGTGAACCAATTCCATAAAATGCTTGTTTGTGCTAATAGACGTTTAAAGATAAAAAATGAAAACATTTTTAGCCTACTTTTCTTTTTTTAATTCGGAAAAATTAAAAAAATGAAAAAGTAGGTATTGACATGCGGCAGATGTCCGTCTGTCTGTCCGTACCCCCCTTCCAAAATCGGTTCTATCCATCGGATCTTAAAAATTCTTTTTTTGTTGGAAAGCTATGAACTCAGATACCCAACTTTCATACTTTTTGTCCGTCTGTCTGTACGTCCGGACGGACATAAATCTACTATCTTTCGGCGAATTTCCCATTGAATTAGTTTACTTGTTTTGGAGGGTACTGATACCGAGGATGTTTATGAAACTCTAAATTTGGTACTGATGATATAATGGCCGATTGAATTTTGGCATTGGCGGCTTTTGGTGAAGTTGAAAATATAACGTAAGGTAGGTATTTGACATCCAGTTGTATGGATTAGGGTTAGTTTGAATATCGTCTCACTAGAGCTATACACGGACGTCTTAATTTATTACCACAGTCAGGTGACGAGCCGACACACCTGAGTAGGCACCCAATGCAACTTTTGAGGACGACATCGTACGTAGCGTAGGGACTTTTAGGGAAAAATATTTAACGTGCACTCCCACCACACGGGGTATAATGCGGGACACAGGACATTTTTGACTGCATGGGCCGTTTATAGGTCGGATGCACGGGTGTACCCTTAATAATGGTGACTGTTTCTTTTTATGTAAACATTTGTTTCATACCAATTGATCCCTTCTCCACTGATCAGCACTCCATCGGTATATTATAATTTCCTCCCATTCTACTATCAACATTAATTTTGAAAAATAAATCCGATTGTACACAGGCCCTTCTTGAAGTAAGAGGGCTTTCCCATGCCCTGTTTAAATTGCCAGAATAGCTGTGATATAATGGCCAGTATCTATTTGCCCTCCTATACCCGAAAATACCCAAAATAATGTGATGACCATTAAACAACATATTCGACGACTCGACACAGCTGGGGAGCCAAGTCGGTAAAGGTGTTCGCCTTACATGCAATAGGTCCCAGATTCGAATCTATGCATCGTCATAATAACTGCTGACCTATAAACGGCTCATGCATCCAAAAAAGTCATGTTTCCCGCATTATACCCCGTGTGGTAGGAGTACACGTTAAATATTTTTTTCAAAGTCCTAACGCTACGCACGATGTCGTCCTTTAAAGTTGCATTGGGTGCCTACTCAGGTGACGGCTCATCACCTGACTGTGGTTCTAAATTAAGACCTCCGTGGCCAATAGCTCTCGTGTATAGCTCTAGCGAGACGATAATTCAAACTGACCCTAACCCATACAACTGGATGCAAATAGCTACCATAAGTTAAATATTCAACTTTGCCAAAAGCCACCAATGCCAAAATTCAATCGGCCATTATATCATCAGTACCAAATTTCCAGTTTCATAAATATAAAATACATACGCTATACGTAGAGAGAATTGGCATTTCTTCGAAGTATTTATTATATCTAGAATAATTATCGCCTTTACTGTCATGAGCCATTGTAAAAATTTCTTCATTTTTTACCATTTGTAAACATTAGTTAAATTAAATTCGGTAACAAAAAATCAAATGATTTAAATTCTATAAAATTCTATTAAGAAACAATCACCGTTATTAAGGGTACACCCGTGCAACGCCGGGTATTTAAAGCTAGTTATTTATAAATACATGTTCTTCATTATTGGGATACTAACTATTTTTTTTTTTAAATTATATCAAATCATATACAGTCGAACCTGTAAATCTCGAAACTCTTAATCGAGCTTCTTCAAAGCTTTAAAAAAAATAACGAAAATCAATACATTTACAAACTAAATTGTTATGTATATTTTCCAAAGTTAATCCCGAGAATGTCACCTTCTATACCTCTTTACGTCAAATTTTTGTAATTGTCAATTGGCAAACCACAATTTGTTAATTTCATAGCCAGCTATTGTATGTGATCATTCCTAGAAAGTGTTGAAGGGCTTTCTTGCTTAGATATGTTTATGAAGGTGCTGTTTGTTTGATACAAAAATACGACGCCAGTCTCCAATAGTCCTCGTGTAGTTGTAGTGTGACGATAATTCAAACTACACTTCACTAAACATGAACTTGAAATTTACAATGATTAGTCTTGATATGTTTATGAAGGTGCTATTTGTTATTATGATCTTTTGCTTTTATAGCATCGATTATATAATCTGGTTCCCGTATCAGTAATTTCCTTGCCCGTGTCAAAGTCCAGACAAAAATGTCCGACGAATAACACCACTTGAAGAGGGAGTGCACGTTATAATATGCTCCAAAGTCTCAACGCTGCGTACGATGTCACCCTTAACGGTTGCGTTGGGTCCCTACTTAACCACCTTCCTAAGTTACCCCGTCATAATAACATCCCCCAGCAAAGTCTTATCTTATAACGCAATAAATTCTCCCCCATCTCCGGGCATGCACCATGAGAAGGGGTAGGGGAAAAAGTTTTGTAGGGGGGAAACCATCTTACTTGGTTGCCAGAAAAATGTTGGCGTAGTTTGGTTGAATGTCGTAGGCGTGATGGCGTGATCCTTATTTTTAATTTCGGAGCTCAAGATATTGAATACAGGTGTCTTTTAATTCGAATATCTGCTATTGTATTTCAACAGATAAATTGTCTCCTTAAAATTGAATTGTTTTGGCAGTCGAATAAAATAATATATATTAGATTAAAAAGAAATATATTAATCGTATTGTACTAGTAATTAATATTATTTATTCAGTATTTATACACAAACTATAGATGGCAGCACTAACTGGATTTAAATATCTAAATATTTTTTTTTGTTTTAATTATAACTAATTAATATCTTTAAAATTATACTTATTAATTATTTTGTTCGCAAAATAACTTTCTTCTGTATTTTTTGGTAAGTTTTCGTGAGTACAAGTCGTATACTTTATTGAAGATCTGGGGCCAAAGTTTCCCCATTGGAATTGTATAGGACCTGTTACGCTACGAGACCCTTAACACTCACGTGAATCTAGTACCTAGTAAACATCGATCAATGTTGGCCAATGTTGTTTTATCGACGTTGTATCCACAATGTCGCCAGATGTTCCCACAATATTCGAATATTTTCAAAAATTATTATTTTTTTAAATAATGACTAAAACTTGTCTGCATTATTATTAACATTATTGTTTCATTCTTCCAACATCAAAATAAAATGAATTTAAAGTCATACTAATTTTAAAAAATTCCCAATGCCTGTGAATGTCGACAGATGTCGCGATTACAACGTTCAACATTCCTCGACTTTCGCAATGTTGGCCGATGTCGGTAGAATGTCGGCCAACATTGTTGTGCTACCTGGGTCAGAGCATCTTTTCATACTCCTTTGTTATTTAATAAGGGTATAGGGCCTTTGATCAGTTCAGCTTCGCTTTTAATTTCAGTTTTGGAATATATACTGTATTAGTGTTTTCTTTTTATTACGATATGAATTTCTTTTCAATTCCGTTTATTTGTATTTAACACAGTTTTTAAAATTCACTTCGATTTTAATTTTTAGGTTTACCTTTTTAATTATGTTACTTTGTTTTCAAGATGTCAAATCAACTTTTTTAACTATCCCCAAAGGATGCTTTTGCTTGTAAATATTCGGTCATGATAACGTCTCCAAGGGTTTTGGAGCCCAGTCGGTTAAGGCCCAGTCGGTTACGTTTGCCTTTTAAAAAAGATGACCTAAATTTATTTTAGTATTTCACTGTTAAAATGTTTTTTTAATCTAAACTTCCATTTTC
The DNA here is from genome assembly GCA_019343175.1 of Oedothorax gibbosus. NCBI lineage: Eukaryota > Metazoa > Arthropoda > Arachnida > Araneae > Linyphiidae > Oedothorax > Oedothorax gibbosus. The sequence goes on along the minus strand of JAFNEN010000073.1, from coordinate 741,626 downwards.
CGATAGTTTTTTAAACCACAAATTCTACAGGCATGATGTTAAATTTAAGCAAAAATTCAGATTAGGCACTATAGATTCTAAATTTTACTTAAAAAGTTTAGATAAGAATATATATTTAAAATTTTAATGCCCATTTAAATGACATAAGAATAGTATTGTGGTTTTAGTTTACTTTATAGTATTTCCATTTTAATGATCCACAAAAAAACTATTTAAAATAAATTTGAAAATAATTTAATGCTGTTATTATCAGTTTAATTTTATGTCATAGCATGTTTTTGTTTCTTACAATGGGTTTGCTGATATTGTTTGTTATTTGTTTATTAAGAAAGTGGCGCATGTTTAATTAAAAAAACTAACATAATATTTAATTTAAATTTTGGATATTTGATATGACGAAAAAGATAAATGATCTTTGCACTTTGTATATTATAACTATATAAAAAAACTTTGTTATAAATAAATTCTGTCATATTTACTTTTGTACATGTTCATTTTGTAAATTTTATTTAATGTGGTTTACCAAATTCACTGACAGGCAAGTATGAAATCAGCAAAAATTCTGTAGAAAGATTTAGACAAATACAGTTATTGTTCGAAATTCAGGAATTTTCCTTTATTAAAAATAATCATTCTTCTGCATTTATTATTTCATTTGATGTTTTAAAAACTTAAAAATAAAGGAAATATGCAAATTTTTAGTTCCAAATTCAGGTATTTTCCCTGCATTTACAATGCCTTATGAAATCAGCAAAAATTTATCATCTAAAAATGAAGGAAATATGCAGTTTTTTGTTCCAAATTCAAGCATATTTCATGCATAAAAACTGCATTTTTCCTTCATTTTAAACACCTATTAAAATCAGCAAAAAATCTTCATTTAAAATAAATGAACGAAAAATGCAGTTTTTTTTGTTACAAATTCAGGCATTTTTCCTGCATAAAAAAATCAGCATATGCTTCCTGCAGTTTTCTGAAATGCAGGAAACATGCTGATTTTGAATGAAGGAAACATGCCTGAATTTGGAACAAAAAAACTTCATTTTTCCTTCAAGTTTTTATGCTGTTTTTTTTGCTGGGTGCGACGAAAAAAATGGAACCTAGATGGTCCCGATGGGTATGGATACTACTGGCATGATCTGAGTAAAGATCCCAGGATCCAATTTAGCTGACGTCAATGTGGGGGTTCGTTAATGATGAGTGGAGGTTTTAGATTCAACTACCAGACTTTCTTAGCCTTTACCGAAGGAAATCAAAACTCGGAAGACTACCAGGCAACTATGGACAACTTACTGTCGTATGAGGAGATTTTAGGTGGCCCAAATTGGGAATTCCAGCAAGATAATGCCTTCATACATATACATACATACATCAGGGTCAACTAAACAGTGGTTTAGAACCAGTAATATACAGTTCTCGTTTGGCCTGCTTACAGTCAGAGCCTTAATCCCATCAAAAATGTTTGGGGAATTCCTTATTAGAGTAGTTATGCCAATGGCAAACAGTATTCCAACGTTCCGGAGCTAACGGAAGCTTGTGAAAAGGCGTGGTATGAAATCAAAGCCCAATACCTTACAAAAGCTCTTACTTTCTATGAAAACAAGGGTTTTCGAACTAATAAAACAACGTGGAAGCTACACGAAATACTAAAATGATTTATTTGATTATTAAATTGTTATTTTTATTAAGTGTGCCTAAATTTATGTGCAGCAGATTTTTGTCATTCTTGCCATTTTGGTGCAAAACTTGCCACTTATTTGTTTTTATTCCAATTAAATATCAGTGATTTTAATGTGACTTGATGAATAAATCATATAAAGATTTTTTCTTGTGTCGCAATACTTTTGTATAAAACTAAAACTCTGTGTTATGCCTAAACTTTTGTGCAACACTGTACGCATTAAACCTGTGGATGTTCTGACGCTTTGTACAAGGTCCCCATAAGATCGCATTGGGTACCAGCTCAAATGGCCACCACGTCCCCATGGGCATAACTTGGTCCTTTTATTGAGGGGAACCACGTTTTGGCGCCCTCTAAAAATTTTTTGGTGCCTCGTCATTTCTTTTATTATCATTGTAGGAATTATTAACCGCTAATTACATTAATTATTTTTATGAATTTAATTTTCCAATAAATGTTAATAATTTCGGATTAAACCATGTTAATTACTAATTCAATAATTATTAATTACAAAATTTAAATATCAATTACCTATCGACAAATTGTTTTACAATTAATTTACCGATATATAATATGTGTTTTCTAAAGATTCGTCGTGTTTTATTACTAGTTTTCAAAATCTGACAACGGTAGACACTCCACCCAGTGGTGAAACAGTATGCATTCCTGCTCTGAATAGGTTACAATTATTGAGTGCTTAAAACGATGGTGCAATGTTTTGACATTGAGTTTTGCGAGTTCCATCTCAAATCATGTAAATTCTCCTTTTTCTGTCTGAAACTTGTCTTCATTTTTAAAATAAGAAATCTACACTTTAACCCACGCTCTTAAATTTCAGGCTGTTCGCCTTGCATGCGGAAAGTCCCAGGCTCGGGTCCGGGCAAATGGAATTTAAAACCAATTTTTAAATAACTGCCGACCTATAAACGGCTCGTGCAGCCATAAATGTCAGACGAATAGCACCCCGTGTGAGGGAGTGCACGCTAATAAGCTTTTGAAAGTCTCAACGCTGAGTACGATGTCGCCCTTAACGGTTGCGTTGGGTGCCTACTCAGGTGTCGGCTCTTCACTTGACTGTGGTTCTAAATTATGACGCCCGTCGCCAATAGTCCTCGTGTAGCTCTATAGTGCGGCGATATTTCAAAACTAAACTAAACTATACGACTGTATTTAATATTGTAAATACAGCATGAAAGCTGACTAATCCCAGCCATTTTTTTGATTTTAACTCTTTTATTTTATATATAATGTAGTTTATAAAATGTATACGCTCGGTTTTGTGAAAATTATTTATGCTACATGTAAGTTAAGTAAAACTTTTTAAAACGAAGAAAATAATTTCTTCAATTTTTAAAAAATTTAATTTTCGGCACGAGATTCGAATACATATTTTTTACATAACATACAAAATAATTTTTTACTATCAAATGTAAGGTGTTTTTTTAACATTACATACAATACACGATAGCATTACTAACGTTCAAAAACGTTACGTTAATTCAGAAATAAAAGCCAGGGGTTCTTGTTCGAGCACTTTTTATAAGATTTCTTTCTTCTGATATCCTGCTAAAACGCGTCCTCTGGTGTCTGAATATTTTACTTGCCAATATTCCCTTTCGATTCAGACCGAAGTAATCTAACTGCGCCAAATTATACATAAAATTGTAAGTACTTCTAAAAAATGTACAAGCTGATATTTACTGTTCTCGGGATGCTGCTTAGTTATGGGTACACTCAATAAATCAACTGAATATCAAAATCCTCAGTTCAGGATTGTCTTTTGAAGAAATCTACCAGTGATTATGAGTGTTTATGTGGGCGGGGACGCCTCTGGGGTGAGATTTGCACCTATAATGATATTAATAAAATAAGAAAAAAACATCCTTTATTTTGTCGTTTATGTAGCATTACAATGAAAATGTTTTACCAGTAAGCTAATTACATTGACTAAGGTTTATATTTCAATCTTTTTTTTTTCCAGAGCGGCCCCACCTCAACCAATTGTACAATAGCCCAATTCGCAGACGACACAGCTATACTGTCAAGCTCCAGAAGACCCCAAAACGCCATCTCTAATGTCCAAATTGCACTGGATGAAGTCGTGGATTGGTGCTGCGACTGGAAAGTCAAAGTAAACCCAACTAAAAGCGAAGCCATTATTTTCAAAAAACGTAAAATTCCCTCTACCATCCACTGATCTGAAGTTTGAAATGGATCACTCTTCCCTATACCCCGCTCTGACGCTTCGCTTTTGAGTTGACCTTGTTTTTAGAAGTGCCAGATTGGCGCGGTTTATCGCTTTATATTTCGATTTAAGTTACAAAGTGTTGATATATATTTTTTCTTCTTAAGGGGACGTACATAAATTGCGTCAAGCTTAGATGCGGAAGGGAGGGGTATGCGCTGATGTGATGGATCGTGACATGGAGGGGGTAGGGGAAATCGCTTGCCTGACGTAACGATTCGAACCGATATATATAGAAAAAAAAATTACAATATTTACCCAGATCATACCTAATAAAGGTTTGAAGTTTTGGTAGTTTTTATTAATATTCATTTCATGTGATATATTTTAATTAAATATAATTCCTCTATTTCAAGTTTTATAATAAATTACACCAATTTAATTATGTGATGATATTTAATCTATTAGCGCCGATTGGTAAAAAAATTACCGTGCGAACATGAGCTTTATGCTAAAGGTTATCTAATAAATAAGACAAAAGAGACCCGATCAATTTATGAAGAGCAAATTAAGTTACCCCCAAAAAATGAAAAAATTTAAATTAGAATTTAAACTTAGAAATGAAGGTTCAAATGGTATTCACACAGTCATCGTAAATGGATTAAGTATTAATATAAAACCATATTTAATTAATTTAAATTCTACATAATAAATTCTAAGTAATTTGTTATGCATAAATATTTAATTATTTCAATTTATTATACAAAATAAATCTTTAAACAAATTTTTTATAATTAAAAAGAAAATCATCCCAAAATTTAAAAAAACTAATTTCCTTTTGTAAAAAAAGTTACACAAAGATATAAAGTAATGTATTAAATTATTTTCGCATTTTTTAATAACAGTCAATTATGTAGAAAACAATATGTCATTATTGCAATACATTTAAATTCCCCCGAAAGTATTAAAAAAATCATTATTTCTAATTTTAATGCATGCCTTTTTTTTTATACTATGTTTTTTTTTTAATCATTAATTGTAGCTTATTTCAAATGTTAAATACCACAGTTCGTCAGTTCCTCCATATCATAACAAAAAAATCATTAAACATATACTTTAAATATAAAGCATTCAATCATATTTGTCATCAAAACAAAGATTTATCTCTGATTAATAAAATTTTTAAGAAAATAATAATTCCTAAATAAGACATGCACACAAGCACCATAGCGCAAAATCAAAAAAAGACGCTGACGCACGTCAAAAGTCTTATTTGCGGTCAACCCCTCAACCGACGGCGTCTTTGGGGAAGACCGAAACGAGAAATTCGCCAAATTTGGCAAAAAGTAGAGCCGCAATTGGTGGTAAAAAAACACATTTTAACATAGATAAGAACCCAGAAATATTTTTTCCTACGATCTACAACATAAGTATGATTGTTCAAACGTTACAGCAGATCTCTAAACAAAAAACTCAATGCGCAGTAATTTTTTAAAAATGACAAATTTCCCATAGAGTCTCATTGTAAAACGAAAATTTGGGGAACACCTGGGAGAAAGAGATGCCTTCAAACTCTCCGTAGTGGGGGAGAGCTTTCCGCGATCCATTAACCCTAGAGATCAGTGCTACCATCTCCAGCCTCAAGCTAAACAACATCAAAATCCCATATGTAAACGTCGTCAAATACCTGGGCGTCTACCTTGACACCAAACTTACCTTCAAGGACCACATCACAAATACGGTCAGAAAGGCACAAGTTGCATCTATTGCTCTGAATCCAATCACAGGAAGAAGCTCAACCCTCCTACCAACAAAAACAAAGAGACTTCTCTACCAAACAATGATTCGACCCATCCTACTCTACGCCTGCCCAGCCTGGGCTACAGCCAGGAAAACTCACAGGAAAAAACTTCAAATATTCCAAAATAAATCACTTAGGAGGATGGTAGGAGCCCCCTGGTTCATCAGAAACGATGATCTCCACAAAGACCTGGAAATAGAGCAAATTGACACCACCATATTAACACTTGCCCACAATTATTTCATGGCAATTGAAGAGTCAAATTTTGAACACATCAGAAACCTAGCCAACTACGACCCAACACTGACTCAACCAACAAAAAGACCAAGAACTATTCATCACAACTCCAGCTGGTAACTGACCTCCTGTAAATATTCATGTCCTTCGTTCCTGTCCATCGTCAGTTTTTGTTCCTGTCCAGTCCCGTCCTGAAAAATTGAAAAATCCAAAAAATATGATAAAATTGAAAAATCCAAAAAAATTCATAAAACTTGAAAAATCCAAAAAAAAAGGATTATTGTGTGCTGTCCCAGCCTTCAAGCTGCTGTTATCCTTGTATATATTCACCTCCCTCTGCATTACTATGCAACATTAAAGACCATGCTGATTCATGTTGATTGAGAAAAGAGACCCTCCGTCCCCACTGGGGCTATCCTCGATGAAAGCTTAGAGGCCTTAGGGTCAAAGCTGATTCCCGATACAAGATGCCGGAGCGGAGAGTGTTCAACAATCCAAAACGTTACAAATAAGCATTACCTTGTTATAGGAGGTGGTGTATGTCTTAAGCCCATTTCACACCTGCACAACTACATGCAATTCCGTTGCAACTAAATGCAACTGCAACTCGTAACTTGTTGAAACCTTGTTTTTCGGGTTTCCTCAAAAAATTATTTATCTCACAATTTGGCAAGTTTCATCTTTTTGCAGGGCATCGCATGCATCGTACAGAAATTTATGTTTCCGAACTTCATTAATAAGATCAATTTCCATATTTGCCGTCCAATTACTACCCATTTATAATAGAGCAGATTTTTGCAAGCAAGGAAAGTTGGCGTCTTAAAAAGTAAATAAACAACCAATTGGCGAAGTCTAGTTCGCCACAATGTAGCCAAACAAATACTGTATTCTGATTGGCTAATGGTACATGCAACTTGAGATTTTTTCGTGCTCGCATGAAAAAATCTCACGACTTGAGTGCAACTTTTAAATGCATGGTGTCCTATGGGAGTTGCAAGTAGTTGTGACAAGGTGTGAAATGGGCTTGAAGTAACAATTCTATTCATTTATGATTCAAATTCGTTCAACATCCTACCCCGGGACCTTAATATTGTTTATACAGGGTGTCCCAAAATGGACTACCTGTTTTTAAAAATTAATAAAAAAGAAATGGATAGAGATATTAACACAATTTTTGCAGAAAACGAATGAGTCAGGTCTGGAATTTTATATGGAACACTTTATTATGTTTATTACGTTATTATATGTTATTAAATTTTATTACGTTCAATTTAACCGACAGATAGCGCTGCAATACCATGTGTTCGATTTCTTGCAATAACTATTGCTGCTTTCCCTGAACTGAAAGCTACTGAACATTTCTAACCACGTGTCCTTCTTTTCGGTATATACGCATGCCTAGTTCTTTCATACAGCCAACACACGGTATTGCCGCGCCATCTATCGGTTAAATTGAACATAATAAAGTGTAATAACATAATAACGTAATAAACATAACTAACATAATAAAGTGTTCCATATCAAATTCCAGACCTGACTCATTCGTTTTCTGCAAGAATTGTGTTAATATATCTATCCATTTCTTTTTTTATTAATTTTTAAAAACAGGTAGTCCATTTTTACACCCTGAAGACTCATCAATTCTGGCCGCTACACCACTGATCATAGAGGTAGGAATATTTTACCAATGATGAGCTAATGTGATGCAAAGATGTCTGACATAATACTAGTAGTAGTAGTAGTATATATGTCATTTTTCCAATTAAAAAAAATTAAAGGTTATCTAAACTTTTAATGGGATTAATATAACCCACTTTGCGAAAATTCTTTGAATGACAATGGGACAAATATAACCCACTTTTATTTCATTTTCAGTTTCTGGGGAAAGGGGGGTCTTATTGTGTATATAATAATATTTCATTATGATTTATCTTATATCATTGCTGATTTTTTACCGTCACACAAGGGTTAAATAGCAAATACTTGCAGGAAGCAATAAGCTCCTTTTTACTAAAAAATGGTCGTTTGGATTATTCGGGTTTTTTTTTAACTGGTTCCATTCCCTGATGGCCAAAGTGATATTTAACGAATAGCGTGATGAAAAGGTTGGAGCAGTTTAACAAGTGATAAACAGCGCCAACCTGACACTCCTATGAGACCCAAGTCATCACGAAACCAGGGTTTGGGGGGAAATTATACATTTAATTTAGATCAGTGGTATTGAGATAGAATATTTATTTAAGTAAAGTATCTTCTAGGACTGCCATCCATAGAGTTAAGAAGAAGATGGAGATGCTACCGGCAAATCCAATAGAAAAACCGGTTTGCTAATTGAAGTCATTAATCACTTGTAGTAAGCCCAAACAAGCACTCTCGGCGAACTATTTGGAGCAATTCTACAGTGGAATTTGTATAGATTTTCTATATACATTTGGAGATTTATGACTCTCTAATAAAAACTATGATTACAGCGCATTTTTCTTACCTGTGAAGAAAATTATTATCATCTTGACTAAATTCAGATCTTGGGCTACAGTCTACAACTGCACAAATAGACATTGTTTGATTTTTTTATTAATCCTTTTTACGAAATAAAATGATTCGTGTCAGTCATTTTCTAAAGGCTGATTTTTACGTATGTTTTAGAAAATATTGTTAAAAGTTAATAATAAATTTCCCAGACACTTTCCGTCGGCCGAAACTTTTCCCAGACGCTTTAAACGTCTTTATCAAGTTCAGACTTTGTCCCACGCATCTGGCGTGAGATCATCCTCGGACGTCAAGAAGGGGAAGTTAAGCAAAAAAGAATTATGTGTGTATTGGATATGTGGTTGGTTAAGAAAGAATATCGTTTTGATTTAATTAAATTTTCGTTTAATTAGAAAATAAATTAATAAACAAGTTACCATAGCTGTCTTTAGACCAGATCTAAATACACACATAGTTCTTTCTTGCTTAACTTCCCCTTTTTGTCGTCCGAGGACGATTGTAGCGCCATCTCACGCCGTCAGATGCGTGGGACAAAGTCTGAACTTGATAAAGACGTTTAAAGCGTCTGGGAAAAGTTTCGGCCGACGGAAAGTGTCTGGGAAATTTATTATTAACTTTTAACATTATTTTCTAAAACATACGTAAAAATCAGCCTTTAGAAAATGACTTAAGTTAACTTATAATTTACCTACTTTTTGCACCCGATACCTGTAAATTGGCCGTCGGTTTACTCTAGCGGGTATGCATATACTAAAAGTAAATGAAAACCGAACCTAATCCGATACATTTCATCCTTTAGAAAATGACTTAGGTCTGGGGGCCCTGGGCTCTCGGTCTATAATATATCATTAAAGATTGATTTCTTTTTTAAATATTTGAAATTTCCGTCTACAGCGCTACTGTTTATTGGTCAGGTACAAAAACCGCCATCTGTTGATTGATGATTAGAATTTTTGATCTTACGACCTAATTCTTGAGAGCGAACTAATGCAAAGCCAATTATTGATTTGTTACTTGGTATATTCAGAATTCTACCTTCCAAAAATTTTGCATTTAAAAAAAAATATATGATATCTGGTTGCAGACTGAAAATTAAGATTACCTTGGCAACAAAGCCAGGCTAGATTAAATTGAGCGCTTCCGGCTGTCTATTTCTAGCCTACAATGACCTTTTAATTATTATAATAACAAACAAAGTAAGGGTAATTCACTTGAATAATAATACTGCAAATTCTAATTCTTGTTGTTCTGTTCTAAATGATAATTAAATTTTATCGTGTTTTTATGAATGAAATTATTTATTTCAAAAAGATAATATAGTATTTTAGTTAACTTATGAAGATAGTTATTCTTTTGTGTTTATTAAAAATATAAACAAAAAAACGTAGAGCTTAAATTTCAGTTTATTTTACTAAAAATCAAATACTAAAGTCACAATAATTCTGGTAGGTTTTAAATAATTGTGAGGTCCAGTGGCACACACTGCTTTGCATTGCCACGCCACAGGTCCGGGGATCGAATAACTTAAGTGGGTCGATAAAATGGGTACCAAGCATGCTTGGGAACTAAACACTGGGGGGTTCCGCGTGAGGCTAACCACCTTACCGGAACATATGCCTAGCACCCCAGAGCCCTAGGTCACGAAAGCTGAAATGGGCTGTTGCGCCGAGGAGTTTAGTTTAAATAATTGTATTTTGTTACGAAACATTTATTTTTGATTCTAACATTTCAAATATTTAGGAAATGATAAGAATTCCACATGAAGATATGCTTGATTATCCATGTTTCATACTTACAGGACCTCACAGCCTTTTTACAGAAAAAGATAAATTTACGCATTAAGCTTAATGGCATGCATAAAATAGATAACATTCTTAATACAATCTTGTTCGAAACCTAACATGTTCTCGCTATCTAACATAATTGAAATAATAATTGTGCTTAATAATTGCAATTATCTTTTTTAATAAAACATTAAAAGTTTTGTGTTTGTGATATTAATGTATAGATTTAAAAAGAAATGTAAAAACTTATAATTAAAAGAAAAATTTTGACTTTCTTCTTGATACATGCTTTAAAATTAAACTTATATTATTATTAATAATAATTTTTCTTGTATTAACATTTTCACTATTCTACTTCAAAAATATATACTCTCTCAAAAATATCCACTACTACTCTATTCAATAATATCCATTTTTTGAAAAGTAATTTAATAAATTATTTATTTAGATATGTATTACATAACTTTAACACTAACAATGTATTTAATATTCTAACAGAAATACAAATTGTCTATTAATATTATTCAGAAAGATTGTATTTTAAGTACTTTCTTATTTTCTTAATATACACTTAAGTGTATATTAAGTACTTTCATTAAAAACAAAAGCAAGTTAAATTTGCATCATGCTGCCTGTTTTGTATTACAGAGATTTAACACAGCCAAAAGTAAACTGCTAATATAAATCAAAAAATTATTTAATTTATTAAATTAAAAGATGGAGAAAATACAGAAAATATCCAATGGAAATCCAATCAGAGTAGCATATCTAGCCTGTTTACTTAGGAACAAGATATGTGAACCTTTGACAAACATCACCACTCTTCCGCCACAACAATATCAAAAGCATTTCCACTAGTCAGTGATTGCGGCTTTTTGTGCACACGTGACATCTAAGCTTCACCCAAAATCAGGTGTATGCATGCACATGGACACACAAAACTATAGTCTGTAAGATTATAATGCAAACCTGCTTCCCCCACCCCAGGAAATGGCGTGAGTATTTGTATTTTCCCCACCCTACTTGGGCTTGGAGAGCAGCTGCGATTGACCTCATAGCAGAGCCTCGAACAAGGTAGGTTTATAACAGTGACGCTCATATCGTTTCTTGGAAAACCACACGTGGTGGGGGAAGATAAGCTTGCATAGTAATAGTACATACTATAATAACTGATGAGTGAAATTGCTTTGCGTAAAGTCTTGAAAGAAGAGCGGCGATGTTTGGCAAAGGTTCACATGTCCTGTCCCTCCGCCTCTGTGTATGACTAGATCAATAGCTAATTGGCCTGCTTCAGGTGATGTAGAACTTTCATTCTTGCACTTCCAGCAATCGGTGTTCCGTTCGCACATGACATTGATTCACTGATCATGACTCGAGAAAGAATTTAGATTTATTCAGCATTTCTGTTGCCACTCAGGATCTGAAACAGTAGTGTAAATAACCATGAATGAGATGTTTACTTTTGGTGTATACACCAATTTTTGCCCCCAGAAAATTAATTGTTTACATTTGGCTGTTCAACTTGACTGCAATTAATTTTAAATAATACTATCATTGCATATATACATGAAAGAAACTTAAACCAAAACCGCTGCACGATCAGAAAAAAAGAGAAAAGCTATTGATTACTCTACAGTACGCATAAACAAATGCTAACTAGTGCATAAAATATAAAAAACATAGCACTGGAAAGTAGTTAAGGGCTCATTTCAATACCTTTATTAACCATAGTAAAATAAAAAAAATATTTCATTTATATTAATAAATAGTAATTTAATTACACACATAATTATTGAACAACATAGATTGCTTTTTGATTTCAAAATTAAACACTCGATCTCAAATATTTTAAAATCTTCACGTTATAATTTGTATAAATAAAATAAGAAACAAACTATTTAAATTATATCATAAATAACTTTAGACCCTACATACATTTGATACACATTTATATAATTAATATAAATTACACTTTTGATATCAAAATAAAATACTTGATTTAAATAATATTTTTGAACTTTATACTATATATACATTAGAAAAAATAAGGAACTGGGTGATTTAAGTCAAGCTTCCACATTTAGAAGGAACACTGTTACCATATCTATTCTTGAACAGCAAATGAAGTTAGCAAACAATAAATAAAACTAATTGAATTTTCCAAAGATACTTCATAAAAGTAATGTATCTCTGTTTTATAAATCAAACTAAATGTTGTGTTTGGCAAGTTCTTGTCTTGTGTGGAAGTGGTTTTAAGTGTCATTACAACCCTACTTTTTATTATGAACAACACATTTAAATTGCCGAAACTGCACTTCCAATTTTTAACAGTCATTAAATTAAGTAAGTTCATTAGAGTAAGGTGAAGCCCGAAAAGTTGAAATTCAAGATAACTAAAAATCACTTTCTTTAAACTTGATATTTTAAATTAATACAGTATATTAATAACACTATATTTAAAACTTACGATACCTGCATAAAACAAGGGTACTGCAGCAGCATGAAAAATCAGATGATAGTAAATATGCAGTCAGTATGCTATTTGTTTCTTTCTTACATCTAAGAAAGCAAAGCTTTTAGCCTCAACTGACAAGATAATCAGCACTTAACTGCCAATTTTTAAGTAAGATATATATTTGAAAGTATAGAACTTTTTATTGTCATAGTGCTTCTATTTTAAATATATTGATCATATAAATATACTTATATGTTAGTTCTGTAATAGGTTAAGGGAAGGGGAAATTAAACACTTAGGGCAAGTTGGACACCCTAGATTGCAATATATCATTCTCCCACCCTATCCGAATGGCAAGAAGATTTCTATAGGTTAACCTATTTCGCATTATTAGAAAAGATTAAAAAAGCTTTGACAGTTACAAGTAGTTAGATTTAATTTGTGCATTTTTTTTTAACAATTAAATGTTTCTTTCTATGAGGAAGTATTTAAAATAAAAATTTAACAATTAAAATAAGAATACAATTTTTTAAACCTTTATCATAAAACAAGTATAGTTTGAAAAAATATATTTTTATAAAGGATAAATAAAAAGGATTAAATAAAGGATTGATCAGAAATTCCAATAAAAAATTATTTACAGTTTTATGATTTTCCCCATTCACTGTACATTTTATAAAAATCACTTGTGATACAAAACAATAAAGAGTTTGTTATACTTTCCAAATTCAATAATGAAGAGACAATTAAATTCAATTAAAACACATACTAGTAAAAATAACAATAACTTAATTTCCATGAGAACACTAATATTTAAAAATATGCCAATGAAATTGATTTAAAAAATTGATTGATAGTTATATAACATGATTATATTCTATGATGTTTATGTAAAAAGCTATAGATAAAATATCTACTATTTTACATATAAGAGTCTTTAAATTAAGAAAACATTAAAATGTTCATAGGTATTTCTTATTTCTGATTAATATTTATTATATTCATCACAGAAAATATAATATTTTCTATCTAGCAATTTAACAGTAAAATACTCTGAGCCCTAACCGCATCCCTTTTTTAAATAACGTAGCAATTTTTTAAATATTTGCATACTACAATGCATAAAAGGACCAATAGACTATTCAACTAACAATATAAGTCTAAACTAATAAGGCACACCTATGTAGATTTCAAAAACCTAAATCTTAAATGGATAAAGCTAAACTCTTTGACTAAACCAACCATAAAGTTTCAGCGTTCTTTTATGAAGTGAAACTAAAAAAAGCCATTAGTAACGGAGTACACATTATGACTAATAGTTATCTTTAACTTAGGAATATAATAACTAATAAAACTTAACAGGTGGGTACAGTTTGTACTATCACAGAAAAATTGAATTGTGAGATTATTTGAATTGTCAGTGGCAAAGGAATATTTCAAAAAGCATAAAGTGATCGGTACTTAAATCGTTGACAGGATTCTTTCGAGAAACAGTTGAAGGTCGTTTTGTTTCGTAAAACATACAGCATGATGATCTTCCTTTCCACCTTGTACAGCATTTTTCCATAACTGTCATTGCTCCAAAACAAGCACCTTCTCTATAACGGTTGGCTAGAAGGGGAAAAAATATACAATAAAAAAAAGTAAAATTTCCACATTATATATATAGTATGTTACGTTACTGACTCAGCTTACATTATATGTTAACAGATAAAATATTTTAAAACTTAAAACTTAGCAGTATTTCAAAGGGGGGAAAATCAAAATAATTATAACAAAATTGTTTTTAAAAAATTAACCATATATGACTATACGAGATAACAGTTAAAATAATACACTTAATATATTTACAGCTTAAACAGGGTTCCCAATCTTATTTCAAAACAAAAATCAAGGAGTATTTATGAACTTTTTAAGGACACACATTTTTTTCAAGGGCTTTTAATATTAATAATAATTTGTCATTGATACAAATAAAACAAAATTCATAAAAAAAACTAAATAAAACTCTTAAGTATTAACACAAAAGTTTCTTAAAGCAAGGTACATTTATTATTAAAAAGTTGCATTTACATTATTTAAACAACATGTTTAGATTACTTGCAATCAAAGAGTTATATACAATAAAAGGTTAATTGATAATTACCACACAAAAAAATCAACAAACAATTGATTATAAAAAAAATATAGGCACTTACAGTCCCTGGACAAATTATTGGATACACTGTATTTTTTTTAGTAATTTTATGTTTCTTAAGAGTTTTTATGCAATGATGGTATATTTAAACTACAATATTATTAATTTTTATTTAAAAGAATTATTGTAGACTACATATTTGTATTTATTTTAAGATAATTATGATTAATTATGATTAAGATTAATTTATATTAATTATTTATTATAAGATTATTTATGTGTGGAATCATCATCCTCAAATGCAGGACACAGCATTTAGTCTTGCATTGATAGCATGCCACGCAGAATTAAAGCTTTGATAGCGGCTAAAGGTGGCTCAACTAAATATTGACTTTTACTAACATTAATTTCACTTTTCTTTAAAACTTAATAAACTTATTCTTTTCTAAATTAATGCTGTTTTATTTATGTCAAATAAATCGGTAATTGATTGGATACTATAAAAATTAAAAACAAATCAATTTAAAATAATAAAATGGCTTCAAAGCTGTAAAAAAAATCCAAAAAGAAAAAACTCCCCATCTTGCAGTCTTTCCCACCTAAATGTCACAAAATTGCAATTTGCTTCCCCTTCAAAAACTCCAAAACTGTCTGTTCTTTTAGCCAAAATTTCCCCACTTAAATTTTGAATTTTTTTTCTTAATGCTAGCGAGGTTAAGTATTTTTTTTTTCTACCGGTTTCAAAAAACAGGCTTTTTCTTTTCATAAAAACTTACAATCAGATCTTCAGTTTTACTTAAATGGGTGTTACACTGAACCCATGAAAGACACGCAGACTGAAAGCACATGGTTTAGGAAACAATTTTTTTCCTTCAAGATCTCGCAAACAAAGCACAAAGAGGCGGAACGTTAGAAACGATGTATGGGAAGTTTTAGGTTAAACGGAGGCAATTTTGGCCTTTTTGTAGGAGGAATAAACTCTGAATTGTACCAAAGTACAATACAGAACAATTTGTTGCCATTTTGAGACATTTGTGGAAAAGCTGCTAGTTTCAACACGAAAAATACATCAATACATGTCTATGAATTCGTGGCAAAACTTCTCGGTGATGGTTTGGTAGGCATTCAGTAAAGATTTAGACCTTTAACAATTAGATCTTTCGAAAATAGGATTAATCCCTTTTTTGTTATAAATTAAATAATACTGTCTTAAAATTAATACTAAACAACTATTAAAACTGAATCTTAAAAAAATTAATAAAATCATTATTTAAAAACAATCGAGAATTTTTTTCACTCCGTTTTAATGTCTTTCAACTCAACTTTTATATTTCTTGATTTTATCATTCATTTTTGAATTTCAAAAAGGTTACTGGAATATTCGGGAGGAAATACGCAATATTACCTTTTAAGCATCGCTGCATATCGATCGCTTTTGAATGACAGGGATCGGGAGTCATCAGTTCACATAAAACTGAAGACCAGGGCACAATTCCGCAACTCATTGCAAAAAAACGTTTAGATCAACAGCCTAAAGTTAAAAGAAAATAATGAAACTTGAAGGATAGAGATCGCAACGCGACGCGGGTCAGCGAAGAACTGAAGTGTAAATAACAACAAAAAACTAAATTACCGTTGCCAAATCTGAAGGTTAATTTTCCTGAGGGGGTGTCCAGTTTACGACGTTACAAACGACAACGTGGCGACCGCCAAGCGATGCAATAACGGCCGGTTTTTTCGCCAAATCGCAGGTTTTTTCAAACGCATGCGTCTGGATCTTTATGGTCTGAACATTTACCCCGATGCCGGTGTTGTGCTACGAACGTAGAATGGGGTGAAAAGATTTCATCGCTTACTTTAGCGCGAGACCTTGATTTCAACATAGATACGAAAAAATTAAATGTAATTAGTAATATTAAATATCAGTGTAACAAATTTAATTGTTGGTTTTAATAAGATACATTTTTAATTTTTATTACATTTGAATTGGAAATTCTTTGAGCTTTTTGAATTCATGTTTTATATTTTTTATACTAATAGACTGAGAGCCCAGGGCCCCCAGACCTAAATCAATTTCTAAAGGATGAAATGTATCGGATTAGGTTCGGTTTTCATTTACTTTTAGTATATGATGCATACCCGCTAGAGTGAACCGACGGCCAATTTACAGGTATCGGGTGCAAAAAGTAGGTAAATTATAAGTTAACTTAAGTCATTTTCTAAAGGCTGATTTTTGCGTAGGTTTTAGAAAATAATGTTAAAGGTTAATAATAAATTTCCCAGACACTTTCCGTCGGCCGAAACTTTTCCCAGACGCTTTAAACGTCTTTGTCAAGTTCAGACTTTGTCCCACGCATCTGGCGGCGTGAGATGGCGCTACAATCGTCCTCGGGCGACAAGAAGGGAAAGTTAAGCAAAAAAAAACTATGTGTGTATTGGAGTAGTGATTGGTTGGTTGGTAGATTGACACATATATTCCGGTTTGTGTGCTTGATGATTGAAGATGTGAAAATGTTGTAAGCTAAAGACAGCTATGGTAACTTGTTTATTAATTTATTTTCGAATTAAACGAAAATTTAATTAAATCGAAACGATATTCTTTCTTAACCAACCAACCACATCTCCAATACACACATAGTTCTTTTTTGCTTAACTTCCCATTCTTGTCGTCAGAGGACGATTGTAGCGCCATCTCACGCCGCCAGATGCGTGGGACAAAGTCTGAACTTGATAGAGACGTTTAAAGCGTCTGGGAAAAGTTTCGGCCGACGGAAAGTGTCTGGGAAATTTATTATTAACTTTTAACAATATTTTCTAAAACATACGTAAAAATCTGCGTTTAGAAAATGACTTAAGTTAACTTATAATTTACCTACTTTTTGCACCCGATACCTGTAAATTGGCCGTCGGTTCACTCTAGCGGGTATGCCGAACCTAATCCAAAACATTTCATCCTTTAGAAAATGACTTAGGTCTGGGGGCCCTGGGCTCTCGCTCTATAATTAAAGTTTGCCCAAACCTAAGCCTTTGTGCTTACGCAAGCGATGTTGATTGTAGTGGCTAGTTCGATAATGTACATACAGTTAACTTTCCAATCAATTAAGCTTAGTACTTATTGTGTCGAACATGGTCGAATGAAGCGCTGAGTATATTCATGACCTACCGGACCCGTATACGAACCCGGATCTACGGAATGAGAGCAAGAAGCGCTGACCACTACGCCAGAGAAATTGCGCATAATATTTTTATATTAAGAGTTAAATAAAAAAAATAAACAATTTTCCTCAAAATATAAAAAAGACAAACCTTATAAAAAAAGTTGTTTTAAATAAAAAAAAATCATTTTGAAGCAAGCACAGAATCAATAAAGGTCATATAAAAAAGTGCTACATTTTTAGCTTCCACACTACGTTTATAACGTAAGAAGTGGAAGGTATTATTATCGTTCAGTCCGTCTGTCTGCAGTCTGTCCGTCACCCACTTTCATAGCCCGAATTACAAATGCTACGGACATGTGTCTTCGGACAAGCTACGTCAAAAAATTCAGCGCATCGAAATTAGAATACATTGAAAATTTCAGAAAAGAATTCGAATTCGAAGTATTAATTATTTTAAAAACTTCAAAATTTAATGCTCATTTAAAAAGCATAGGAAGCCATTTTTATTAGAATTACATCACCATTACCATCGCGACAAACGCTCGAGAAACTTTAATTCTTTTAGACAACAAATTAAAATTTATTTTTGCGACATCGACCAGTTTGAAATGACGTCAAATATATTTCACAACGAGATTCTTTGTACGTTGATATGAAATGTTTTCATTCTATTAAAAAGCGAGGAATATTACATATTAATTCTTTGAAATATAAATTAATTTTTGCAAACGATAAGTAATAATTATTGAATTTTCGAAATAAAATAAATGAAACTAGCCAAATTTAGCATGTAAATGTTTAATATAGAATTAATGTTGTGTTTGGCGCCTTGTTATATATCCAATATTTTCACTGTTGCCATTTCGTCAAACGAACGAGAAACTTCATTTACAATAAAAATAAAACCCTTGAAAGAATATTTATTTATGAGATATAATTTAGTTTGGATTGCAAAGAGTTCTATAGTAGGGTAGAGGAACGACTTGTACTGAGCTGCCATCGGCAGCCATGGCTCACTACGGAGCCCGAATAGAGTGGCAAAAGTGCTAGTTAATTTATAATTTTGATACTGAGAAAGGAAGTACACCCAGGGCAAAGGCGGGAATCGAACCCGCACTTGTTACAGAGCGCGGACTGCTAGCGTTATGGCCTGCGATCCAAACCACTCGGCCATCGGGCCTAACATGCTACCCTATATTTTCTCCGTGTTGGTCCATGGTGCTGTTGCCAGGTTCAGTATATACCCTACTATAGAACTCTTTGAAAGAAAGTTAATGAACATGGGAAATTGTGGCAACTAAAAGATTTTCATTACAAAAAGTTGCATCATTATTTTTCGAATTTCAAACAAATTCAGCAAAAGATAATGAGTAATTATTAATTTGCGAAAGAAGATTAATGAAAATAGTTAATTTTGGCGTTTAAAAGTTTGAATTAGAAATAAATTATAAATAGTGCGTTTTCTGTTGAGCTGAAATACTGTGCGGAAGCGGTTTAAGTGATAGATTCTGTAACAAACCTACTTGTCTTTTTCATAAAAGCCAATAAATACTCAAAATATTATATAAATGATAATTTAATAAATAAATAAAAATATATAATCTTTACTAATAAATTAAATTTATTAATAACTTATATATACCAATAATAGTTCATTATTATATTAATGTGTATTAAATTGATTCTTAAAAATGTTTTTAAAGTTTACGCCTACTCCATTGTTTTAATAAAATAATCGCAATGAAAGTGCTTTTTATTCATAAAAATATTAATGCTAATAAAATAAAACTTACTATCATCAATAAAAGTTTCAAAATCTAAATTTGTCCACCTAATTTTAAATATGATTTTAAAACTCTGCTGTTGTCAAAATAACATTCAAATCACGCATAAGTTTAAAAAAAAAGGATGAATAAAAACACAAGCAAAAATACTCTGCCCAAATCCAAAACTAAATGCAGAAATTTAGTCTTGAAAATTAAATTCAAATTCAATTGATTGATATGTAGTTTATGTACTTCTACTTTAATAACCTTTTTTATTATTTTTTCCCTTTGTTTTTTTATTGACAATAGCAACCCTGCAACAAGTTAACATGGCTTTAACAGAGGTGCCGATGCCCCCCAGAGCTAACGACGCACCCCCTAGAAATTTTTTAAATTTACAAGACCGAGAACCCGACCGACCAAGACCGACAACCCGACCGATTAAGACCGACAACCCGACCGATTAAGACCGACAACCCGACCGACCAACACTGACTACCCGACCGACCAAGACCGACCGACCAAGACCGACCGACCAAGACCGACTTCCAGACCGACCGACACCTACAACCCGACTGACCAAGACCGACCACCCGACCGACCTACTGACCAATACCGACAACCGACCAAGACCGACCACCCGACCGACCACCCAACCGACCAAGACCTACTCCCGACCTAGCAAAACCGACAACCCGACCGACCGACCGGTGCTGGTCGGTCGGTCGTGTTGTCGGTCTTGGTCAGTCGGTGGATCGGTCTTGGTCGGTCGGGTTGTTGGTCTTGGTCAGTCGGGTTGTCGGTCTTGGTTGGTCTTGGTCGGTCGTCGGATTGTCGGTCGGCCAGGTAGTCGGTCGGTCGGGTGTCGGTTTTGGTCGGTTGGTCGGGTAGTCGGTATTGGTCGGTCGGGTTGTCGGTCTTGGTCGGTCAGTCGGGTGGTCGAACGGGTAGTTGGTAGAGGTCAATTGCTCGGGTTGTCGGTCTTGGTCGGGTAACCGGTATTGGTCGGTCAGTCGGGTTGTCGGTCTTGGTCGGGTCGTCGGTCTTAGTCGGATTATCGGTCGGGTTTGTTTTTCAGCATGCCTTTAAAACCAAAAAAGATTTGAAAAGCAACTACCACTTGCGCATGCGCAATTTTCTCGTAAACCTTGTTTCGAGTACGTATACCAAGTTTGAATGCTTTATTGGTTTTCAGTTCGTACCTTTAAAACTTTAAAACCAAAAAAATTCTAAAAAAACGTCTTCAAATTAAGCATGCGCAATTTTCTCGAAAACCTAATTTTGACGTTCAACTGGAACAGGCCAGACAATACGTGTACCAAATTTGACGGCAGTATCTCTTTTCGTTTTTCAGCAATGTTGTTAAAACCAAAAAAAAGTTACCACCTGCGCAATTTTCTCGAAACCTTATTTCTACGTCCGAAAGGTACTGGGAACTCCTGTCCAAATTTGAAGTCCGTAGCTTTTTTAGTTCGAACCGTAGAGTTGTTTTATACAACGGGCCAATGTCCAAAAACTACTTTTTCTGAATCAGCACCGTCCAAAATGTGTAGAAAACACAAAATCTTCATTTCGGATTTTCAAAACATCTCCAATACTTTCATTACCTAATATTCATATTAGGAAATTGTAAGTAAAAAACAATGATATGAGTTAAATTACTGTCCATTTATGAGTATTTATTGTGAAAAATTGAGTCTGATATTAAAATTATTTCACTGAATAGAAATACCCAAAAAATAATTCTGATTTATGAATTACAAAAAAATACAATCCACACCTACAAAAAATTTCAAAGAGCTACCAGAATATCATAGAATCCGACATAACAACTTCTAAAAATAGCCAACGAGACGGGTGAAGGTCAAAGGTGGATGTTTCCCATTCAAATCCCCATGGTTGCCAGCTTTTTTGTTTGAATGTTTTGGCGTGTTTGGCATGATTTAAAGGAGACCGTTATTTTTAATTTCGGAAATCCAGATTATGAATACAGGTGTCTTTTAATTCGAATATCTGCAATTGTATTTAAACAAATAAATTGTCTCCTTTATTTTGAATTGTTTTGGCAATCGAATAAAATAATTAATATTAGATTAAAAAAATAATTATTCGTATTGTACTGTTTTTAGTAATTATTCACAAACTATAGATGGCAGCACTAACTGGATTTAAATATCTAAAGATTTTTTTTGTTTTAATTATAACTAATTAATATCTTTAAAATTACACTTATTAAATATTTAAATATCAAAATAACTTTCTTTTGTATTTTTTGGTAAGTTTTCGTTTGTACAAGTGGTATACTTTATTGACAATCAGGTTTCAAAGTTTCCCCATTGGAATTGTATAGAGATATGTTACGCTACGAGATCCTTAAGGAGTAGGGGGAACGAGGGACATTTGACCCATAAGGATACATGACCCAATGCCTTTTTCTCAGCAATGGAAAAGTTTTGTGAGTTGAAAGTGGCATCACCTTTTTCCTTTCAGCCAGTTGAACACATGGTGAAAAAAACGAGCTGAATCATTGCGTATTTGTTAAGTTATGCGAAGAAATACGTTTTCATGCACTGAAAGTAACGGCAGTTATGTATATATACTCTAAACATTTCACCATGTTAAACACAAAATCGATTATATTTTCTATCAGGCAAACTAAACTTTGTAGAACAATAAAAAAATACCGTAGAAAGGTTTCGTGGATTACTTTACATAAAAAAAATTTGGTTATTCTAGAATAAAAAACAGCGGAGAAAAAAATTATGGAAATTTACGAAAATGAAATCTTCCGAGCAGTTTTAGTCAAATTTTGCCCTAATTTTTGCTCAGACCTACAGCCATTACTAGGCCATGAATCTAGAAGCGGTTTTTACTAAACGATTAAAAAGACCCAATTCATCCGCTGACATAGGTTTGAAGTTTCAAAAATGAATATTTCTATTTTTAATTAATTAAAGTCTATATTACCTTTGGTGGTATGGTTGCGCAATAAACAAGCCCTCCTAGCGGCCACGTACTTCTGAAAACACGCCAAGGTTTGCTATAATTTTGTCGAAGAGCCGCATAGTAGCGCTGTTAACTATTGGGAGGATTATTACGGCTTCTAAAATATATGATTAATCAAATATCTAAATAGACAGATTGAAAAAGATGTGTAATTAATAATCGGAATGCGTCATTTAAACTTTTTGGCGTTTTTATTTAAAGAAAACATATGAATAACGCGAGTGGATGGATTGATTGATCTAAAAATGTAAACAGTCATATTTGCCTGTTTGGTTGCCATATTCAGTTACCATTACAATTCAAAAAATTAGTCTGTTTTTTTTTTTCATGAAAAGTAAGAAATAATATTTTTTTGCTTAAAACTTATTGAGGAATATTTAATTATGTTAAAGTAATCTTTGCTTATTTTTTTATGAAAAGTAAGAATTAATATTTTTTTTGCCTAAATTTTATAGAGGAATATTTAATTATGCTAAAATAATATTTTATTATTAAAGTGAAATTTTTTACCATGAGCTGTTACTAAATGTTTGCATTATAATACATAACCGTAACCTAAGAATTGTACTTGGTTATTGTTTTTCTTTGAACAGGCTTTATATTTTTTAGTTTTATAAAAGAAAATTGAAATTAAATATGCCTACAAATGTGGAAAAAAACTAGGCATAAGAAACGTTTGCGGTACACGAAAAATAAAAGCTGCGATGTAAGCTCGAAATGTGTCGAAAACAATGTATCGGGGGAAAAAAACGTCATCTAGAAACTGTTCCTGAAAATAACAAACGAAAGCGTTACGACAATGAAGATTCGGCTGTTAAAACTGTTCCAATTGTTCAGTTGGCAGATGTAACAGGGGAGAGTTCTTTCCAACCAATTTCAAATAGCGCTAAAGAATCGAAGAATAAACGTCTGCTTGGAAAGAACTTATCGTATTGTATGGAAACTGAAAAATTTACTGCACCTTTTTAGCCGAAACCTTGATGGAACGAAATGAAGTTCAGTGTTGCGTTAAAGCCTAATAAAATAAGTAGAGTAGCAACCCTCCCCAACCTACCCTGGTTTTATGTTATAGGTTTTGGCATCGTTCAAAACGAAAATTGAAAATGTTCTATGTTGTGTTGTGAGTTCAAAAAATGTGTGTTCTAAAATAAAAGAAGTCTGTTGTTTTTAAAGAGTTGAATTATTTTTGATGAGATTATTTAATATTCAGAGTTCAAGCCCTCCATTGCGGACTAAAAATATCCTATTTTCAACATTGCTGATTCGAAAGTCAGATCAGAGTGAACTTTGAGAATGGAGGACTTAAAGCGAGAACGTACACAATATAGAAGGATGTTTACGAAGGCGTGTAACGAGTTTGAGAAAGTTGTGAAAGACCTTGAACTTGATGAGAGAGTTGAAAGGCTACAAATCATTGAAGAGAAGGCAAAGGTGATGTTGGCATGTGAAGAAAGCTGTAAGAAGCATGTTTTCGAAGAAGTCGATGAAACTGAACTTGAGAAAGAACTTGACGAAATAGAGGCGTACATCGACCGTGCACGTGTATTTAAGAAGAAGCTGGAAAAGCTGACCTTGGAACAAATGAGTAAATACAACCCCGTCCTTGATGAATCGTCTCCAGTTTCCGGTCAACCACAAAATGCCTTACGCTACCCAACAATTAAGCTGCCTACATTCGACGGAGATGTCCGAAATTATCTGAATTTTTGGGGACAGTTCGAGAAGGTAGATAAAGACCCTAACCTTGATCTCCACGACAAGTTTGCATACCTGGCTCAAACTATGAAGGAAGGCAGCCCTGCAGATGAGCTTCTGAAAAGTTTCCCTCCGGGTGGTCAGAGTTACGAGAAGGCGTTGAACCAGTTGAAAGCCCGCTTCGGAAGAGAAGAGTTGCTGATACAAGTATACGTTAGAGACCTGCTATCGCTGGTACTGCAAAGACAGAACATAGCTAAGTTTTCCCTGAGAAAATTGTATGACAGCCTAGTGTCTAAACTACGTTCATTAGAGCTGCTGGGAGTCACCAGTGAAAAATATGCAGCTATGCTCTTTCCACTCGTTGAGTCGTCATTGCCAGAAGGAATTTTGATTGCATGGGAACGCTACAGAGCTGTGAATCGACGAGTTCTAGAAGATTCTGTTCCTAGTCAAGGAGAAAAGAGTGAGCTGGAATGTATTCTAGATTTCTTGCAAGGTGAAGTCGAGGCAGAAGAACGTATAGAATTAGCTTCATGCAGTCTAACCCAACATAAATCGAGAGATCCAGGAAGAGGTTATTCTAGGGCTACCTACAACCCGGAAAAGGAGAGAGGTAGACAATCTGATCGTGTAAAAGAACTACCAAGCGCTACAGACCTTTTCGCTGCATCACAAGTTCCAAAGAAGTGTATTTTTTGTTCCCTTCCTCATCCGTCTGCAGATTGTTTGAAAGCTAGGAAAATGAAGTTGAAAGAAAGAGAAGAGCTAGTTCAACAATCACGTTGCTGCTTTCTGTGCCTGAAACCTAATCATACAGTTAACAAGTGTTTTTTGAAGACCAGTTGCTTATGTTGCGGCAAGAAGCACAACATATTACTATGTAGGAGTATGCAGTGGAAAACTGAATTGACTGAGAAGAATAGTGCATCCGAAAACAAACCGGTGGTGGTTTCAGTAGAAAAAGATCAAGTCCTAGCAAGTTTTTGTAGCAAGCCAAGTGTTGCTCTGCAAACTTTAAAGGTTGTTATCAGAGGAAATGGTAAAAGACGTACAGCAAGAGCTATCATCGACTCTGGCTCACAGCGATCATATTTATTACGAGACACTGCTGAAGAAATGGCTTACCAACCAGAGGGTTTTGAGTTCTTACAACATTCTCTTTTTGGTGGCAAGAACACAGATGTGTGCAAGCATGATTGTTTTTACCTTGTACTTATCGAGTGTTGATGATACCTACCACTGCAACTTTAAAGTGCTAAGCCAACCAGTCATATGCGAGTCGGTACCTCCATTAGTCGACAAGGCTATCCTGCAAGAGTTTGCTCAGTGTGGTGTAGTTCCTGTGAATGATTGTCAAGGCCCAATCGAAATCCTCATTGGTGCAGATGTAGCAGGAAAACTGTTGACAGCCGGTCATAAATTATTACCCTGTGGATTAGCAGCTGTACAGACAAGATTGGGGTGGACGGTCATGGGTAGAGTGCCACAGTTTTCTTTGGAAGGAAGCGCATCCTTGGTTGTGACTTCTATGTTTTCAAGAGTAGCATCAGTTGCAGATTTGTGGTCTTTGGATATCCTTGGCATCTCGGACCCATCAGCTAAAAAGAGTCAACTTCAACTACAAGAAGCAACGAAAGAACACTTTCTGAGTACAGTAGAAATTAAGGAGGACCGGTTTGTGGTACATCTACCATGGTTAGAGGATCATACTGTGCTTCCTGACAATTATGAGTTGGCATTGAAGAGGCTGGAAACAACAGTGCGTCGTCTGAAGACAGATTCTTTATATGAAGATTACGAAGCAGTTCTAAGAGGCTGGTGTAATGATGGAATTATAGAAGAAGTCACAAGCTGTGAGCAGGTTCCAGCTCATTACTTGCCCCATCGTGCAGTAGTGAAGGAAAATAGCACTACACGTATCAGACCTGTGTTTGATGCGTCAGCAAAGGTCAAGGGTTTCCCAAGCCTTAACGATTGCCTAGAGAAGGGACCAAATATGATAGAGTTAATCCCAAACATTTTGCTGCGTTTTCGTGAAAAAGAGATAGGCGTTATATCTGACATAGCGAAGGCATTTCTACAAATTTCCGTCACACCTTCAGATCGAGATTTTCTAAGATTTTTGTGGAGGGACAGTGGTGGAGAATTGAAGACCTACAGGCATTGCCGGGTAGTTTTCGGAGTATCATGCAGCCCATTTCTGCTGGCATCTACCATCCAACTTACCTTACATGACGTCTTGAACAAAATTGCTTGTGGAGAAAGTCATTATCCAAGAGAAATTATTGAGAAGCTGTTGCTCAGTTTTTATGTGGATAATTGCGTAACAAGTGTTGCAGATAGGGAGGAGCTTGATCATATTATGAGGGTGTCAACTGAAGTTATGGCAAACAGAAAATTCCTACTTAGAGGGTGGGAGCATACTGATCCCAAAACTGAGTCTCCAGTTGATTCAAATGTGTTAGGTATAACTTGGGACAGAAAATCTGACACTTTGCGTGTGAATACCACAGGTTTGAAAGAGTTGTGTTTTGATAAGGTGACGAAAAGAACAATTTTGTCGGCGGCTCACAGAGTGTTTGATCCCATTGGAGTAACATGTCCGGTTACTCTCATTCCCAAACTTCTGCTACAAAAGTTATGGAAAATGAATTTAAACTGGGATGATGAAGTAGATTTAGAGACAAAGAAAGACTTTCTAAAATGGGTGGCTGATAGTGTTTTCCTGAATTCAATATGCATCCCAAGATACTTTGGTGGAAATAATATAGAAAATTGTACTATTCATTTCTTTTGTGATGCGAGTAAGCAAGCGTATGCTGTAGTTGCTTTTGTAAGGATTGAAACACCCAGAGCAGTTAGAGTCCACCTGCTACAAGCAAGGAGTAGAGTTGCACCAACCGGGAAGGAGGAGACTACTATTACCCGACTAGAGCTATTAGCGGCCACAATAGCTTCTCGCCTATCCTCCAACATTTTGCCTGAGATGAGCTGTGATGCAAGCTACTTTTGGACAGACTCGACTACCGTACTGGCTTGGATAACGAGATGTGAGCAGTGGTCGGCATTTGTTCAAAACTGGGTAAAAGAGATCAGAGAACTAACAGATGCAAAGTCTTGGAGGCATGTACCCGGGTCAGTGAATCCTGCTGATCTACCCAGCAGAGGCTGTTCAGCTCAACATCTGTTTAGGTTGAGATGGCACGAGGGACCAAGTTGGCTGTATTTACCCAAGGAAGAGTGGCCAAGGGCCGAAGTTGTTGCTAATGAGAGTGAAGTTTTCAAAGAGAAAAAAAAGGGGGTAGCATCTTCAAGTTGCTTGGTTGCATCCACAACTTCCAGAGACTGGTACTACAGCTACTTCTCAAGATATGGTCAGATTGTGAATCTCGTAGCCTGGATTCTGCGTTTTGTCCATAATTGCCGTTCACCAAAAAGTGAGAGAGAGAAAGGTTGTCTTAAACCAGAAGAAATTTCTGAGGCTGAGAGAAGAATCGTTAAGATGATCCAAGAAGATGCTTTTATGTATGAGGAAGAAAAGTTAAAAACCTTAAAAACTTTTAAGGATGAGAACAATATCATCAGATTGAAAAACAAGCTCATTTTCCGTGAGGATACTGAAGAGTTCAGAAGCTCAGCAGTACTTCCATCAGAACATGAAGTTGTAAAGCGACTAATATTTCATTATCATGTGAAAATGCAACATGCTGGCACACAAATGCTGCTGAATCTTCTAAGAGAGAAATACTGGATCATTAATGGTAGGAGAGCTGTTCGGTCGATTGTGCGTAAATGCATCAAGTGCAAGAGATTCTCAGCGAAAAATCTTGATGCACCTTCAGCACCTCTTCCTGAGAATAGAGTGAAGGATGCAGCTGTTTTTGAAATTTGTGGCATAGATATGGCTGGCCCCTTGTATTTAAGGGATAAAAAGAAGGCATGGATTTGCATCTTCACTTGTGCGATTTACAGAGCAGTGCATTTGGAGCTGGTTACATCTCTCTTGACCGAGTCATTCTTATTAGCCTTGAGAAGATTTGTTGCACGCCGAGGACGCTGTAAAGTTATTTATTGCGATAATGGAACCAATTTTGTTGGCGCTGCTCGTCTTTTGGAAAATCTAGACTGGAATAAAATCACTGCTGACACTTCTTTGTTGCCAATCCAGTGGAGATTCAATCCACCCACCGCTGCCTGGTGGGGTGGGTTTTGTGAGAGGTTGATAGGGGTTTTGAAGAAGTTGTTAAGAAGTGTTTTGGGTCGTGCTTCATTAAGTTATGAAGAGTTGGTGACCATTCTCTGTGATTGTGAATCAATTGTTAACTCACGCCCCTTAACATATGTGTCAGAGAATGAAAGCGAGCTTATACCTTTGAGTCCGAACCTGTTTTTCCAAGACTTGAAAACCTCAGGTGTTCCTGATATGGAAGAGGTTGATCAACAGAGTCTTAACAAGAGGTTGATATACCGAAGAAATCTACAAAGTGATTTGAGAAAAAGATTTCGATCAGAGTACTTAGGAGCTTTAATTCAAAGATCAGAGAGAAAGAGAACATCTAATGTGTATGTAGGAGATGTAGTGTTGATAGGAAGTGATAACATCAAGAGAATCAACTGGCCACTTGGCCGAGTAATTGAAGTACTCCCTGGTAAAGAGGGAATCGTTAGACTAGTGCGATTACAAACATCTACTGGTCATTTGCTAAGACCAATTCAGAGGCTTTTCCCCCTGGAGATCACTTCTGAGTTGGGTGAAAATATCAGAGACAAAATGAAGGTGGTGAAAGATGATTCCAAAGTGTCCCAGTCACCGATTGTAAGTGATGTAAACTCCATTCCACATACTGTGACAACTAGGTATGGAAGAGTAATTCAGATTCCAAAAAGACTTGACTTGTAATTTTAATTATTTAGATTTGAGAGTTTTAATAGTAATCTTTTTTAGGAAAATGTTTTAAAATTTAATAAGTTAAAGGTTCTTAACTTAGGTGGGAGGATGTTGCGTTAAAGCCTAATAAAATAAGTAGAGTTAGTTGAGCAACCCTCCCCAACCTACCCTGGTTTTATGTTATAGGTTTTGGCATCGTTCAAAACGAAAATTGAAAATGTTCTATGTTGTGTTGTGAGTTCAAAAAATGTGTGTTCTAAAATAAAAGAAGTCTGTTGTTTTTAAAGAGTTGAATTATTTTTGATGAGATTATTTAATATTCAGGGTTCAAGCCCTCCATTGCGGACTAAAAATATCCTATTTTCAACATTCAGAGTGAAGACGCAATCTTGACGGCGGATAAACTTATCAAGTGGGCAGTAGCAGCTCGTAAACAGCATGTCAAAATGTTACGGTTCAAATTACATTCAGTTAGAGGTAAATCTGAGGTTGGTCTCATAAAATCAGAATTGTGTACTAGTGTGGAAGAAAAGTATAAATCTTTGACTGGGAAGTCTTTGCACACATGTAGCTCAGAACCGTTTTATGTGGAGCCAACTTATAAGGATTTCACAGATCGTAATTTTCCGATAGCAGTCGGCATAGACGGAAAGTGCTACAATATATTCAATTCGGCCACCATGGGCAATTTGTCAAAAAAGTATGTAATCCATATATATGCAATATTAGTGAACAAGAAACCTTATCATGTAGGATATCCAGCATCATGCAGAGTATAAGTTCAAGCACACTATTTCAATCGCTAGAATTCATTACCTGCATGCAGGGATGCAACTCGATTACCATGCACGATTCCATCAGAATGGGGCACCCATTATCTTGCCACACCGCGAACTAGTTATTAAACTTGTCCAATATCCGCCAACTGGCGTCTGGAATATTTCAAAAAATGAATACTACATCTAAGAAGTGCACAGCGAAAGAGTATTTGAATGCGTTGAAAGAACACAGTGAGGAAACAGAAAAGTCGTTGTGGTCGAATTTTCGCAAGGCTGCGCAATTCGTCGTCGTATTGATACAGGCCGAAAAAATTTCAAACGTCAATGTCTTTCCAGATATAAATTTTAACAAATCTCTACAGGCCGTTTGTGGAACACAGCGATGAGGAGTCAAAACAGCCGAGTGTGTGGTGCGTTGGAAGCAGCGTATATTTTTTTAGGAATTCCTCAGGATGGAAAGAACAAGAACGCCGTCATAATGTACTTCAACGTTTACAAGAGCAGACAGAGAAATGGGAAATCTTACCAGAAAGTCCAGGGGTTTTACGAAAATTTTTACCGCACTATTCGAATCGTCGCTCGTGGACGACCAATATCCTGCACGGCCCAAAGAGCTAGAGAACGCTTGCCTATACGATCTCGTCAAGTGCTATGATGTCGTCAAGGAGACAATAAAACTAATTGGAGACCTACAAGCTTGAGTTTGGATACGTAAAGAAAAGGAAAATAAAGTGCTTGGTTAGCCACAAGATTTACAACGTGTAGCAAAATCCAGAAAACTACTTATACTCGCTTCTGCTGCTGTTTAAGCCATGGAGGAAATAAGACGACCTGAAGGGGCACTACGAAACACATACGGAAGCGTTCAACACCTGTAAAGATCTACTTCAAGCAATGGAACATCATGATAAGTTGTAGGAGATACGCACAGCAAAGTATGAAGTTGAAACGCTCGCGAGTGACCTGGCACAGAATTCAAAAAACGAAGCGGACCTCGAGAAAAAGTACAAAGCAGACGAAATGAACAAAATAGAAGCTTCTGGGGCCATGGTCTAGTTCCGAGATGCTCTTGCAAACGAGAAGGAGGACCTTGCACTCTCGGCACATTTGATGAACACCGATCAGAAAAGAGTGTTTGAATACTTGACAAACAAACTAACGGGAAATGATGGAGTTCTAAGACGCTTTGTCTCCGGTGTGGGAGAAAACGGTAAATCGTTCCTGATCAGAGTTCTGAAATCGTGGGTCAAAGAAAATCTAAAGAAAGAGGCAGCAGTTTGTACACCGACGGGAATCGCCATTTTTAACATTAATGGCTTAACGCTTCACATTTTACTGCAGTTGCCTATAGAGCACGGAGACGTTCAAGGATACAAGAGCCTCAACGATGATTTTTTGCAGAATTTGAGACCCGATCTGGGGATTTACTGCAGCTTCTCCCTGCTATGCAGCATGCACCTTTCATAGGATTGACAACATCGGAAGCGGAGAAGTGCTTGTCATGCCTACATGCAACATGCAACAAACATTTGGCAGGACCTGTTTTCTTATGGTGAGCTGACTATTAAAATGCGACAGAAGGGTGATAAAATGTTTGTGGAACTGTTGCCAAGAATACGACTGGGGATAGTCACCAATAACGACTTTCAAATTTTGTCGAAAAAGAAAATAAACTTCAAAGGCGAATCGAGGAGTGATGAATTGGAAGAGTTGTGCCAATACATGCAGCAGCAACCAAAGAAGACAATTTGCCTACTGCCCACAAAGGCGCAAACAGAAGACATCAAAATGCTTGAACTGATTCCCAAAACTGTCGTTGAGCTGATAGCGAAAGATGACATTAAGGACTGCATGTACCTAAAAAATCGAGCTTCGAAAAAACTGAATGCCTATGAAGAAGATAACTCTCGCTTTGCCGGACTTCATAAGAAGATTAAAGTGAAAAGGGGAAAGGTGAAACATTTGATAATTATCAACTTCGTTAAAGATGCCAGCGGCCAGTGAATTCCATCGATGTGCAGTTCACTTTCACCATGTACAATGGTTCATATTGTTGCTGAACCATTTAACTTTCCTTCGGCATTGTTCGCGGTGGTTATACAACTTATTCCCATAACCATTGGAATTATGTATTCTATTTAGGAGTCATATTGCATTTGCGTCCTTTGATCTTTTTCATAAAACATGTTGGTAATCCTCCTTACCTCAAAAAGAATCTCATAAAATAGTTTTAAAAAAACTACTGATATCCCCCCAAAAATACTTTGGAAAAGTAAAAAAAAAAAACGCCAATCTAGAAAAAATAATATATAATTTGCCTTTTGAAAAAAATACCTGATGCATTTCTTTCATAACAAAAAAAAAGTCATTATGAAACTTGTAGCTAAAAAAACCGTGATATATAAGAATGCCAATCTCTTTTTTAAAACTTATTGTTCAACCGATCCCTTGAAAAAATTTACAGTAAACTGTTAAACGATATGGTGTAAAAAGTATTAAGGTTATGTTTTGCTACCAAAAGCATGGAGAGAGAAAATAGCAAATTTATTATAGTTCGTGACATACTTATTTTTCAACGTTCATGCCTTTCTGTTGATCGATCTCTGAAATACATATGCTACCTATGGTGCTAATTTAAGTTACGCTCCCATAAAAAAAGTGCGCTGTTTGAGGTTGGTGCCCATTCTTATCCCCCTAAAAAAATTAAATCACGCAAATGAATTTGAAAAAAAAGCAAAATAACGAGGTATAATAAGAATAATTTTAACAGATATATGATCTCAATACATTTACATAAAAGTATTTGCACTAAAACAATGAGTATTTGTTAAAGGATATTTGTGTCTGCTTATCATTAGAAAAACGAGATTGCATAATTATATGCTAAAAATTTACTTCAGGGACAAATCTCTTTCATAAGAAATTTCTGGCAGTCTTTCAATATATTATAAATATTTTGGACATTAAATCACAAAAATTTAACAAAAATTCATCATTACTAACACTGCCTATTCATTTCTTTAACAGTCAGAGATTAATTTATAGGAAAGAAATATTAAGAAGGGCGCCAACCTCAAACAGCGCATTTTTTTTATGGGA
This sequence comes from Oedothorax gibbosus, assembly GCA_019343175.1. Classification (NCBI taxonomy): domain Eukaryota; kingdom Metazoa; phylum Arthropoda; class Arachnida; order Araneae; family Linyphiidae; genus Oedothorax; species Oedothorax gibbosus. The sequence goes on along the minus strand of JAFNEN010000073.1, from coordinate 708,462 downwards.
GCGTAACTTAATTTAGCACCGTAGGTAGCATATGTATTTCAGAGATCGATCAACAGAAAGGCATGAACGTTGAAAGATAAGTATGTCACGAACTATAATAAATTTGCTATTTTCTCTCTCCATGTTTTTGGTAGCAAAACATAACCTTAATACTTTTTACCACCATATCGTTTAACAGTTTACTGTAAATTTGTTCAAGGGATCGGTTGACCAATAAGTTTTAAATAAGAGATTGGCATTCTTATATATCACGGTTTTTTTAGCTACAAGTTTCATAATGACTTGTTTTTTGTTTTAATAGAAATGCATCAGGTATTTTTTTCAAAAGGCAAATTATATATTATTTTTTCTAGATTGGCGTTTTTTTTTTACTTTTCCAGTTTTCCAAAGTATTTTTTGGGGGATTTAGTATACTAAGTAGTTAAATTTTCAATAAAAACATGCTACAACAAATTGATTTTTCTCATTTATTTTACTTAATTTTATTTAGAAAGCATTATTTATCCATTTAACAATACAAACATTAGTATGTTAGGTTAGATTAGTTTGAATTATCGTCTCACTAGAGTTACCCGAGGGCTATTGGCGACGGGCGTCGTAATTTAGAACCACAATCAAATGGCGAGCTGACACCTGAGTAGGCACCCCAACGAAACCGTTAAGGGTGACATCGTACGCAGCGTCGGGACTTTGGAGCATATTTAACGTGTACTCCCTCTACACGGGGTATTATCAGGGCCGGATTTAAAGATTTGCCGCTTGTAGGCTACGATCGATTTTCCGACAGATATAGTTTTCTCGACTATTTTTTTTCTTTCTGCATATTAGAATCATCCATGTACACTCTAAATCGAAAGCGAAATAATAGGCAAATTTTTTAACTGTTCTATTATTTTTCTTTGAGCTTCCAAATCCGAGGGAGAGGATGCAATTGCCCTCGCTGCTACCATGTTTACTACTAAATATTAGTACTATATATACGTTTACGATTTACGCATTAATGTAAATTATTTGTTTTCTTTCTTAAAAATATTCGTATATTTTTAATAATTTTTATGCCGAATGCCGCTTTTATTGGACGTAAAATTTGCCGCTTTAGGCTACAGCCTACTTAGCCGATTTAGAAATCCGGCCCTGGCGTATTATTCGTTGGACATTTTTGGTTGCACGGTCGTTTTATACGTCGGAGTTATTTTGGCGATGCCCGTACCCGAACCTGGTACCTTCCTCGTGCAAAGCGAACGCCTTAATCGACTAAGCTTCCCAGCCCAAAACAAACAGTAGTATGTAAAATAAGTATACTACAGTGCTGCACAAAAGTTTAGACACAGACGCAATTCATGAAAAAATCGTCAATGTTTACTATTTTTCAGTAGTTTTTTTTAAATATATATTCTTTAGGCAGCATGAAAAATAATTGGGTAAAAAATTGTTCCAAAAAATATAAATAAATTCGACTTCCATCAACAAATTAAAAATTTCAAAACTTTTCTTGCCACAAAAGTATAGGCATACGTTTCAGTTTTATGCAAATTCTCTAGAGAAAGTTATTGTGTTATCAAAGGGGAGGGTTTTTAAGTTGCTTTAAAAGGTTGAAGGTAATTTTCAATGCTTAGATTTATTCGGAAGTCAACTGAATTTTCGTATGAAGAGGTTATAAGGATATGGACATTAAAATTCAGAAGTAAATCTGTTTATGATATTTCTACTGAATTAAAGCGTTCGAAACGAGGTGTTTATAGAGTGTTAGCACGCGGCAATCAATATATCAACCAAAATCGCGGTCTGGAAGACCTCGAATCTCCAGCAAACAAGAGGATAGACAAATAAGAAAATTGGCTTCAGACAAACATTGCTCTTCAAATCCAACTAAAAGCCGGATTGTGGCTAAATTTTCACATGAAACTATCAGGAGGTGAATCAAGGAATCTGGATACTTGATAAAATCCAAGCTGATTCGCAACCCTAGCTTGCTATCTCATCATAAAATGCAAGACTGCAATGGGCTCAACAACACATGTTTTACAGCGACAAATGGCTGCAAGTGATCTTCAGTGACGAAAAATAATGGGACCTAGATGGTCCCAATGGGTATGGCTACTACTGGCATGATTTGCGTAAAGATCCCTGGATCTAATTTAGCCGGCGTCAAGGTGGTGGTTTTAGGGGAGTCAGGTAATGGTTTGGGGAGGTTTTCGATTCAACGGCTAGACTTCCTTAGCCTTTACCAAAGGAAAGCAAAACTCGGGGGACTACCAGGCAACTCTAGACAACAACTTAATGCCTTATGGGGAGATTTTAGGCGGCCAAATTGGAAATTCCAACAAGATAATGCCTCCATACATACATCAAGGTAAACTAAAGAGTGGGTTAGAAACAGTAATATCACAGTTCTTGATTGGTCTGCTTACACTCTGGACCTTAATCCCACCGAAAATGTTTGGCAAATCCTTCCTAGAGTAGTTTATGCCAATTGCAAACAATATTCCACCGTTTCGGAGCTAAAGGAAGCTATTGAAAACGCGTGGTATGAAATCGAGCCTAATACCTTACAAAATCTGATACTTTCTATGAAAACAAGGGTTTTCGAACTAATAAAACACCGGGAAAGCTACACGAAGTACTAAAATGATTTATTTAATTATCAATTTATTATTTTTATTAAGTGTGCCTAAACTTATGTGCAGGAGATTTTTGTCATTCTTGTCATTTTGGTGTAAAACTTTCCACATATTCGTTTTTCTTAGTATTTAATGTCAATTATGATTATAAAATGATTTGATGAATAAATCACATAAAGATTTTTACTTTGTGTCTCAATACTTTTGTATGAAACTAACTCTTTGTGTTGTGCCCAAACTTTTGTGCAACACTGTAATGTAAGTTCATAAATAGTAATTAGTAAAAAAATTAATAGTAAAAATATGTATTTGCCATGGAAAATGAAATGAAAAAATGATTTCAATTAAAAATAATTTCAATTAAAAATAATTTCAATTAAGAATAATTTCAATTAAAAATATTTTTAATTAGAAATAATTCTAATCAAAAATGATAATAATTTTAAATGAAAATATAAAAAAAATTGACGCTGGGCCCCTCTTAAAGTAAAATTATCAATTTGCAGATTGTTACGATTTTCGTTGCGATTCCTGTTTTTATGTGATTTTTAAGAAATTAGGAAATTTTTAATAAGTGTTTGTTAGAAATTTACATTTTTAGTTTTCTTTTTCGTTCTTTTTAATAATAAACTAGAAGTTCTGCAAGAACTTAAATATCCTACTTTAAAGATAGTTCTGCTGAATCAGATGGATAGAGCAAAAATTGGAAGAATATGAACATATAGTCGACGGACGGACTCAAATGCGTACAACCAACAGATGGACAAAATGTAAAAAAATATCGTCTCTGATGTAGCCTTGAAACAAAAAACAATTTTTAATTGAATGGTTAACTTCTGATTTCTACTGTGATTTTTTTTATTCCTTATAAAAATGATTTTTAAATTTAAGCGTTTACAATTTGTTTAAGCGAATATACTTAAAAAGAATAAGAGTTTGTTAAGGGTTTTTTTGGTAGCCAAAATAGGCCGTTTATTATTAATTTTTATTACAAAAAATCAACCCCTAAAATTTCAACGACGCAGTTTGCGTCGTTTGCGGCCGTTTTATACGTCGGAGTTATTTTGGCGATGCCCGAACCCGAACCTGGGACCTTCCTCGTGCAAAGCGAACGCCTTTTTTCACGGTTACTTGGCGAGAGTGGAATTTTTAATTGCTTTTTTTGCTCCTGATTTGGTTATTTAAAAAGTTTTAGATGATAAATTCGGTTTTTCTCTCTCAAGTTACCATAGCGCAAGACACACCGAATCAGAGTATTCTCGTAGACCTTTGAGGCATGCGTTAATAAGCTAAACAACCGTACGTCCCAGTGGAGTGCAGTAACCGTGCATCAATGTTTTCATTGATGCATGCATGTACAAATTGCGGTGTTTTTGTTGTCGGTGTTTGCAGTGATGACTTAGTCTGGACACCCTCTGAGGAAATTAATGGCATTGAGTGTCTCTCAGTTATGGAATTACTATTATTTTTTTAAAATCTTTTTAGTCAAACCTTCTTCGAATAGTACGTCTGCGTGAAGTCTTTTAGACCTAAATATTTAATTTGGTTGCCATTTACGTTGTTTGGCTGAACGTCATTTACTCAAACCTATACCATTTTTGTTTGTGCTATTTGAAAGCCTAGCGAAAAGTGCTCTCATCAATATAACTCTGACTGACATCTGGGTTGATTGTTTTTCGGCTAAAAATCTTTCAATCTGAGTTTACACATCTTACGGTGTAATTTAAGTAATTGTTAAGTAAATTTACTGTCGTTTCTGTTGTCTTATAATATAAGACATTGCCACTAGTATTTTTATTGTTTGTGCTGAAAAACGGAGTAGCATATCAAACGATGTCGACAGATAATATTAACCAACGTCGATTCCACCATTTTAAAAATAAAGGCAAAGATCAAGATGTAAGTTGAACGTTACCAATTCTTTTAGTGTTTCTTTAAGTTGTTTTTATTATAATTTAAAATAAAATAAATCTATAGGAATTTTTGGTATAACAACTGCTTCACGACCTTTTGTCATTTTAGGTACCGGCATAGGATTTCTAACTTGTACAGAGCTTTTGCACGTTTTGTAGTTTTTCTTTATATAAAATATAAGGTTGTCATGCGACGATTATTTGCTTGCCTAATTTTATGTCGACATATAAAAATTTATTTTTAATTATATAAAAGATAAATAATATTAGGATCTAAATTATTGCATAACGTTAAGTACCGCTCGTATTGTAAATCTTAGCGTACGTACGTAAGCAGATTTGTGTTTTAAAACTTGTCATGTATTGTAACATTTATCTTTATAAGTGTATTTTTTCTACATAAATATTTCTTTTAATTTAAACGGAGACATTAACCTCATTACAAGGTCGTAATTATATTATGATTACGATTTTTAAAGGGGGAAGAAAGTTAGCGAATTTTTAACATGTAATGTTAGCTAAAGTACTTTGAGAAAATATTTAGTTTGACTAATAAAAATACTAAGTTGGCCAGTTTGTTTCCTAATATTAGGTGTATTTTAGTGTTTCTTTTTGTAAAGATTTAAAATTGCTGAAAAATTGTTTTAGATCAATTTTAAAAAATCAATCCTGACAAAGTTTGAGATACAATTTTGAAATTAAAAAAAAGTATTCAAGCCATTTATAAATTTAAAAGCATTTTATGTTTACATTATGATGTGTTATGTCTTGTTAAGAACAAATTATTCTGGATTATTAAAAATACAGTGTGTTAAGAGATATTTCAAAAATGAATTTGAAATACATAAGAACATTCATCTTTGACTAAGTTACTTATTACTGTTTGTGTTGTTACTAATCCCAAGTGGTGTAGCTGAGCTTACATAACACCACTTCCATGAAACAAAAAAATCTCCAAGATGTCCGTGAACAAATTCGGTTTTCTTAGAATCTTGGAAATCGAGAAATTTATTCATTTGAGGACATGCTTAGGAGAGGCCTGGTATACCCTGCACCAATGACACTCCTATAATTGTATCTCTCCCTGTTGGAAAGCCGAGAGATTTGACATGGCCACTTAAAAATCCAGGGATTGGACAGTTACTTTTAAAAAGAAACTCTGTTACTGTTACTTAATTAAAAAAGTAACTCTGTTACAGTTACTTCATATGAAAAGTAACGCGTTACAGTTACTTCATATGAAAAGTAACGCGTTACAGTTACTTTTAAAAAAAGTAACGAATCACAGTTTCTTTTCGAAATTTCAAGTTTAGGAAAAATTGAAATTTAGCCATCTTACCATTTTTGAAAGAGAACCACGATAAATGAAATATTTGCTCAAACAAAACACTGAAATTATAATTAATAAACATTTTTTTTATATTTAATTTTAATTCTTTACCCTGATACGAGTCCAACTGTAAACACTCGGGTAGGTACTGACAGAAATAGGGGTATCTCAAGAATGAATGTGAAATCTCTGTCTCCTCCCTCCCCACCCCTCTTCGAGGGGAAGGACTTGGTCATTGTTGTAGAACCCAATCAGTCAGAGGGACACAAAGGGGTTTGGACTGAGGGACACAAAGGGGTTTGGACTGAGGGATCCAACCTGCTTGGCAGTTAGCGTGATTTATTTGAAAACCCTTCTTTTCCGTAGATGCCTGTAATTGTGCGGGGCTTATAATGTGATACTTAGAAAGGTAAACAGAAAAGGAAAAACATTCGTACTGTTACAATTCTGTCTGAAAGCCACCGTCAAGCTTTTAGCAGCCAAAGTAGACAATTCTATTATATTCTTTACTTTTACCCTCCCAAGAAAAGCTCGTATTTCGGGAATGCGAAATGTTTCTTAGGAGTGGAATTTCAAAATTGGCATCAGACAGCCTTCGTAAAGTAACGGAAAAGTAACGACATTTTTCGTTACTTCGTTACCGCTAAAAGTAACTAAGTTACAGTTACTTTCTGAAAAATGTAACGGCATTACACAGCGTTACCCAAAAAAAGTAACTGTTACAAGTAACGGCGTTACAAGTAACGGCGTTACAAGTAACGGCGTTACAAGTAACCCGTTACAAGTAACGCGTTACTCCAATCCCTGTAAAAATCATTAAAAGAGCTGTCTGCCGTTTCTTCGAGATATTGAATTGGTGACACCATCAAGGACTTTTCCCAAAATACCAGGTTGGTTAGGTGGGACTCGCCAAAGTGCATTCAACTTTAGCTTTTTTATGGTGGTGAAGATTTCCGAGCATGTCAATATGTTGTTACAATGCAGGGTCTCCACAGAGGCAGTCTTGGAAAGGTTATCAGCTCTCTCATTACCGAATAATCCAACATTTGAGGGGATCCAATGAATATGTATAGTGACCATCAGAAAGCCGAACCAGGAGATCTAGAATATTCCGGCTTGTCCAATCCCCAATAGTCGTCCATTGAGAAAGGCGCTGTATAGAAGTACGACTGTCCGTTATTATCCAAATATTATCAAATTCAAGTTCTGTGGACGTATCTATAAAATGTAATCTAAATACAGAACAGCCATCAGTGTTTTTAAACTTAGTTCTATTTGTGGTTTCGAGCCTAAAGTGGTACGTCATGTATTGTTTCTAGAGCAACTTGTCTAGTAATTTCAGGTAGATCTGTTTGTTTACGCATCTTGGTCTTGAGTTCCGGTCTAAATAAATTTGCTCTGGGCCAAACATAAAGCAAGAAAAAGTGAGGTAACCTCTACCGAAAACAGACCCATCTCACTAGCCTAGGGAAAAGGGCTATGTTTCCTTAAGCGTATATTGTTCTGCCAAGAGTGTAGATAGAACGAAGTTCTGTGCTGATAATTATAGCTAAAATAGCTTATTGAAAACTGGAAAGTTACCATGAAGTAGAACCTCGATTATCTGATCTAATTGGAACCGGGGGTATGCCGGATAATAGAGCATTTTCACTAAATAGTAACATTTATAGTAGCGGAGCGTCAAAAGTTTGCGGATTTCGAATTCCCCAACATCCGAAATTCGCTCTACTTTCGTATTTGTAAACATGGAATTTTAGTGTTAATATTTTCATTGAAACTGAGACTTCTTAGCAAAAAGAAAATGCTAAAATATAATTTTTAATTTCTATTCATATTTTTTTTATATATATATATAAGCAAAGTTCTTTTTTGTTTTATTTTATGGTGGATATCACTTGGATCCGCGATTTTATAAAATTTCAGGATTTTTCCGAAAGATTAGGATTGCCAGAAATGAGTTTTTACTTTTTTGAGTTGCCAAAGTTTTGTTATCTTAAAATCACCCAGATTTCAGAATCGCCGGAGATTCCCAATTTTTGAATTGCAGAAGTTTCCCCCGATTTTAGTATCGTCGTAGATTTCTGAGACTGGTTTCATTTTGTGAATAACCAAGAATGACTTTATATAGAATTTTTTTATGTTAACTTAGGCATGTTCAGTTAACAGAGTTTCACTTTATAAAAAAATATTACTATATATACTATTTTATTGTTTCTTTTTTCTTCATATACTATTATGATTGCTGTCTTTTAGAAATGCATTTATCAAAAAGTCAGTTTCTTCTAAATATCTTTTATTGATTTTGTTTATTGTAGCATTTTAAAAAAAAATTCTAATTGATAAAATATTCCTTAATTAATTTCCTCAATTTTATGAGAGGCACTTGTTTAGAAAGTTATAAACTTCCATGAAAATTTTTTCATTATTTTTTTAAAGAAAAGATATCTAATGTCAGAGGAAATATATAAGAAATTCTTTATTGCTTATAAGTAAAAAGAATCACTTATAATGAAAGATATATTATATATAAAAACGCCAGTTGGGCGTGAGGTGTGTGACAAACAGATATGTTTTTGGTTCATTTGTCATTATTTTCTCCCTAAAAAAACTGGTGGTTTCGAAGCAGTAAATTACTATTTGCTTTGACATTCAAATAATTTGTCTTGAAAGAAAGCTATGGCTGGCTATATGGTTGGATTTCTTTATATTGTATGAATAAGGGAGAATTTTTCACTTTGTGTGACCATTTTGTAAGAATTTTTTCTATACATCTACGATTCCTTGAATATTTCTGTGAATTATTGATATATTCATCAAAACAAATTATTCGTATAATGTGCATATGCAAGTATTCCTTTATTAAGAAAATTAGTTAGCAACAGTAAAGACAAAAATAAAATGAATAATACTGGGACGTGTGTGACTGTGTAGGATTTTTCTGTTATTCCCTTAAAAATATTATTTCTGTGAATAAGGATCAATACTTATTAGGAAAAGTGCCAATTTATGAATTTCAAAAAATTTTGTATAAAAAAGTAATGGTGCCTTTTAACTCCAAATTGGGTGTAAAATTCATAATCAGATGTGATCATTAACATCAGATGTGTAGTAATAGCATGAAAAATGCACTCCTTGGGAAGGGGTAAATAACTTTCTCAACCTTCACCTTATTGTTTTCTTGCATTCACACCCAATTTAGAGTTAAAATGCATTATAACTTTTTGCACAAAACAATTTGTAAATTCTGTCTTAAATTGAAACTGTTCTTAATATTGACTAGAAATATAACAATAATTGATAGAAATGGAGGCCGTCGTATTATTTTTGATTTTTTAAATTATGAAGTACAAAATATGAATATAAAATAGTTGATAACGTTACAGACAAAAAAAAAGCAATTATAATTAATAAATATGGGAATTTGAAGCATTGTCTAAAAAATTTAAAGTTTTTTTTTTTATTACAAGAACAAATTTTCGGTTTCACAGAGGAGGGAATGGGGAACAAGATAGTTAAACAACAAATCCACACAAGGTTTAGTTCATTTCGCTGCCAATATATGCCCACATGAAAAGTAGTCTGTCTGCATTTTTCAAACTGCTACAGACCTGATGAGAGGATACCGATTTGGCAATTTTATAAGAAAATTGTTTTTATTATTTCTCATAGTATCAGCTAGAAACCATGTTGGCTGCTTTACACCCATAAGCACTATCATTTAGTATGAAGAAATATAACATTATTTCTGTTTCTTTTATTTTAAGGTGTGCTACCAATCTGTGCTACTGAAAAGTGTACATATTTAAAAAGTTGAATAAAAAGCTTGAACTTGTTTTTCAAACGGGAAATTTTGAAGAAAGTATTGTCTAAGTGTTTAGCATTATGACCTGTTTTTCCTCTGAGCTAAATTATATTATCTGGGTCCCGGTTAGGGATAGACCGATGCATTGGCGCCCCCGATTATTAAAAAAATATATACCATCGGCGACCGATGTGATGTTACTTTAGGAAAAAAATGTTCCATCGGCCTAAAACACATTGGCTGGCCAATGTTAACCAATGTTTTTTTTTAATAAATCTATCTAAATCGTAGTAATAATTAAGTAGTCCAATTCCTGGTATCAAAACGATAACACATGGACTGTTGCTTGTTTCTAGCACAACCCTGGGGCAGGGATGCAGAATATGTCCGATCCTAGATCGGGGGAAATTTTAGCCATCTGGGGAAATTTTGTGGAAAATATTCAATTGTTTTCGATTTTAACAATAAATTACAAAATTCCCTGACCAGCCGTTCATTTTCTGTTTTAAAACCTACCGTTAATTTACTTTTTTGTTCTAACAAACCAAAATAGCGTACCGCTTTTGTCTCCTAAATTCAGCATGTCATCGGGCGTTGATCGCATCCGTACGCCATTCCACCCCCCCCCCCCCTTCTTGTGTCAAATAGCGTAGCCATCGCCAGCTACTGTACAGATGGTCCAAACCAGGGTTCGATTTAAGTGGTATCGCATCGCAATTTGCGATGCAAATTCACCGAAACAGCGATAAAAATAATCAACCGATTCGCTACAACTGCAATGCACTTTTCTTTTTTTTTAAAAACGATTTTTACTTTTTCTTCGCACCGTACCATTTTTACGGTGCCCGTAGTTAGGTGAAACTAAACTTAAACTTCAATAAACTATGTTAAAATAACAGATTTTAATAATGAAGATAAAAATTTCAATCAAAATGGGAAATGAATTAAGATTAGGTTACACTAAAGATGTCTTCAAATCTCGTCCAGCTAGTGCAATCTCCCATTAGAAGAGTAGTCCAATAATGCTTTCCTGATTTGCTTATTTTGCGGCCTAGTAATTTTCACGAAATCTACCGATGACGTCACATTGCATCAGAATGATTGACAGTTCTCTGGCTCTGCGTGATCGAAAGAGTATATCGTTACTTTTGTAGCTCCGGTTCAGGCCAAGTCGGACGACCAGGATATTTTTTCTGATCAAGTGTCCTACTCACGGCGTCTTTGAGTAGTGATCACAAGAACAGCATGGATGTTAAAATACTTTTTGTTTTGCATTTGAACCTTTTTCTACTTCGGCATATACTGGGGTTTCTGATTTTAGATAATTTTTAGTTTTTTCTTTTTAAATGGAGTGTTGGTGTATACAGCTTTATAATTAGTTTTATGTGCTAGAAATTCTGTCTGATTTTCTGAAAGTCTTGAATTTTTTCTACAAAAGACAAGTGAGGATTCACCCAAAAAGCATCAAGATTATAGTTATTTTTTTTTTGCAAAACCTGGTGCCTAAATTGCCAGCCTTATGAAACTGCCAAACGGCCAAAACTTAAAAGTAATATACCAAATGAATGAACAGCAAAACATGTTCATAGAGAAATCTGATGAATATGACCCCCTCCCCAAACACCATAAATAAAAGAAAATGTACTTATTTTAAAGTATTTAAAAAGATATTAAAAGTACATTTAGTAGTATAGTATTATATAATTATTTAAAATTTATCTTGTCGTGATAATTGTTGAAATTTAAATTTTATCGGTCACGCTTAGTTCAGCTTTTTTGGTTTTTCAAACCAAGCATTTGGTTTGGATTTCAGCTTTTTTGTTCAACAAGCACTAACATCCCTGTATATCGTAAAATTTTCTATACCTAAGGAAATACAGAATTTATGTTAAGTCTATAACATATAGTAAAATTTTGGGGGAAATTTTTAAACGGATTGGGGGAAATATTGGGAGTAAAAACATTTTCTGCACCCCTGCCCTGGGGGAGGTCAGTCTCCAATCAGTAGCTTTTTCGGACCTTCGGCTAATCTAGACTTGAAAGCAAAGGAATTCGCCTCCGGTCCAATTTCCCTATATCTCTTTCCCGAATCTGCGAGTTGCGACCACTAGAGGGCCTTCCAGCTTTTTTTTTGTAAACCGAGCACTTGCCTGATTACCGGGGCTTCTAGTTTAATAAGGTGTATTATCAAGTACCAAAGTTAATCCACCACGCCGTATTTTTTTTGCTTATTTATGTCCGCAGCTGATTCCTTGCGACTTTCTTACAACAACATCCTTTTTTTTTTTAAGGAAGCCATGTTCCTCATTTTTAAATTATTCTTTTAACTGGACACCATAAGCAGCTACATATTTTTTTGTATTTTTCTTTGTTTAGGAAACATGTTATTGGTAGAAGAGATAGTGACAAGTTTGTAAATTGATTGATGGTGGCCAAAGCTAACCTTTAATTTATCTAGTCTAAGGTTAGGAGATTTTAACTTTGGGCATGATTGAAATGGATCATACTAATAATAATAATGAATCAAAGGTTTTGATTATCAAAACCTCATAACGGAAGACTTAAAATAGGAAACCAATTACTTACAATATAAATTTAGTTCAAGACCGTCGTTCAAGCTAACTGCAACACCTCTTAACATTTGCTAGTTCACTGCGAAAGTCGCAGTAGAAGCGTCTCGTTACATTTATAGTTTTAGTTCACGACGAATCTGTCTTCAACCAAACTTCGATATCTCGTAATTTTTGGTTATTTTCTGCAGAATTCCAGTGGCGTCCATTCTTAGTTTAAGTTTATGACGGATCGATCAATCAAACCTTGACACCTCGTAATTTGTGCTTATTTGCGGCGAAATCGTTGTGGTGTGTCCGTTATTTTTATAGTTCAAGACGGATCGGACAATTAAACCTCGACGCCTCATATTCTAATTCGCGAACTGATCTTGCAGTGGGGTCCTTTTTTTCTAGTTTCGGACAGATTGTGGTCAATCAAACCTTTAAATGCTTTGTTACTTTGAGGTCTGAAACATGATAAAGCCCGGCCCATGGCAATATGAATTCGCAGCCCGCCACTTACTTCTGCCGAACTCTCTAATTTCCAAATAAGCTAATGCACAAGTCCTTAATTAAAGATAAATTATAAAAAAAATATTTTAAACATAGATTATCGCAGTTATATCATATTTTTGATTGTTTTCGCATGAGATAGCCAAATTTTGTGGGAACTCAGCAATCGGCCGATGGAAAGAAAAAATAATCGGCCGAATGTATTTTTAAACAATTGTTTAACAATCAGCATCGGCCCATAGGCCAAAAAGCACCATTGGCCGATCCCTAGTCCCGGTGAATCTGAGCATAATCAACCAGATATGATTTTGTTAGTGTCTGGTAGAAGACTCCTATTGTCATTGTCATAAGTGTGTTGTCTGGGATCCTTATGAGACATTTCGTTAATGTTATCTTTCATGGCATTTATTGATGACGCCTCGTAATAGTTAGTTCTCGGTGGAGTGTCGTTATATAAATGTGTATATTAGTTTTTTAAAAAAAATAGTGAAAAAATGAAAGCAGTTTATTTCCGAAATAATGGAAAGTGGATAATAAAAAACAGAGCATTGATTGAGAGAATTAGATACCGTACTTACTAATTAGGAAAATCACAGTTTTCTGCCTTCCCCTGTTATTTTACTTAGAATTAGAAAAGGACTCAAAAACCAGAATCGTCAAAGTCCCAAAAATTCAGGATTTGAGATGCTATACTGTATCACAGATTTGTCAATAATGGTTTTGTGTGCACCACCAACTTATATTTTTGCAATTTGAAAGTGATACAGGTTTTATAGTAACCTTGTTAAAGATACATTGTCATGCATTTACAGTTATTATTTGTCTATTGGTTGTATTTAGTTTAACATTTTCCGTTACAAATTTGAGATAATATATCTATGCAAGCCTTAAGTTAAGAGTTGCACTCTAAGGTATCTGGTAGCTAGAATACTCATTCTTGAGGCCACATCTAGAAATAACTATATTATTAACAAATCTACAAATAACTATTATGCAGTTTTTTTTCTTTAATTTGGACCTTATATATATATATATTTGGTGGGGGGCAATTCTGTTATAACAATATATTTTTGCACTCTTCTGGACACCTTTTAAAATAAACATTATTTTATGGGGTTTTTTTAGGAGATGAGAAGAAGGCGGAATGAAGTTACATTTGAATTACGAAAAAATAAAAGGGATGAATCTTTGTTCAAACGAAGAAATGTACCGTCTGAGGTTCGGTCTGCAGACGAGGATGAAGCAGATAAAGCTTTTGGCTACACCAACTTAGATGCAATTGTTACCAATGCAAATAGCCCTGAGCCTGAAGTTCAGCTTTCCGCAATTCAAGGAGCTAGGCAAGTATTTTTTAGCCTACTTTATTTTAATTTGAAATAATTTTAAAAAATGTAAAAGTAGGTATTGCCATGCTGAAGATGTCCGTCCCCTGCTTCCAAAAGTGGTTATATCTGTTGGATCTAAATTTTTTTTAATGAAAAAGGTATGACCTCAAGGACATGTCATTCATGCTTTTTGTCTGTATGCCCGGACAGACATCTGTCTACTGTCTATCAACAAATTACACATTAAATTAGCATTGACCTTTAGTTTTTAGTCATTGTAAGTTAGATTTTTAGCCACTGTTAGTTAATTGCATTGTTGTTAATTTTTAGTCAAGTGGTTGTTGCCACATCAACAATACCGTCAAAGCGAGTATCTTTGGCCATGGAGGGTAACTTTGGTCCACACGTTGGAAAAAGATTTGTTTCTTAATTTCTCTGCATAAAATGATGTCATCTTGAATTGTTTTACATTTTTGGAACGGTAGAAACATTGCCTTTCATTTCATGTAAAAAAAAAAAATTCTAATTCTGGCAATACTACAAATGCTGTTTTCATTCTTACGAGCATTAAATGACAAAAATCTATCTCTTCCGACTTTTGTCTGAAAAACTTAAAAAAATATTTAAATAAAACACTCTATTCAATTCTTTTATTTATGGGGATGAATATTACACCATTTGTTTTATTCTAAGTTGAATACTTTTTATACTGTATTTAAATATTGGTAATTGGAAAGCTTTTGCCGATGAATGCAGGTAACTTTGGTCCAAGATGTTAAAGATTTCTTTATGGAACTTTACACTTTAAAAAATGTGTGTAAAAGTGTAGTCTGTTTAACTATTTTTGAAAAAGTCTCACTTTTATGATTACTCACTTTTTAGATAATTTTTTTTAAAAAATCAAACTATTTTAAACATTAAAAAGGTAAGGATAAAATGCAAGAAACGTACAACACTCAAAATCGCAAATGTCGAAAGGTAAACATTTTCAGATTCCTAATTACGAATATTATTTTTTTCCCTTTTATAATAAAATCGTTTGCTTTTTATAAATATATTTGTTATTAAATCTTGCTTTAAAAAAAGTTCTTTTTCCCTTATTAAATTAGAAGTTTACTTTACTTTTAAGCGACAATCAATACTGGTATTCATCATGTAATGTAATTCCACGATGCACTGCAATGTAAATGTTAAGTAATATACCATTTTTAATAACTCTGTGTCTTATAACTTTCACGGTAACACAGCCTTTAAGGATGTTAAAAAAGTATCTTTCTTATGTATTTCATGGGTGGACCAAAGTTACCCGCCCGGATCCTAACAGTGTCCTAATTTTTTTTAACTAACACCATTTTTTTTTAATTTATAAAATTTAAAAAAAAATGCTTGGAAATTATTCCTAACAGTACAATACTTAGAATGCATAATGATTTTTAAGTGTTTAAATCGTTTTTGTAGTTAAATTTTTCTTATTTTGTAAAAAAAAACTGATTTTGGACCAAAGTTACCCGCACTGACGGTAACATTAAACTTTATTTAAAATATGACGGAAAATTTATTTTTGTTATATGAATCAGTTTAGAACAACATCATAAAATGTAGCACGTTGTAATTCTTTGTTTTTATTTGTTTTACTAAGAAGGCATTCCTTTTTTTTTTGCACAAAATCTGTTTAGTTTTAATTTTTATATTTCCCATTTATTATTGTAGTTTGGGATATTTTCTTGTTTCTCTATTGATAAATATTTCAAAAATATTGAGTTTTCACGATTTTTATGTTGATACTTATTTAAGAATAAGAAGATCTCAACATTTAAGGTGTTGGCGACAATTTCTAGCCAGAAATGTCACTGGAACAATGTGATGAAAGTATATGAAAATGTATAATAGTGAATCTAGTAAAAATTACCAATCTTATAATTTTTCACACAACTTTTTAATATTATCTTTTTCCAAGTTACAAACATTGCAAAAATGGTGTTTTCAATCACACAAACTAAACTAGAAAATTTAAGCATATTAAACTGCTGTCTGTCAATAAACTACAACTATCTGAACTGATTAGAACTAAGTAAAATACAGTTATAACTATAAACTAAATACAAAGCTTTATTCATCATTACAAGTTATGTGAAATAACTGATATGTAGTTTGCACAGAACCATAAGACTTGTACAGTGTTTTGACAATTTCATTTTGTGGCTGCGCTTTCCACCAGTACCCTGTTGTCTCACAACTATTTAAAAAATTTCATTTTAACACTGAGTAATTTGTCTGAGGTTTCTTCATAAAGCATCTTTGTACTTTTCCACAATACAGTCCCTTGACAAATTATTAGACGCACTGCAAGATTTCATGTAAAATATTAATTACCGGGTGATATTGTACCTACATATTTGTATAAATACAAATGTGTAGTCTACAACAATTCTTTTAAATAAAAAACAATAATATTGTAGTTTAAATATACCATTATTGCATAAAAACTTTTAAGAAACATAAAATTATAAAAAAAAAATACAGTGTCTAATAATTTGTCCAGGGACTGTTGTAACGTAATTCCAGGGTTTGGAAAGTTACTTTTAAAAATTAACTGTTACAGTTATGTACTTAATATACCAACAACAAAAGTACTTAATATACCAACAACAAAAGTACTTAATATACCAAAGTAACAAATCCCAGTTACTGTTTGAAATTTGAAGTTATGAGAAAAATTGAAATTTAGCCATCTTACCATTTTTCAAAGAGAATCCCGTTTAACGAAGCATAAGCACAACACTAAAATTGTAATTATAAATAAACATTTTTTAAAATTTAATTTTAATCCTTTACCCTAATAATCAGCGAACAACAGGTCCATCAGCAAACTCTCGGGCGGGTACTGACTGAAATAGGGGTGTAGGGTAGCTTAAGAATGAACATGTACTATCTCCTTTTCAAGGAGAAGGGGGTTTGTACTGAGGGATACAACTTGCTTGGCACTCAGCGCGATTTATTTCAAAACCCTTCTTTTTGGTAGATGAATGTAATTACGGGGCTTATAATGAGATGTTTGGAAAGGTAAACAGAAAAGGAGAAACATTTGTACTTTAACAATTCTGGCTAAAAGCCGTCGTCACGCCTTTAGCAGCCAAAGTGGACAATTCTATTTTACTTTTTCCCTCCCAAGAAAAGTTTGTATTTCGGGAATACGAAATGTTCCCTTTTTAGGAGCGGAATTTTTAAATTGGCATCAGACAGCCTTCGAAAAGTAATGGAAAAATAGCAAAATTTTTCATTATTTCGTTACCGCTAAAAGTAACTAAGTTACAGTTACTTTCTGAAAAATCTAACGGCATTACCTAAAAAAGTTCCGTTACAAGTAACTTGTTACTCCAATCCCTGCTTCTATCGCAGAACACTGTGCCTATACCTTCAACATGTTCAAGCACACTCTGAATGAGAAGTTTCAGTAGTCGAACACTTCGTGTGTATGTTTCCCATATTGTGCCAGTACACCATTAACATTGTCAGACTCACCAAAGGAAATATCTGCTGAGTCTTGCAATTCAATGTTACCCATGTTTTCACTCTCAGAAGTTGAAGAAATTAGCCGATATACAGCTAGATATGACTATTTAGCAAATTAAATGTAATTTCCAACAAGCCGCAATAAAACAGATTTTTTTTTACGAAGAAATGTCTAACTTCTTCCTCTTTTTTGGTTAAATTAAGTTTTATTTGCTGTAATTAGATATCAGTTAAATGCCCTACCTGAGAAAATTAAAGAAAAAATATGCATTCCAATAATCAAGCTGTCTGACAATTACCCCATAGCAGCATGTCCAACAATTTTTCCCCTTTGTCAAATAATTACCCCATTACTAAACAAGCATGCCATATTGTTACTATTCATCCTACAATGGTATTTTTCAGCACAAACCTCCTTCATAAACCTATCCAAGATTGGGCATTACAAAATTCAAGTTCAAATTTTTCTTTAATTTTCTGTGTTTTGATAATTTATTCATAATATCAAAAGCAGTTTAAAATCGTCCCTCTGTAAATTAAATAAATATTATTCCATTGTTATTACTTTTACTTCTAAGTAGGTTACTCTAGCTTAAACACATGTTGTATTTAGTACTACAAACATAGTATAGTCCAAAAACAGTCAAGCATTACATCATAATAACATCCTTGGACAATTAGTCTCGTCTGTAGCATACAGTGTTTACAGACGTGATGTCCATGAACGTGACAAATTACATGTCTCATCATTGTAAAACACGGTATGCTTATATTTGAAACATGAGTTTAAGAAATGCTCATCATATCTATTGCACCACATAATTAAGTAAGAATAGATATTTGATTAGCTTACTGAATTTTTTTTTTAGTCACAGTGCAGTGTTTTTTAGCCATGTGATGCATTGATCGTCACGCTAAACTGAAATTTAATGAACAACAAATGGCTTTTTAAATTCGAAAAGTAAATTAAATTCAATAAAGCATGTGACATTAATTGGTTTTAATAAGTGTAGAAAAGCTGTTTCGAATTTTTTTTTCAGTTGATGTTAAAAGTTGAAGTTCTAATCACTTTTTACACACATGACTTACAGTACTTACACTACTACAGAAAGATTAATTTTGCTTGGAATTAGCCAGAAGTTTTTGGTCCACAGATGTGACTTTAGTATTGGGGACAAGCATTAAATATTCGTTAAAATAACGATAAAAATGACAATTGTCTCTTTTCCCAAACTGTTTGCACTTTCTCATAATTTCTTGTAACCTGTTTTTTGTAGGAAATTGCTTTCAAGTGATCGCAATCCTCCAATAGATGACTTGATTAATTCTGGAATTTTGCCAATTTTAGTACATTGCCTGCAAAGGCACGACAAGTAAGTAGTTTGTTTTATTTAGCTTATTTATTTCAAGAAAACTATCAACTAAATCAAAATTGTATTTTAAACTTTTTGGAAAATTGTTTTTTTTTCTAATTGTAAGTTACAAATGTTTTTTTATTGCTAATGTTTAAAAAATTTATGTAACAAAAAAATAGACCCATTTTTGTTTAAAATCTATTGAATAGAATTATGAACTTAATTATTCTCTATTAAATAACTCCTTCTGACTTTATTGTTTATTCTTTCAGCCCATCATTACAGTTTGAAGCAGCCTGGGCTTTAACAAATATTGCTTCTGGTACATCTTTACAAACTACAGCAGTTGTAAATACAGGTATTAAACTTTTTCGTTTTGTGGCTAATTTTGCTTATAACCCTCTGGAGTTTTATGGAGTCAAACAATTCCCAAGCTGGTTGACACTCAAAGAATCAAACTCGAGAAGAGGATCTTGATATATAACTTATTAGAAGCGCAGAATTGTCAGATTTGCTGCTTGGGTAGATAACCATCTTTATTGGCCAGGCTTGGTTTACCATATAAACTATCTAGAGATAATGGGTTTTCCATAATTTATTAATAAGATTGCGTAAAAATTCCTCAAATGTTATATTATTAGTAAAATACTTTTTTATGTGAGAATTTTACATGCAGGAATATTAGATTGTTATAGTTTTGTTTGTGTTCAAGTGTTCACCACCAGTAAAAATATCGAGAGAAAAAAAAACTTGTTTATATTTTAATAATTATTTGTTTTAATTAAATCCAAACAAATTTAAGAAAAATAATTTAGATGTTCTACAATTAATTTAACATGATTTTAACTAAAGTGTATAATAATAAATCGTTCACATACTTACCCGTTCGACAAATTTGTATAAATCCTAGTTTCACTTGTTATTTCGTCAACCTTATAATTTTTCCCAGGGCCTTATAAATGTGATAAATTATAAGACAATAGTAAAGTTTTATTAATTAAAATTTAAGTCCAGCTCCCCAGCCTTGGCCTGATAAAAGTTAGTTTAGATAGATAAGTTAGTACCTGGTTAGAAGTTATTGGGGAAAATGCACAGAGATAAGGTTATTTGGAATGCTGTTTAAGTGTGCACTCCCAACCAATCCGAAATTGCACACGGCATGTTTACATTAATCATTCGGATGTTATGGAATTCTAAAAATAGTAACTATTATGGAGGATATAAAAAAAAAACAGTGAGTTTCCTCTTTAAGTCAAAGACGTAAGGAGGAGGGAAAGTGCAGCTTTTGTTTGTCAGAAGCATCATCATCATATTTGGCACAACATCTCGGGATGTAGAAAATTGTCTTGGCTCCTACCCCCTACTCATTGACTTGGCTGCTACTTCTATTTATTTAAGGTAGGCTTAAGGAAATGGCCTTTGCGGCTTAGGTGGAACTACTATTAGTTTACTTCTTTAATACTTTACCCAATCTGCTCAGCCTCTTTCAGTGACAAGACAGCCAATAGGACTTTGATTGGACTAAACTAGTAATATAAAATTTATGTAATTAACTTGCAGGGCTACATGAAAACTAAAATTTAATAATTACCGCTTCAATAAATTTTTTTATATGCACTTTTGCTTAAACCAAATTATCAATTCCACAGGGGCCGTGCCACTGTTTTTGGAATTGCTGAAATCACCACATCAAAATGTATGTGAGCAAGCAGTTTGGGCATTGGGAAATATCATTGGTAAGCATATTTTAAATTTGGATTTACTTAAAATTAAAATTGATTTTATTTAAAAAAAATATTTTCTTGTTTTTATAGGTGATGGTCCCGATTTCAGAGATTATGTAATTAAGCTAGGCGTGGTTTCCCCTCTTCTAAATTTTATCAAACCAGATATTCCTTTGCCATTTTTACGGAATGTTACATGGGTAATTGTTAATTTGTGTCGAAGCAAAGAACCACCTCCTCCAGTTGAAACCATTAAAGAATTGCTTCCAGCTCTCTGTGTGTTGATTCATCATATTGATGTAAATGTATGCAATCTTTTATTTTTGCTTACATTCCAGATTTTATTAACTTATAACTTAATTTTTAAATTTTGTATTTACTGTTAAAAAAAATTCCCATTAAGTAAAATACACTGGTCAACAGTGAAAATGCGACTAAGATGAAAGTACCCAATTCTGAATGATTTTAACGTGCTAAACACGAATATCACCTTAAAAATGTTAGTTAGCCTTAGTTTGTGAGTTACGGTCATTTTTTCATTACATAGGATACGGCAAAATGGATGAGCACATCAAACGCAAAATAAATTAGTCAATTTTGTTTACAGAAACCCTCCAAATTTTTGCTCACACAGGTTTTATTTGATATTGTCAACATAAGGGTGGGAGGAGAGGATAAGTTTCAAGGTTTTTGCACCCATATTAGCAGCTTAATATTTCTTTGTTAAGTAGAATCGCTCTCACATCAAGAGGTGCAGAAAAAAATAGTAATAAATTCCTTGTTATTCTTGGTTGTTTTAGAAGCTGTAGAATATCAAAAATTAGTGTTAGTGATAAATTTGTAACTAATGTTTTGCAAATGCATTAATAGCGCTAATAACTTATTTTATATTTGCGTCAAAGTACCATTTTCTACACAAAAAAAGGAATATCACTGCAAGTTAAAAAGCGTTTCATTTGTATTTTGGTTCCAAGATAGGGGACCAGAAAATATGTTGGGACCCCTCAAGTATGTTGTTAGACTTGTGTAGCAAATTTGTCACTTCGGCTTCATGGGGGTAAAATGGTAATGTCATTTTCTGGAAAGAAAAATGAATGCTGTTTTATGGAAGGAAAGGGAATGCCATTTTATGATTAGGAGGGAACCAACAAATCATATTAATGACTGTTATTTCTGCATCATCTCATCAGTTAAAGGTGTTATTTAGAAAAATATAAAAATTAAATAGCATAAAATTCCTTCTACTCTGCGTCCGGTCCAACATGATAAAGGACTCCCTGCTCCAAAGTCTCCAATATTTTTTTTAGTTTTAATGAGGTAGCCATGCGCCTGCTAAATATGCTACAGCTTCTAAAAACAACCATGGATGAAATTCAAGAGATTTATTGCACTTTTTTCTGCACTTCTTGACGTGAGAACGTTTCTACTTAACGAAGAGGGAATTAAGCTGCTGATATGGATGCAAAAACCTTGAAACTTATCATCTCCGCCCACCTCTATGTTCATAATATCAAATAAAGCTTGTATGAGCAAAAATATTCGTGTTTAGCACATTGAAATCATTCAGAATTGGGTACTTTCATCTCAGTCGCAGAAATTTTTTGAAATTTTGTTGTCCTGTGATATTGACAACTTCAATTTATATATTTTTCTATTTTGAAAAGTGTGAAAACTTTTGATTCTCTTTTAAATTTTTAGGCTTGTGAGATCAACAAAGACACTAGTTAATTTTTGATTCGTTCAATCTTTTTCAGGGGGTGGGGGGGGATGTTTTCTATTTTTACAGATTTCAATATAAAGATATATTCCTTTAAATACAGAAAGATAGAGAAAAGTTAAACTACAATTCTAATAATCAACTAATAAGAATGTCTCCGAATAACATGTTTTTGTAAGCAAACACTTGAACAACAAAAACTATTTTGGTTTGCTACCTTGAATCATCAAATAATTAAGGATTCACCCCTTTTTTTCTGAAAAAAACCTGATTAAGTTAAAGGAATTTGTGTTTGCACTTGTTAGGGCTCTCCGCCAACTCTCATCACCTTATTTGGTTTGAATAAATAATGATTGGTGAGTAAGAATGATTCACACTCCATTAGATGCAGGTTAGAAGCATAACAAAGCTTCACATTGTTCGACAAATTTATCGATTTTATTTAACAGTACTAATGTAAATTAAACGTTACGAAAATCTGAATTACTTAGTTTTAGTCTAGTAAAGAGTAATATTGCAAACTATAATAACTAACCCTGCTATCTACTGCCAGTATTTTAATATTGCACTCTACTGCCATGTAATCAACTACTTCGGTATGTTAAAGTGTGGTTCTTTACTTTTATCTTGTGTTATCCGAGTAATAATTTATACTAGAAAGCCCACAAACTATTACTTCCTGCAAGTTTGTACAGTGGTTAGATTACTTATTTTGCCCTCCCCCTCCATTGGCAACCAATTATTTTCTGTAAAAGTTATTTTCGTACACTTCAACCATTGTTTCAGAAAAAATTGCTCATTTCAAGAATAAAGTTGGGTCATTAATAGTTTGATACCTATTTGACACCAAAATATAAGTGAATTTTCAATAATTTAATTTTATAAATTGTTTAATCTTTAAATTTTTTTACACATTTCCTGCATAAAAACTCAATATCATATCTGTAAATTATTTACCTATTTATCAAATTATTTTTAAATTTCTAGATTCTAGTAGACACAGTTTGGGCTCTATCCTACCTAACAGATGGTGGAAATGATCAAATTCAGGTACATTTAAATCTAATTTTTACTTGGAAATAAAACCTGTATTCAAAACTATAGCTTGAAAGTAACTGTTAATTTATGTCATAGATGGTTATCGATTCTCTTATTGTGCCTCAATTGGTTCCACTGCTTAGTCACAATGAGGTAAAAGTTCAGGTAAGTTCAAAGTAAAAATTCGGTATTAAAAAAAAATTTGGTATTATATTCATTAGTATAGCTATATATTTTTAATAAAAAATTTTTGTAGACTGCAGCACTTCGTGCTGTTGGAAATATTGTCACTGGAACCGATGAGCAGACACAAGTTGTATTGAATTGTGATGCACTTTCCCATTTCCCAGCACTCTTGAATCACTCTAAAGAAAAAATTAATAAGGTAAGACGATACTTAATTTGTTTGCTAAACTTTCTGAAGTTAGTAAGTTTTTTGTAAGAAGCTAATTCTTTTAACTGTCATTAGATGGCAGTCATATTTTTTGTTTCATTTGGATTCTGTTTTAAATTTAAAAAAAGATTATTTCTAGCTTTGTTTTGGCCAAACAAGTTTACAGTTTATCATGATGGAATCTGTTTTTAGTTATCAAGTTTTATTTTTTTTAAATGTACTATAGGAAGCTGTATGGTTTTTGTCAAACATAACTGCTGGAAATCAGCAACAAGTTCAATCCGTCATTGATGCAGGATTAATTCCTATGGTAATTCGTCACTTAGACAAGGTGAGATTTAATTAGTAAAATAATGAATTATAATTTAAATACAAGTTTAATACTAATTTTACAAACTGTCTCAAAAGTTTAGACAAAAAAAACTTTGAGTCACTAAATTTCACTGAAAAGGTTTAATTGAAAAAAAATTTGATAGTAAGGATCAGGCGGGTATAAATAATTAAAAATATCATCAATCGCAAAGAAAATAACGAATAATAAATTTTATTTCAGTTAATAGTGAAAATTGCTAAAAATCTATCTAAAAAAAATATTGAGAAAATCATTTTAATGCACCCTTTTAAAGGCCAAATTTCCCATTTTTATTGCTTAAATTGTATTTATTTTTGATATAATAAATTAAAATACACAATATCCAGTGAATATAAAAGATTTTGTAATACTCATTGTTAAATTTTATACCAAACAACTGATATAGCCGTTTTAACTTTTTTATGGTGAAATATTACTGGAACATTTTCTTCTAATTTACCAATTAACAGCTCTATCCGATCAAATTCCGGACCAAATTCCTACTAGTCCATCATCTTAAAGTTTTGCTACGAATTCATGCATTTAACGACATGCTTTGACCAATTATCTTGATGAAGTGTGCAAACGCTTTTCTTTTTCAATATTCGGTTACCAAACATATTTAAATTACACTATTACTGGTTAAGTTTTAACCAGTTTAGAGAAGAAAAAAATTTCTTAAGAAATTGCAAAGTGCCGTACTTAGACGAAACTTTCATAATTATGTGGAGGGTATTTATGTTGAATGGACAAATTTTTGGCGTATTTCAAAGAAGACTACCTCAGCGTTGTACCAAAGTGCACAACAGAACAATTTGTTATTGTCTACAAATCCACAAATTAGTGGCAAAATAAATAAGGTGATGGACTAGTAAGGAGCATTCGGTTCGGATTTACATTGAATATAGATCACTTGTAAATTTGAAGCAAATGTTCCAGTAATATTTCACCATAAAAGAGTGAAAATGGCTATATTGGCTGTTTGGTATAAATTTGAACCAGGAGTGTTACTAAATCTTTAAATTTACTCTAAAATCGTGTTTTTTAATTTATCATATCAGAAATAAATACAATTCAAGCAATAAAAATGGGAAATTAGGCCATTAAATGTGCATTAAATTGATTTTCTTTATATTTTTGAGACGGATGTTCACTATTAATTCAAATAAAATTTATTATTTTCTTTATGATTCATGTTTTTAATAATTTATACCTGTCATCCTTAATACAACTTTTTTCAACTAAACCTTTTCAGTGAAATTTTTACTCAAAATGTTTTTTTTGTCTAAACTTTTGAGACAGACTATTACAATTATCAATATTTTTAGGGAGAATTTCAAACTCAAAAGGAAGCAGCTTGGGCCATTAGCAACTTGACCATTAGTGGTACTAAGATGCAAGTAGCATACTTAGTTAACCAAAAAGTAATTCATCCCCTTTGCAATCTTCTGACGGTTAGAGATCCACAAGTAATTCAAGTTGTTTTGGATGGACTAAATAACATCTTAAAATTAGCTGGTCCCCAGTTTTTCTCAATAGCCAGTGAAGTTGAAGAATGTGGAGGTACGTAACTTATTATTTGCTCTGTTATCATGGGCTTGAGATCGGGTTAAATATTTATTATTGTTGAGGAAATTACTGAAAATTTAAACTCAACAAATCTGTAGGATTATAGTGACTGCTAACATAATTGACAATCATTATCTCATCAAAAGTAAAAATGTGCAGAACCCATAAAATGGCCTGTATGCCTCCACCAGGATAAGAGTTAAAGGATCATACTAGAGAAACTTTTTTATGAATCTGTTAAATTGTGCTATATTTTATTTATAAGTAAGAAATGTTGCCATCTCATATTTTGTCTCGTTTAACACATTTTAAAACTTTGTTTATGACAGGATTTCTTTTTCGCTTATTCACGACTGACATTTATTTCAAAAATAGGATTTGTTTTATATACTTCATAGGAATTGCTATTTGTAAAATGTAATCATCTTTATAAGAAAATTTCTTTGTTTTCTTTCATTATTTGAGGAACAGTGAATTCCTGTTTAACCAGAATGCTTCGTAAATTGACTCTTCTGGATAATCAGATTTTACAGTTAATCGAAAGTAGGGTTACCAAAAAATATTTGTTTCTGAACTATAATTCAAGAGATAATAGCACAATAGACTCGAATAGGAATTGATCTGAATTTCATGGCAGTGAATGTAACCATGTGGTAACCAATAGCATGTTTGCAAAAAATTCTAATGTATCTTAGTAGTAAAAAGGCAGTTGGTCAGAGCTACAATACTATTTATACAACAACCTTTTTTCTTCTTTAATGAGATTCTCTGAAAAAATTGGGAAATTGTCCGCCATGCGCCGATTCCCTTCAACTGATAACATTCATTGCCTTTGGCCATGCAGAACTATACCATTAAAAAGTCCTTACTTGAAATGAACACTCTTTTAGTTTGGTTTTTTTTGTCCCAGCTCAGTAAATTTAAATTTCTGTATAACTTGCATTGTATTTTAGCTAGTTCCGTTATTATATTTCATGTTATTATTATAAATACAATTTAAAGGTTATAACAAACTATTTTCTTCTGCTTAAGCTCAATTCTTTTTGTTAGTTTTTTTTTGCATTGATTCGAGGTGCCTGTATTTTCAATCTTCAATAATCATGTTTAAATTATGTTAGAGAACTAATAAAATTTAGGGTATCAAGGTAGTACTGAATAAATATAAAATATTTAAGAAGACATGCAATCAGGAACATCACTGAATAAATTGGAATTGTGATCAGGGGCAACAACGACTTGTAATGGTTGTTCAGATCCTGATCGCAGGGAATGAGATAAACAAAGCCGGATAACGTTTATTTGTGTTTTAGCATCCCAACTTTCTGTATAAATTCTAATTAGATTCCGGATAAGCAAAATTGGTTTAAAGCTTGAAGTCTTTTAGGATAAAACTTTATTTAAATACAGATAGTATTCCAAGTTATTTTCCAAAAAACTTTTACAAAATGTTATATAATTTGTTTATAAAGTTAAGCTAATGTAAACAATTACTTAATATATTTTTAGATCGTGCTTAATCCTGTGTTTATGTAATCAGAATTATAATCTCCTTTGCAGTTCTGGTTCAAGTTCAGTAGTTGGACCAAATCTTTAGGAGTTTGTTCTGTTTAAAAGATACTATTGATCGTGTGATTCCTGGCCCAAAATTTTAACCTTAATTATTTTACTGTTAGTTGGGATAAATTGATGTTGCACTCAAACTACGGGAGGGTTATTACTGACTAGCCTCATAATTTTAAACTGTGGATGAGACCATAATCTAAGCTGGCATTTAACTTAACCTTATTGTGACCATAGCAGATTTAGCATGCTTCAGTCCCATATACTCAGCGTTATTGATTGATTATTTTTGTCAATCAGGATCCGCTTATAGCATGACTATGACGAGGATAGAACCTGTGTGGGTATCTTCTATGGCATGATGCTTTAACCCACCACAACCTGATATCACTGTTTTATTGTATTTTGCTATGTATTTCAACTTAAGATTGCTAAGTCGGAATTACGAACTCTTTTACTATCTTTTTCCAAAACCAGATATCGCAGATTTTTAAACTAGAAAAAACACTTTATCGCCTACTAGGCGCGACTGCAATCGTTCAGTGCGCTTTTTTATCGCCAATGAAATTCGAGGCCCCATTACCGAACAATTGCCTCTGCTGCCGTGGGCAGTTTCAAGTGGCTCAGGGGCTGGATTTACACCCCCCCCCCCCTCCTTCTAGAGGGGACGAAGAGATAAGGACAACTTGAAGCCATTAGAAATGAACGGGAAGGTTGGGGGATTTTCGGAATTTCTGGATTCTGGCACGGCCAACTACACTAACAAGGCCGGAGAAGCATTCCAATGACTTACCATTTCCGTCCTTCTTCGGTAGTCGGCCGTGCTTCGTAGCGAAATTTTTGTACAACGTTCTATCGCACGGTACTTTTTTATATACTGTTATATTTTGTACAAAACATACGTTTTATAAAATAAACGTTGAAATGAAATATATTATTTTAAATGTTCATTTGTACTGCATTGATTGCTTAATTACTTATATAGTTAAATTAAGTTTGATTTTTTTTATTTTAAATTCAAAAGGAAAATCCAAAGCTGCAATAAAATCTCCAATATTAAAAAAAAAGTAAAATTTATTATGAATTATAATGGCTAATAAAAATTTATAATAAAGTATTAAAAATGTAGAATAAACAGACATAATTATGAGAGAACTCAAAGGTTTTAACTTACCAGTGTTGTGTATTTTTACTGCATTAGTATTTGTTAAAAAGAAATGAGTACGATTTTTGAAAATATAATCTATTTTTATTGATTTAAAAAAAAACCCAGCAGATTCTACTTTTTTTAAAAAAAATTTCAACACATCACAACTAAATTCCTATTTACAAAATAACAAGCTATCACTCAAAACTCAATATGCAAAGAATAGTAAGAAATGGGAAAATATATATAAGTGCCACCTATTCTTGATAGATTTGTACACTATTTTTAAACAAACCAAATACTATTAAATCATATTAAGTATTCTATCATTAATTATTGATCAAGTATTTTAAATGTACATAAATTGATAGGGTTTCTTTGTAACTACAAGAAAACTATAAAATCATGTGTGTTGGCGCATTTTTTCACAACATAATCCATTTATGACTTTACACGAACTACATTGATGTAGCATACATATATAGCTCAGCTTGACATGAAATTAAAGTAGGATTTTTTAAAAAAACTAATGGATACATACATGTTAGAAAATGGGTAATAAACCTCATACCAAAAAGTATAAAACCAGCACTAATTATGTATCTTAGTTAATATTGATGTCAGATTGAAAATTGTAGCGATAAAAATATATATTCACACAAACAAAAAAAACCCTTCAAAATCTTATGAAGTAAAAATATATTTAAGTCTACGCCTTATTATAAACATCTCAAAACATATGAAGGAAACTCAATCACTATAAGCTATCATTTTATGATATTGCCTTTGGCATAGTGTTTTTGTAGAAGTACAGTAATTTAATGAATTGGTATTAGTTTTTTGCAACAATATTACGTGATTTTAAAGTTTATCTTTTGGAATAATTGCCCCCCAAAAAAAATCATGTTACAAAAAATCTTTTTCTGAAAATTAATTTTAAAATGTTTTAAAATAAAATTACTAAAATTAAAACAATTTGATTACTCAACAAAGTTGATGTAATGGTTTATCAAAGTTTTTACCATATGTATTCATTTACGATTTATTTTTTTAATAATCCGAGGTTTTTTTTAATGCTTCTGAAAAAAAACACCTTTTAATTTATTATTTTTTATACCAGCCTGCTAAATTTATTATTTTAATTAACGAAAATGAAAGTATTGAAGTGTTGTCGAAAATTCGAATATTGTGATTTTGACACGTTTTTGAAGGGTGCTGAATCCGAAATGTTTTTTTCCTCTGTTAGACTTTCCGAAACTACTGTGAACTATTAGAACTAGTGACTTCATTACACGAATTCCTAGTACCCGTCAGACGTTATAATAAAGTTTTTTAAAAAACTATGTATTAAATAACTTGAAATGTATTGATTTAAAGAATGGTAATTGAAAGTCGTGAAGTGGTACACACTCCTACATTTTAATTCTGATTAATCTATTATTTCATCGAAGCAATTTCTCGAAACTAAAAAGGTTATGTTTCGGAGGGGTTTTGTATAATAATTCTTTATCAGTGATTCTCTGTAAAAGCTACAGTAATTTTCTTGAGGTAACAACTGTCTTTCAACCACAATACAGTTATTTTGTTATACAATAGTATAATACATGTTTATACTCTATAGTAGATTGAACACATGATTCCTGTAATTACTAGGGATCGACCGATGGCGAATTTCGGCCGATGGGTTAAGAAAGAATATCGTTTTGATTTAATTAAATTTTCGTTTAATTAGAAAATAAATTAATAAACAAGTTACCATAGCTGTCTTTAGCTTACAACATTTTCACATCTCCAATGATCAAGCACACAAACCGGAATATATATGTCAATCGACCAACCAACCAGATCTAAAATACACACATAGTTCTTTCTTGCTTAACTTCCCCTTTTTGTCGTCCGAGGACGATTGTAGCGCCATCTCACGCCGCCAGATGCGTGGGACAAAGTCTGAACTTGATAAAGACGTTTAAAGCGTCTGGGAAAAGTTTCGGCCGACGGAAAGTGTCTGGGAAATTTATTATTAACTTTTAACATTATTTTCTAAAACATACGTAAAAATCAGCCTTTAGAAAATGACTTAAGTTAACTTATAATTTACCTACTTTTTGCACCCGATACCTGTAAATTGGCCGTCGGTTTACTCTAGCGGGTATGCATATACTAAAAGTAAATGAAAACCGAACCTAATCCGATACATTTCATCCTTTAGAAAATGACTTAGGTCTGGGGGCCCTGGGCTCTCGGTCTATAATATATCATTAAAGATTGATTTCTTTTTTAAATATTTGAAATTTCCGTCTACAGCGCTACTGTTTATTGGTCAGGTACAAAAACCGCCATCTGTTGATTGATGATTAGAATTTTTGATCTTACGACCTAATTCTTGAGAACGAACTAATGCAAAGCCAATTATTGATTTGTTACTTGGTATATTCAGAATTCTACCTTCCAAAAATTTTGCATTTAAAAAAAAATATATGATATCTGGTTGCAGACTGAAAATTAAGATTACCTTGGCAACAAAGCCAGGCTAGATTAAATTGAGCGCTTCCGGCTGTCTATTTCTAGCCTACAATGACCTTTTAATTATTATAATAACAAACAAAGTAAGGGTAATTCACTTGAATAATAATACTGCAAATTCTAATTCTTGTTGTTCTGTTCTAAATGATAATTAAATTTTATCGTGTTTTTATGAATGAAATTATTTATTTCAAAAAGATAATATAGTATTTTAGTTAACTTATGAAGATAGTTATTCTTTTGTGTTTATTAAAAATATAAACAAAAAAACGTAGAGCTTAAATTTCAGTTTATTTTACTAAAAATCAAATACTAAAGTCACAATAATTCTGGTAGGTTTTAAATAATTGTGAGGTCCAGTGGCACACACTGCTTTGCATTGCCACGCCACAGGTCCGGGGATCGAATAACTTAAGTGGGTCGATAAAATGGGTACCAAGCATGCTTGGGAACTAAACACTGGGGGGTTCCGCGTGAGGCTAACCACCTTACCGGAACATATGCCTAGCACCCCAGAGCCCTAGGTCACGAAAGCTGAAATGGGCTGTTGCGCCGAGGAGTTTAGTTTAAATAATTGTATTTTGTTACGAAACATTTATTTTTGATTCTAACATTTCAAATATTTAGGAAATGATAAGAATTCCACATGAAGATATGCTTGATTATCCATGTTTCATACTTACAGGACCTCACAGCCTTTTTACAGAAAAAGATAAATTTACGCATTAAGCTTAATGGCATGCATAAAATAGATAACATTCTTAATACAATCTTGTTCGAAACCTAACATGTTCTCGCTATCTAACATAATTGAAATAATAATTGTGCTTAATAATTGCAATTATCTTTTTTAATAAAACATTAAAAGTTTTGTGTTTGTGATATTAATGTATAGATTTAAAAAGAAATGTAAAAACTTATAATTAAAAGAAAAATTTTGACTTTCTTCTTGATACATGCTTTAAAATTAAACTTATATTATTATTAATAATAATTTTTCTTGTATTAACATTTTCACTATTCTACTTCAAAAATATATACTCTCTCAAAAATATCCACTACTACTCTATTCAATAATATCCATTTTTTGAAAAGTATTTTAATAAATTATTTATTTAGATATGTATTACATAACTTTAACACTAACAATGTATTTAATATTCTAACAGAAATACAAATTGTCTATTAATATTATTCAGAAAGATTGTATTTTAAGTACTTTCTTAATAGGGATCGACCGATGGCGAATTTCGGCCGATGGGCCGATGCCGATTGTTGTCCGATTGTTCAAAAGTTACATCGGCCGATGGACCGATGTTTCCCGCCTTCCATCGGCCGATGGCCGATGCCGATGGAAAAACCAAAATACAAAATTCGTTAAATCCATGTGCAAGCCATAAAAAAGGAAATTAACGCGATCCCTCCGATTTCCATATTTTTTAGAATTCTATGTATGTTCGATTTAGACTTTTTTAATTTTTTAAAAATTTTAAGGTATATAATAAAAACGACCAAAGCGATATTTTGTAG
This sequence comes from Oedothorax gibbosus, assembly GCA_019343175.1. NCBI lineage: Eukaryota > Metazoa > Arthropoda > Arachnida > Araneae > Linyphiidae > Oedothorax > Oedothorax gibbosus. The sequence continues at coordinate 675,984 of JAFNEN010000073.1, read as the reverse complement.
AAAAAAAATCGGATTTAACAGTTTTTTAATAAACATAATTTTAACATATGATACAGTAAACTCCCGTTTATCCGGAATGCTCGGGAAATTGACTCTTCCGGATAATCGAATTTTCCGGTTATTTTCCGTTACCAAAAAATGCCGATTTTTTTTCTCCGGAAAATACAAGAGATATTGGCTGCATCTTACATAATGCAAATAGGCAATGTTGTATTTATAATAATAAAATATATAATAGGTATTACAATATTTTGTATTAAAAAATATTTATTAAGAAAAAAAATCGATCTTTACTTTCAAATGCTAGAAATCTAAATACATAAATCGTCAAACCCATGGTCTAAAACCAGTAGGATATTTAAATATATAAACAAAATCTGGAGAATATTTAATTACAGAATTAAATTATAAAAATAACTTACTTTGGATTAGGGTTGTTTACGATTTCTGGAAAATCCAAAAATATTGTAAAGTTTTAAAAACGTTCTTTGGGTCGAATCAGAGAATTATTTGATATATATTTATTTAAATCTTGTTAAAGTTAATTTGTTAAGGTATCAGTCATTATTTTAATCTCAAATGAGCAACGCGACGCTGCAAGCCGAAACTGACGCTGACCATCAGCGGTCAAGCTTGGCGCAATCACTTCCATTGGAAGGGTCGGAATTTCATAGTAACCACGTGAGAACAGCAAAAAAAATCTTAAGCATCTTAGTAGTAAAAAGGCAGTTGTTTAAAGCTACAATACTTTAAATACTACAGCCTCTTTTCTACTGTAATGGGATTCTCCGAATTATTGGGGGGATCATTGTAGACCCCGCGCTAAGATTCCCGTCTACTGATAACATTCATTGCCTTTGGCTGTGCAGAAAAACGTCTTTGAAACGAACATCGAATTGATGCTATTTTGGGGTTTGCATTTTTTACCCACACACACAAGCTTAGTACCTTTTTAATTTAATAATAATTACAAATATAGAGTTTAAAGGTTCTAAAGAAATATCTTCATTTGCTTAAGTTAAACTCTTTTTGTTAGTTTTTAAGCAAAGATACGAGGTGCGTTCATTTTCGTTCTTCAAATAACCGGGTAAATTATGTTAGAACACTAGTACAGTAGAAGTCTATTCGATTCTATCGTATTTCAGAAACTAAGCCGATTAACGTTTAATTCTTTGTGTTGGAACATCCCAATTTTCCGTATAAATTTTAGATTCCAGATAAGCAAAATAGGTTTAAACCTTTAAAACATTTTCGTTACTAAGTTTATCCGGAATTCTATCAAAAATTAAATTATACTTCTATTCGGAATAAAGATGTTAAGTATTATCGGTATAAGCATTACCATTAACCGTATAGTTTTATCCGGAATTTAATTTTCCTTTCTCCGTACTGCTACCGATGTCGCTCTAAGGTTGCGCTGGGTGCCAGCTCATATGTTTGCCTCGTCACTTGATCACGGTTCTAAATTACGAGCGACCGGAAAAGCCCTCGCGTAGCTCTAAAGCTAAACCAGGAATGCTACCGGAAATTAAATTTTAGTTCTATTATATCCGGAATTTAATTCTAGTTTTAACCGGAAGCAATTTTCAGTTATCCGGATTGTAATTTCGGATCGACTTCGTTTAATCCGAAAGTCTTTTCGGATAAACGACATTGATATACTGATAGTATTCTAAATGATTTTTAAAAAATTGGAACTTTAACAAAACGTAAATTGATCTGCGTTTAAAATTGAGCTCATGTAATAAAATTTTATCATTGCCGGATAACCTAGAGATACACGAAGGTTGAAACCTTAACCTGGGTGAACACGTAGAACATTGGCGAAAGATTTTAACTTTTTTAAAAAAATTCACACGATAACACAATTAGAATTTATTTAAGCATTATGTTATTTTAAATCTACTCAACGTTTTTGAGCCCAGCTTGAAAAATGAAGTATGTTAAGTTTGGCGCGCCGATCGTTTGTGTAATCAGCCACGTAATCTTTTGGAATTTGTTCTGTTGAAAAGATACGGCCAACTATTTTGACATAAAAGGTTTTATTGTTAGTTGGATAAATTTACGTTGCACTAGAGCTACAGCACAGCCAAATAGTCACATAAGTTTGAACAGCGGTTGAAGCCGAAATTAATTGGTCTGGCATCCAACACAAACTTATAGTGACAACAACATATTTAACGTGCACCAGTCTCATATTACCTTTCAACTACTACGGATTGTCCGTAGTTTCTACGGATGAAAGTATTAAACTACGGAGTTACGGAAACACAGTCAAAACTACGGATAAGCTTCGATATTTTCTAAAAAATTTATTTGAGTTTTTTTTCGCCTTGGTATTAGTGACCTTATAGCACTTAATGAAAAAATCGGTTCGTCGGCCTTGAAAGACAATACCCATGGTTTTAATAAGATTTTTTTAATCCAAATATTTTATCAACATATTTCATTTGCGGAAATAAAATATTCAAATGCGGATCAAAGTGGGTTTTTTTAATATTCTTGCGGAAAGTAAACTTAACCTGCCCATGACGACTAGTAACATTTGCTAAGTACCCGCGTAATCGCAGTAGGTTAGTGTTCTTATAGTTATAGTTTTGATCAGATCAGTCAACCAACATCAGCGCCTAGTAATGTTTTTTATAGATTCGGATTCGCAGTACGTTGGTGTTCCTTTTATAGTTCTAGCTATGATCAGATTTGTCACCAGCCTCAGCACCTAGTAATATTTGTTAGTTATAGACTTAATCGTAGCAGTTTTTTTTAAAAAAGTTTTCTTTCTGAAAAAATCGATTAACCAACCATAACTCCTCGTAATATCTACTAGTTGGCAGTGTAATCGGCATAGGATCAGGGTTCCATTTCTTTCTTAGTTTTAGTTCAGGACAGATCAGTCAACCAAATTTCAGGTTCTTTGTTAGTTTAAAAAATTACGATGGCCTGTGACTTCATCGCTATTAGGATTTTTGGTGCCTTAGAACATCATCGGTAGCAGTCCGGATAATGCTAAAATATAATCAGGTTAGCCTTATATGGTTAGCGAAAATGCTTACACCAATAATTAAAATATATATATATATTATGAGTAACAATAGAAAAATCCGGCATGGTGGATTTCAGTTCCATACACGATGATAAGCATTCACATTATTTAGCTATATGTCTATAGTCAGTTGGCTAGTAGCAAACAGATGCTCGGTTTATACAAAAGAACACTGAAAGTTAGTGGTCGCTGTGGTTTAGTTTTGGAGTCAGTGAAGCGAGACAAGGGGAAATTGTACCGGAGGCGAATTCCTCTGGTCTAGATTAGCGACGGTCCGAAAAAACTGCTGATAGGAAGGAGGCTGACATCCCCCCCTCAGGGATGATGGATGTGCTTAAAACTTGCTTCAGTCCACGTGCATTGCTTTGAAACCAGGAATTGGACGTACTGGGGTTTTGGTGTAGGATTAAAAAAAACCAAAAAAGCATCGGCCTACATCGGCTGGCCGATGTTTTTTTAGGCCGATGGCAGATTTTTTTCACTAAATTACCATCGGCCGCCGATGGCAAGGCCGATGGTAAAATTTTCAAACAATCGACGCCGATGCATCGGCCAGGCCGATGCATCGGTCTATCCCTAGTAATTACAATATGATGTAAATAAGTATGTGTGCTTCCTTCAAGAAAATGCGTTAAAGAAATCTTTAAAAATTTGATATTGTAGTAATATTTCAAAAAAAGATATTGTTTGATATTATATATATTGAAAGTCTAATACAAAGGAATAGCTTGGAAATTAGACAAATATGACACTCCATTTTCATTTTGAAAGGAGTAATGAACTGGATTTTCTAATTCTTCAGCTGTCAAGCAATATATGTAGATTATAAACCACAGAATAATGGCACAAAAACCTTGTATTTTTTCCTTAAATTTTATTTAATATATTAGTAATATAATTTAGTTTGGAATGAGACATCAAACTGAGTAGCATGTAGAGTTTCAATGTTGTTGTAGGTTGATCTCAAATGTTTTGTGCTTATTTAAAAGAAAAAGTCAAAGATTACATATTTATTATTTGAAACACAAATAAATTTAGCTAAGTATAATATAGAACTAAATGCTGAGTTATTGGCACCTTTTTAGACGCATTCTTGAATTTTTTGTAGAATCGGTTCTAAGTACCAGTGTCTGTTACAAACCTAGTTTACGTTATAAACGTAATGTGAAATCTAAAAAACTAAATATCCTTCTTAGGTTCAAAATCTGTTATCAATTTCAACTAACAGCAACATTTGTATTCAGTCATGTGGCACTGTCTAATTCTGAGTGATTTAGTTTTAGTTGTTTTGCAGTGATTGTTGCAACGTTTTGCTTTACAATTAATATTCTCCTGCTCAATCAGTTGAAGACACCACAATAAAAAATCATTGCTGAATTTGTCCAAGTTGTTTTTTTGTCCAAAACCAGGTGTAAATTGGGTTGTTTTCAATAATCTTTAAGTTTATATCATCATGAGGTTAGTCAATTTAATTTTAAAAAGAATAGCAGTTTCTAGTTGTTTTCCTAAAGAAAGGAGAGAAAGTGAATTTTGCATTTTGATCCCCTGATATAGAGTGGCATTACAATCTCTAATATCCCTGAAAATATATATAGACAAAATATGTTCCAAATATTGGAGGGGGTATTGTGGAGGATTACAATATTTGTTTAAATTTACAGCATTAAAAAAACATGAATTTAATATCGTAAGTTGCAACTATATGGTTTACTAGATTTATATCTTGAGTCAGTCTAAAGATTATTCTTGGAGTCAAATTAAAAACTATATGCGGATCTGTTTTTGTTAAATTCTTCTTTTTAATAATACTTAGATGCATGAAAGAGATAACTTAACAAAAAGTCAATTTTAAAATATTTGTGGCTTTTCCTCTCTTCAAAATGCTGATTAAATTCAGTTAAATTCTTATCTATTACTGCTTTACATTTGAGAAGCTTAGGGAAGCTTCGATAAGTTTTATATTAAACTTTGTATTAATCAACTAAAAACGCATTATTTTGTATCTTTAAATACAATAAAGTTTTGAGTCTCAACAGAGTTATCTTTTTTGATTACAGTGAATGGAAATCAATACTAGCATATAAGATTACAATTTATTGAATAGATGTCATTTTATAGCTTTGATTTATAATATGAGTACATAATACAAATTTAAATGATTTCCCACACTTAATATTCAACCTTCTTTATAATGTTACTCGTTTATTACTTCATAAACATTGTTGTCCTTTAATGAGGCAATACCGGGTACCACACAAAAATCACTGCTATTGGTCAAGGCCTTTTTTAGGAGTTGTCATTGAGTATGTCCATGTACTCACTAATTGTCTTGATATTTAGATATCTTTGAATTGGATCGTTTCGGACATACTGATGGGTGTAGACCATTTCCCTCCGAATCTTGTTCTGGCAGGTCTGAATCTTTTTGCTCTCAGACAGGCAATAGCTGGTGAAGCGTATGTCAGGATAGGGCGTATTGTGGACAAATAGAGAAGTCTTTTGAAGTTGAGAGGAAGTTTGCATCAATAAGAAAAATATTTTTTATTTAATGTGAATAAAAGTAGAATTAAATATCCAATGTGCCATTCTCGATAAAACTCGATCATTTCTGGATTGTATGTTGATTCTGGAAATGTTAGAAGCAATAATAAATTACTTTAGATTTATTCTTTAAGTCTCAAAGCGGACTTGTAAACAGTAATCATGGATTTAATTCTGGTTTATCATTCAGATTCCGGATAGTGGAAAAAGGTAAATATGCTGACACCAATAATTAATCATTTAAATTATTCATTTATTCTGTATAGCACCCCAAACTTCCATGATCCTATTGTAACTCATTCTTACCATTTTTAGCTAGTTAACTATAACTGGATGGTATGAGTGCTATTCCTAGCATTAAATCAGACTTTCAATTACTAAACCAATTTTTTTGCCAAATTCTATTGCTGAAATCCATTCTTGGAAAGTAGAATCTGAAAAGTTCCTACTATAATAAGCGTGAAATCGCTCTTTTTGCAAAAATTTTATTTTGTCGCCAAATGCAAATTTAAAATTATCTGGATATTTTAGCTTTCCGGTTGATCGGGGAGCCAGATAAACGAGTTTTTACTGTATCACTAATTTCTTTTAGACATGAAAATTTTGAATGGTATGTATTACCATTCAAAATTTGACTGAACAATTCTGACTATTGTCACTCATTCTATTCAATAATGTCAATATTTATAAATTAGAAGATGTGCTGAAAACTATTTGCAGTTATATTAATGCTAACAGGTAGCTCAAAGGGCTTTGAAAATTCCTTAAAAATTTCGCTTCATTTTAGAAGATATATTTCTGAATAATTATTCCATCTTAGTTTCATATTTTAATTCGTTAAGTTCGAACACCATAGATGAACTATAATAAACTGGACAGCTGATTACAAGGTCAAGCATACAAGTACTGCCTCAAGTAAAGATCTGTTTATCAGGTGCTAGAAATAACAAAGTAGTGACTGAATTGGGAAATGTTCCATAAAGTAATAATTTGAATATCGTTAATGATATTCATATGCATATTTATTCATAAATTGTGTAACATCTGCATGCAAAAAAAATCTGATTATTTGGTTTGGATTGCAATGTGCTAATTTTATTGTCCAAGAGGTCTTGATGCATTTAAATCGTACCCAACTCTTAAAATGAAGCATATTTTTTTAAAATCTGCAACTCTTTTGGGCTGTCTGATGAAATGCTTAAACATTAAAATTTTTTTAAAGACCTGCCTGAAATACTATTAAAGGTGTCTCTCAAGAAATTTGTGGCTTTTCCATGGCTTTGATCTCTTTTAATTATCTTATGTTTAATATCTTAAATTTAATCAAGTCTAAGAGTGCTCTAAGACTATAACTACAACATTATAACTTGACAAAAAAACATTTGAATGCTTAATTCTTAATTATAGTAAAATTATTTATATTCTTATGCAAATTTGGCTAATCTTTTTTAATTGGATTTTATTTCATTCTTACTTGTATTAAATATAGTGCATTCAATTTTAAAATTATGTATTTTTTTTCTATGTATTCTGTACTTTTTAAAAGCTTCTTCTGACAACAAAATACAATTTATGCAAAATTTGTTTTGTTTATTATGTAACAAAATATTTTCTTTTCAGGTTTAGATAAAATTGAAACTCTTCAAAATCATGAAAATGAAGAAATATACAAGTTAGCTTTTGAAATAATAGATCAGTACTTTTCAGATGATGTAAGTAATACAAATTGTATCATCCTTAGTTTTCTGCTCCTAATTTTTTAAAAGACTAAAATGTGAATAACACCTTTAAATTACCTCAAAGGATATATATAGACAAAAGTTGTATTTTTATTTTCTATTGTTTTGGAAACTTTTGGATCGCTAAGATTTTTTAGGAACATATAATAAATATAATCCTGAAAATTGATATTTAATAGCTTTGAATGTAAATGATTGTTTTACTTATATGGAATTAATCACAATATTTGTTTTTTTATGTACAGCAGGGAGATGAAGACCCAACTTTAATGCCCCCAGCATCAGACCAAGGATATCAATTTGATCCTAATGCATCTATACCTTCTGATGGCTTTAAATTTTGAACTAGAAATAATTTACTTAGTGAACTTTCTTTTGGGGGTTTGAACTAAAATCTGCATAAATCATCTTTATCATCAGTGGATCAAAGGGTTAAGTTTTTTGGTGGTTTTAAGACAGCAAAATATTGAAGCTTAGTGCATTGTGTAGTTCTGAAACAAATGCACACAATGTTTATATCATGCTACTGCACTATCTTCTATCATGTGAATGTTGCTTTTAAGACTTAATGATGTATTTTATGGTATTTCACAAAACATTACTTTAAGCTAATGTTGCATGTAAAATGTATTTTCGTGTTTCTGTTAATTCAATACTCAAAACAGAGAATTGTTTTGGCGAAAAATTAATTTGCTTTATACTTTAGCATGTGCCAAATACACTTAAAATGCTCAATAAAGCAATCAAAACTAAATTATTTTTTATTTTTAAAAGGGAATAACATTTCCTGTGAAAGCAGTAAATTTTCATATGGTCTATTTAATTTTAATATGACCTTTGTTTTAACTTCTCTGTACTTGCTTAAGCTTGTGCTGATTGGTTTTTTGAAGCTAAGACACTCATTATAATTATTAGGTTTTTTTTACCTGCATGAATATATGTAGTAAAATAATATTTAAAATTATATTTAAAATTAACGAAAAGGTGTTTTTTTAAGTTAATGGTATGTTTGGTATTGCTAAATATCAAAATTTGCAATTCAGTTTCGTCTTTGTTTGGAGAATTCATAATTTTTTTTACCGGTGTAAGCAGAGACAAAACATCTTATTAAGTTAATGGTATGTTTGGTATTGCTAAATATCAAAATTTGCGATTCAGTTTTGTCTTTGTTGTTTGAAGAATTCATAATTTTTTACCGGTGTAAGCAAAGACAAAACATCGTATTAAGTTAATGGTATGTTTGGTATTGCTAATTATCAAAATTTGTGATTCAGTTTCGTCTTTGTTGTTTGGAGAATTCATAATTTTTTTTTACCGGTGTAAGCAGAGACAAAACATTTTAATTTCTGTCTGTCAACTTCGTCTTTATCATGTCAAAAACAAAGTTTCATAAAGAGTGTATATGTATTTTAATTTTCTGAACTTTTTTTAATAATTCAAACTATCACTGCTTAAATAATAAAAATTTGAAATTTGTTTTATGTCGGGAAGAGTACCAATAATTTATAAATTTATAGATGCATAAAAATAATAGAAAAACAATATACTACATTTTGAAGAGCTTAGTAGAAGAACTTGCTACGTGAAATTTTTTTGGGAAAAAAATGATTTTTGTGTCGATGAATTTGTTATTCCTTCTTTTAAAGTTAACAGTTTTTCCCTTTTTCATAAACTTTGAGTTAAGTATATTTTTCACTGTTTGCAAATAACGTTTTTAACAGATCTAAGGGCAAACTAAAGACTTAAAGCTCATTTTCACTATTTGTCAGTTGCCATGTACTTCTACTGAGCTCTTCAATTATATTTAGTTTGGTTTAATTTCTGGTTGAAATTTTCTATCAGCTGTCCTCGGTACTATGTTAAGCGAAATTATTTCAATGCTAATATCAATGATTTATAAAAATTATTTATTATATCAAAATGTTAAAATTTAAGTTTTTATCAATGTATGTAGCAGATTCATGTTGTTTAATGGGTATACTTTTATTTATTGGATTCTAAAAAAATCTAATTTATAGATCTTTTCTTTTTTGTTGCTTTTATTGTTAAACCTTTTATTTTATAATTGTTAAAAGACAGATATAATGATGAATTATAATAATTATTATATTTAGTTTATTTTCTTGTGAAATATCTGACCCTTGTCTTCTGTACTATGGTAAGTGAAATTAGCTCTAAGCTAATATTAATGTACTATAAAAAAACTTATTTATTATATCCAAATGTTGAGTTAATATTTTTTTTCAATGTATGTAGCAGATTCATAAAGTTTAGGCTATATATACTTTTATTTATTAGTAATCTAAAAAAACTAGTTTATAGATCACACTTTTATTTTTGTTGACTTTAGTTATTGTTAAACCCCTTTTATTTTACAATTTTTAAATAGTCAGATGCAAATTTTGTAAGAAAAAAATATTTACTAATTTTATTTAATTTTTTTTTTTTTTCGTGAATACTAATTTTCTGACACTCTACCTTTCACTGGAAAATTGAAGCAGTGATTATCTTAGGGTTAAAATTTTCACGGGTTGAGAGTGTTTCTTTGCTACCTTATTTTATGCTCTATTATTTGTTGTGGCTTAACATTTCTTATTCTAGTCATCACTTTTGTCCTACATAAAAACATCTTTTATTATGAACTTAACCCTAGTAACTTTTGCTATCATTTATCTTATTTGTGTTTTATTGTTTATTCTGACTAAATCTGACTCTTGAAATCTTATTTTATTGTTTTATTCTGACTGGGATAAATATTTAACATCTCTTATATGCGAATACTAATTTTCTGACACTGTCTTTCACTGTAAAATTAAAGCAGTGATTATCTTAGGGTTAAAATTTTCACGGGTTGAGAGTGTTTCATTGCTACCTTATTTTATGCTCTATTATTTGTTGTGGCTTAACATTTCTTATTCTAGTCGTCACTTTCGTCCTACATAAAAACATCTTTTATTATGAACTTAACCCTAGTAACTTTTGCTATCATTTATCTTATTTGTGTTATAATTGACTGTATAATATATACTTTGGTAAAGAAGGATCTATTGTTTGTAATGCATTTTTAGAATTTTGTGCATGTTACTTTTAAATGGACGTTTTCAAAAGTGTACTTTAGGCTAATTCTATGTAACTGTAGTGTAAGTTACAATTTAAAAAAGCTTTTTAAATTCAAAAAATAAATCAAAATAAATAAAGCATGTTACACTATTTAGTTGCAATAAGTGTAGATCAGCTGTTCCTCTATTTTTTCTTTTTCACCTAATGTTAAAAGTTGTAGTGATAATCACTTTTTGCATGCATGACTTACACTACAGAAAGGGTAATTTTTCATGGAATTAACCTTAAATAGGGTTTGCTTATGTAGTCATTCTTTAATTTTATCAAGTTTAAGCTAATAATTTTTAATATACTTCATGATTTAAGGCCACTTCTGAATCAATTTCTTACAATGTAAATTGTGCATTTTGAAAAATATCCTTGGGGTTTTTATTAGTCATTTGAATTTTGATATTATTCTCCCTTGTAAAGTTTAAATCTAATTATGTTCCACATTCCCTGTTTGTATGGACACAGGCATATTAATTAACCAATTGTAACTTCAACAGTCGAATTTTCTCCACTTTTTCGAAATTAAGTTAAGGGTATATTCTGGCTCTCTACTTTTCTGTTTAGTGTTTGTGCATATATTGGTACTACAGTTTTAGGTTAGTTTGCATTATTGTTGCACTAGAGTTGCAGGAGGGCTATTGGCCAAGGTGTCGTACTTAGAACCACAGTCAAGTGTCGAGCCAAAACCTGAGTAAGCACCCAATACAACCGTTAAGGGCAACATCATACCCAGAGTTGGGACTTTGAAGCATATTTAACGTGCACTCCCTCTACACAGGGTATTCTTCTGACTTTTTAGCTGTGCAGGCCGTTTATAGGTTGGCACTTATTTTGGCGATGCCCAGAGCCGAACCTGGGACCTTTCAGGTGCAAGACGAACACCTTATCCGACTGGGCTCCCCAGCCCCAAACACCATCAGTAAAAGCTGGAAAGAAATAGTAACTACTCAAAGGTGTCTTCCAGGAAAATCTGATAGGCAGCTAGTGAAGAAGACAGTGCAATATTCCCCTTTCTTTATGTTCAAACCATCACTTGTGAATCGTATCCTGGTCAATCAGTTTCAAAACTTAATTCTCCAAATTGCAATGGCAAAAGTCGCATTCTCCAGATTTTCAAGTTATTTTTTTTATTAAGCTTTTCATAAACAGGTGTAATCTGATTTGTTTAAATGCAATCTGCAAGAATTGATCGTTATGAGGTTAGTTTATTTTTGAAATGGCTAGTGGTTTTCCTGAAATTTCAGTTTTTAACACTTCCGGTGCAGATGATGTTTTAAGGTGTCAAAAACTCGAGATTTAATAATGCTGTTCCTATAAAATGTTAGGCAACAACCAAAATTCTTATACTGCGAATGTGTTAATTGACTATATACAGTAGAACCTCGATTATCCGATCTGATTGGGACCGGAAGTAGGTCGGATAATCAAAAATTCCAGATAATAGAGAATTTTTGTTAAATAGTAAAACTTGCAGCACAGAGGAGCGGCAAAAGTCTGCGGGTCTCAAATCTGCCAATTATCCGAAATCCGTGTTGATTTTGCGTCTGTAAACATTGAATTTTAGTGTTATCTCTGAATTGGAGACTTTGTAGCAAACTGCTAAAACATTATTTTTAATTTCTGAGTGGAGTTCCAGGAAGAGTGCGTATTTTTTATTGTAGACATCGCTTGGAGTCTGGAAGATTCCAGAAATTTTCTTAAAATTTAGGATTGCTAGAAATTTGCTTTTGCTTATTTAGTTGTCAAAGTTTTGCCACCAAAGTTTTGCCCAGTTGTCAAAGTTTGCTTAAAACCACCGCACTTTCCCAATTTCATAAACACCAGAATTTCCCGATTTCCTAAATGGTGCAGAATTCCAATTTCAAAATTTCCGGAGATTCCCGTTTTTTTATCGCGGAAGTTCGTGATTTCTGTATCGCCAGAGATTCCTCACTTTTGAATCGCCGTAGATTTCTGAGACTGTTGTCTCTGTTGGAGAAATTTTTTATGTTGACTTGGAGACAGTCGTTTAACAGAGTTCCGGATAAAAGAGGGACGGATAATCAAGGTTCTACTGTATATTAAAGTATAGTTTTTTAAAAAATGGGTATTGGATGAATTGAATCTGTGTTTAATTGTGTAAAAAATTCCTTAAATAAATATGGAATTGGATGCATACACATAGCAACCTTGTACTTAGTATTACCAAAAACAATGAATTTTTTTATGTATATATTAGCATGATAAGTTTTAAAGTCAATGCTGCATAACTATTATTTCATGCATTATTTATTGAATCTGCTATGTATATTTCTAGTGATTTAAAATGTGAGTATTTTTTTTTAAAAATTTGTTTTGTAATGGCATATGAATTAAAGCCTACTTTATTTATTAGTTATGGTCAATGTAGGTTGTATTTGATATACTAGATTTATTTAAATTGTTAATAGTCCTCAATTTGAAAGTTATTGTTTGTAAAAGCTATATTTGACAAAGGAACTTAAGTTTCTTAAATAAATTATGGATCATATAAAATTATTATGAACTAAAAATCTTTCCGAAATTTATAATCTTCTTAATAGTATTTCTTTTTCTTATGCAAGATAGTGCTATCAAGATAAATTATTCATGTAACATTTTTTGTTTAATATATGTAAAAAAAAGTCTTACTCTCTAATATACAAGTAACATACTCATTCAATGTATAACATCGCCATTGAACATTATATTTTATCTGTTTACTATTTAATAATTCATAGACCTATTTTTTTATAAATCTCTAAAGATCCTGTATTTGTATATAAACTGTATATAAAGAATAAATTCCTATGCAAGTTTGAAAATCGAAACTTAAGTAATGGGGCTTCTTTTATAAAATTGTTTTCATGATGTATTTAAAATGAACTTCTCATTATATATTATTTACAATGCAATTTTTTTTATTTATGTATTTAACTCTTAAGATATCTTTCGTTAAATCCAATATTTTCCCATGTCTTTCAAAATTTGATTATTTATTAATGTGTTTGAAATACTTGTCATTGTGTATTTCGACTGTTAAGCTTTCATAATCATTCATATTCCGATAGCTTTTTGAGATGAAACAATCTGTCCATGAATTGTAACTACTAATAAAGTTTAAAAAGAAAATAAGGGAAATACAATCTAGGGTCACTGTTTTTATACCCAAATATGAATTCTTTTCTTGATATTGTACTGTGATATAAGTATGCATTATCAAAAAATAAAATCTTGTATCATGTTTTAAAATTCTTTTTTTTATGATTTAGTTCTAGCATTAGCAACTTAGTTTTTAGCATTCACCTTATTTTAGTTTAAAGGAGTCAAAGATTATTAGTACATAAAGGTTTCATTTGAAACCAGTTGTTTAATTGAACATGATGTTAGAGTGTTATCCTTCGATATCTTCCGTAGGTTAGAATTCCTTTTTTGGCATGGAATGGAATTTAACACAGGAGTTGTTGGGAGAATGTAGATTTACTTCTTAGCAGAGAAAATTAAGACACTGACATGGTTATATCAAAGCCATGAATTATTTTTGAGAGCAGTTTCTAATCTATCACTTTACATTTTAAACTAAGACTAGATAAACTCTTATGACCTGCAGGCATGAGAATTTTCCGCTTTTTTGGCGGAAATTCCGCTTTTTCCAGATTTCTGGCATTTGCCGATTTTGATGTTTTCCGCTTTTTTTTTTGTTCAAAAATGGAAACTGTATCGTATAATTATTTTACTGGTTATATCGCTGTACTCCAACAAGGGCGAAAATACTTCTTGAATGCCGCTTACTGTCACGATCGATGTCTGCAATCTAGTCAAATCCGTACATTTCTTAGTACGCTCTCAACTAGGGCTAGACCGATGCAAAAAGAAGCCATCGGCTTCGTCATATGCTACCGATGTAAGCCGATGTTTTTTTATAGGAAAAATAACAAAACTTTCGAACCAATTTTTAGAATTTAGTAATAGTTCAAGACGGATTGTTCAACCAAACTTCAACACATCGTAATATTTGCTAGTTCGCGGTGAAATCGCAGAACATTTTGTCATGATTCGTACACTCCTTGAAAAGTGCTTGAATAAAAAAATGTTCATTTACAAATCCTTAAAAATGATTAGGAAAAAAATCCATTCTATTTATTGCAAAATCGGATCACATCAAAAATTTTCTGCAATTCCGAAGCTAGTGATAACTATACATCATCTTTAACCCACTTTACGCGATACCATCATATTTTCTAACTCGTATTTCTAAACATAGTCTTTAATAAATGCTGCATAATCCGAGAAATTTCGGACAAGATAGCATCCTAAAAAAGGGGTTCGGCTCACACAGAAGACACATTTTTCGCAGCATTAACACCACCGAAAAAAAATCCATTTTCAGCCTATATTAATGAAAACTAAACTTAAATTTCATTAAAAAGCAAGTTTAAATTATAAATTTTAACAATAAAGGTAAAAAAATATATTTGAATTTTGAAGATGAATTGGGATTAGATTTCACTAAGGTGTCTTCAAATATAAACCAAGGGCCAATGCATACCTCTGTTAGAAGAGTAATATTTTCACCTGATCAAAAATTTGCAGCACAATAATGCCTCTTGATTTACTTATTTTGCTGCCTAGTAATTTTCACGCATCCACCGATGATGCCGCATCGCCTTATAATGATTGACAATTTCCTGGCTCTGCGTGATCAGAAGTGTCTCGCAACTTCTGTAGCTCTAGTTCAGGTCAACCAGATTCTCCTAATCGATTGTCCTTGATTTTGGGTCGGCAAGAACAGCTTGAATGTTAAGATTTATTTAAAAAAACTTTCTTTTTAGTGATTCACACTTCAGCCTATACTCTGTTTTCTAATTTTAGATGTTTTTTTGTTTTAAAAAATAGTTGGTTTTTACACGAATATCGGCGGTATTTTATATATTCAGCTTTTATGCTGTTAGTAATTTCTAGTTCTTGAATTTTTCTAAAAAGTCTTAGAACAGTACTTAAAAAGTGCTAAAATGTTTTTCCTAACCATGTAACTGCTTTAAAGAGAGAAGAACATATCATTTTTTAAAAATTTTGTATGTGAACTACAGATATTATATTGCAATATTGCCTGTTTGTGTTGTGTTTTTGTAGAAAAACAGGATTCAAAAACAATGTGTAAGATTTTTAAAAAATGTAAACCTTTTTTCCAAATCTAGTTATTTTATATAATTATCATAACTTAAGTATACGATAACTGCTGGTAATTTTTTTTATTTGTGACTTTATCTATGTGAGTTGTATGAGAGGAGCCCCCCCCCCCCCGTATTTAATATTTAAAGTAAATCGGCCCCAACGCGCTTTTTCAGCTTTTTTCATATTTTTGTGTTCTCATGCCTGGACCTGTTACTTGAAAAAAAAAACCTTGTTAAAATAAACAAAAATTAAGTAAATGAACACTTGTGTCTAAAAGTAGTATGCATGTCGTGTGGATGAATTAAAAAACCGACAAACTGTATATTGAATTTTTCAGGGCAATTTTGAAAATCTGACTGGGGGGGGATGTAACATTTTTTTCGTAACTAATACAGTTAGACACCAAAGACCAGCAAGAATGTGGGTTCTAGATATTTTAATTTAGAAGTGTTTAAATATACTGATGCTGACACATTGCGTTTGGTGCCAAATTGAGTGTTTTTATTGTGACCTATAGTTTAATAGTCTACAAAGTAGTTCTACCATCTTTAGTTTTTGGATGTACAGATGCGAAAAAATCCCTGTTGCTTGTCACCATACTTAATATTTCATTGTAGAAATTGTTTCAGCAGCTATAAAGCAACTGAAAAGTTACATTTTAGCAAATTGGGAATTGTTCATATATTTATAATGAATTGCACTCTTTATAATGATCTAATTCATAAAATATTTAAAGCAACATAACAGCAAATTATTTTATTAATACAACTTTTGTCTTGATTGTAATGAAATAAAAAAAAAACTCGGCTATTAAATTACAACTTAAAATACATTCAAACATACTTTCTCTCAATAAAATGGAAAAATCAATAAATAAGTAAATAGCGAAAATGAATTTTCTGTTGATGTATCACAAAACATTAAATACTACAAATAAATTAATACTACAGTTACATTCAAACAGTTTTTAAAATTGACAGATTATGGGAAATGGACTTCACATGAGGAAAATATAACTACAAGATTATATAGAAGAAATTCCAAAAGTATTTAACTACTATTTTAGGAGCGTTAGAAAAAAATTATCCATATTCAGAATTTTAATACAATTCTCCATAAACATTTGTTTATGAATATGATTCACAAATAGAAGACTTCATGACCTTTTCTAATTATACATTAAAATACTTTTAACATATTGAACCAATATCTCACTAGATGCCCCAAAAAGTGATGTGGTTCAGTAAAAATGTAATTTTCCTAGAATTAATCGCAATGATTTGATTTTACTTAGTGGCAAATAAGGGATATGCTTATTAAAGCCTAACTGTTGTACTGATCAATAAAACTTACATTCATCATTTGATAATAAAAAAATTAACATGCTAGAAAATTTTAATTTTAATAGTCATCTTTGTCAGATGTCACATTTCCGTGCATAGTATAATAAAGTTTTGTGATTTTCAAGACAATTTTTATTTCTAGCGCTCCACATTTAAAGACAGACAATATCAAAGCACATTAAAGAAAATATATACATATGTGAATGAATCGAGATCACCAATGCAATGAAGGAAAAACTTATGCATGTAAAATTAAGTTCAATACAGTATTACACAGTTATTTCATTCATTTAAATCTTTCTAAAATATATTATTTGTAACACATATTTGCATAGTAAATTTCATAATAACAATTTCAAGTTGTACTCAATTATATAATTTAGATCATGATTGCTTTGCATAATAAGCTCCTAACCTTCAGCAACTAAGAATAAAATTTGTTATATTTTACTGTGATTACAAAATGCATTCAATTACAGTGAAAAAATAATACTAATCCTATAGTTTTGAAATAACATTTTATAATTTGATAAAGGAATCTGTAACACAAGAAACCATATATTTTTTGTAGTAAGATCTCAATTAATAGAAAAGTTTAAATCAAATGTTATGAAAGTAATTTTTTTTAATGAATACATTTCCACAGTTAAAGGTTGGTTAAATAACATCTCACAATAGCTATATGGGCTATTGGTGACATGCCAAACCTTGTAATTTTATAACCAGTCAAGTGATAAGGCCAACACTCTACAACTGAGGAAATTACTATATTTATGTAAAAACATTCCACAATAGGTCAAAGCACCTATGGTATAAGCACATTTTATATATATTGGCACAGTGCGCATGTTGTAGAGTCACTTGCATAGCATATTGCATAGCACTCCAGCAATTGGTGTCAGATATAAATTATTCCCCCCCTTTTCTTTTACAACCAGAAAGCAGATTTTTTTTTGTTTTTGGTAACTAACGTTGGGATAAACAATTCTGACAAGGATATTAATTCTTACAAACTAAAAGCCAATTTTTTTTTGTCTCACTAACTTAGTCACACCACACTGTTTCCCACATATGGTGCGATCATTATAAAGAAACAAGTAAAATGTACACATAAAGTCTTTTTAGCACTATTTGGTAAATAATTAACACTTTATACTTATCAATAATCCATCATATTTAAAAATAAATATAAACTTATCACAGACAAAATTCTGCCACTATCGACAAACCTTAAAGCTAAATTGAGTA
The DNA here is from genome assembly GCA_019343175.1 of Oedothorax gibbosus. Classification (NCBI taxonomy): domain Eukaryota; kingdom Metazoa; phylum Arthropoda; class Arachnida; order Araneae; family Linyphiidae; genus Oedothorax; species Oedothorax gibbosus. Next base: position 657,787 of record JAFNEN010000073.1, on the reverse strand, counting down.
TAGATACTATATGCACAAATTAAAAGGAAAACAGCTCATTTATTAGAAATGTGTGTTTAGCATGGCAATAATATTTTCAAACAAAATAATAGAATTTCAGCACATCAAAGAAAATTTAAGACGCAAAAAATACCCTCTTGAGGGGGAATAAATTTATGTCAATATAGCTATATTACCATTAAAAAGAAGCTAAACATTTTGTTTTATACAAATACAATTCATAATATTGTAGAATTTCCCCTACAATATGCAGGGCAACTCAAAACAGAAAAATAAATTAAAGGAAGGTTTGGGAAAATAGGAATTTATTTTTCCAATATAACACGGAATTGAAATACAAGACTACACAATAAGAGAGAACGTGCCCTGACAAAGTTTTATTCCATTCGAATCATTTTCATGTATACTTAAGGACTTTTATGTACATAGAATAGATTCTGAATTTTGAATCACCCTGTATAATACATGATTGAAACAGAACACTGGGTAAGAGTGTCGAAGGTAAGAAAGGCACAATTTATTCTGTTTTGGGTACTTTAAAAAATGGTTACTGATTAAAATTATTAAAGCCTTAAGATTTAATATATTTAAAATTATTCGTTAAATAATTATACTTTAAATTCATCATAAACAAATCATTTTTGACACAAAATATAACAAAAAGCTTTTAATAAAATACTTTTAAAGAAAAACTAATAATTTTTATCAAACATTTAAGCAGTTTTTAGAATCAACAATGTATCCTAGAAAGCCTTTAGAATTAAATTTTCAATTTATTAAAACACTTCAACAATAAAAATTTCATAGTGGAAGACAGTAACAATGTTAAAAATTATGCATATTAATGTAACAAATAATAGTAGCTAGCAAAAAAAGATTGTGTAAGTCTAGATAGTCTTAACACATTAACAATAGGAACTAATAGTTATTTCCTGTTATTGAAACTTAAATATTATAGTTTCATTACCTATATTATTATTGCTTAACAGTTTTACCTAATATATCATAAATATTAATATCTGCAAGATGAAAACTATTTTTTAACAAACATCATATAGTGTAAAGGTTACACACATTTATTTACATAGTGGCATGTAATTGCATAGAGAATAATGAACCCCTTAAGAGGTACTTTACATATTTTGTATTTGCATCACAGTAAATTGCCACTAAAATATGAGAGAAAATAAGTTACTATGAAATTGATAATAGTAATTCTATGTCAAATCAACAAGTCTCGCAACCTTACCATTTTTTTTATTTGATTACGCTTTTAAATTTTTTTTAAAAAAAATAAATCAAGATATTTGCTAGACTGTTGACTTATGAAAAGTATTTTTAAAAAATAGTATTTTTTGCATATGAAAAAAGTGTCTTAATCTCAGTTTTATAGGGCTTAACAAAGTTGCTTAAGATCATCAGGAGGAAAATGTTACGAAATTTATCATCATATTTAATAAAAAAAATCTAAATACATCCTTTCTAGAATTTTTTTAAAAATCTATAATGGTAGTAGTGCATTTAAATTTTATAATACGTGGTTGAAAACATAATTTACAAACAATACATGAAAAAAATATATTGTGACCAGATGGGATCAGGGGTTACAGCAAATCATGAAAAAATAGAGTTTAAAAGTTCTGAATATCAAATCATCAAAGCATTCATAAAATAGTTTCGGTAAGCCCAAGAGAGAATTTTTATTAATAGTAGGATCATTACTACTTTAAGGTTACAAAGCATGGTGCATAAGAAAATCTGGAGTAAATCAGAAGTTCAACACATTTCGCTACGTAAAAGTATTTAAAACATTTGAGCTAAACACATAAAATGAAGAAATATTGAAACATGTAAATATCTGTACGATTGAAGATAAAAATTTTAAAAGATTTCCATTGGACGCTCAGAGAGAAGCTAAACACACTGGTGTCCTTAGAACCTTGTGGCAAACATAAAAGGATAAGGTATAGTAAGGACTCGGACCTAACAATTAAAAAAACAACTTCAAAGAGATGCGATTCGTCTGAATCCAAGCCAAGATCATACAGCTTAGTGGAGTAGGCGTAAGAAAACCAGTTGGTGTGACAAACATAAGTATACATTTAATTTAAAATAAATTTGTTACATTATTTGCTGTAACCAATGATCCCATTATGAGCTTACCTAATTAATTTTTTTAATTAAAAAAAATTCAAAGAAAAATACATTTCAAATTTAAAATTAATTTTTAATTTAGTTAAAATAAAAAATAAAGAATTTTTTAATTAAATTTGTTGAAAAGTTTTAAATTTTTTTAGTTGAATAAAAAGCTATTTTTTTTTACATTTTTTGAAATTAATCACTCCTAAACTATCAAATATTGTTTTTTTAAAAAAAATCTAAACGTGAACTTGGAAGGTAAAAAAAAAAAGAATGATTCCAGAGATTTTCAATACAAAATGGTAAGGTTGAAGTTGAACTTTTGGTTGATATTAGCAACTGCCAGAAAAATGTTTATATATGTATGTGTTGTAGGAATGTCTGCTATTTTTTATAGTTAATTTTTATTCTTACAGATTACATACACACATTTACATTTTTTAACTGAATAGTCTTTTCTTTTATCTGCCATGGTAATAGTTACTAAAAAAAATTTTGAAGTTGCATGGTTTATTATATACTCTATTATATAATGCTATTATGTACAAAATTTTGTAAAATACAAAAAACACTGCTAACTCCACTAATATTCTTTGCATAGAGCGTAATATTTCGTTAATTGCATAGAGCGTAATATTTCGTTAATTGCATAGTAGCGGGTTCGGCGGTGTTACTTATACATATGGCTTATTCTTTGGGTCTGATTTTTCTTCTAGGGGGGGGGGGGGTCAATAGCAAACAGAGTCTAGCAAATTCACTTTAAGGTACTCTAGATGCATTAGCAGAAACAACTGTAAATTCCTTAATATTATCTTAATGTACTAAAACACTCTCTACCAGTTAACAAGGAAGAATGGAGTTACACAGTTTTAAAAAAAATAATTTCAGTTGAATAAGATGACCTTTTCACAAAAATTGTATCACATTTAAACATACTTGGAAGCCAGAAAATGTATGATGAAAATCCTTATCTGCGCATTTTTATCAACTCATTGTAAGGCTTGGTTTGATAAATGATTTTTATTCACTATATACAACTCCGGCTCTCCAAAATAGCAAGTTTTAAATTTTGCAGAAGAAAGTTTAAACTGTCCAATAATCTGGTTTCTACTAGCTTAAATCGATAACAGCTCTGCTAACATATCTGCACTCTGTAGTATCAATTATGTTTTAGTACAAACCAATATTGAGCAAATCTAGATGCAATAGAAATAAAGCTTACACCCAGGATGGTGTGTCTGCCCCTTCAAGAAACGCCTTCTATTCTTTTAACGGTCAGGAAATAAAATGCATAAAGAAATTAAATCCAAGAATAAAAATTTTGATGATTTTTACCCTTCACACCTGTCATTAGAGAGTATAGAGAAAAGTTGAATTGTGAGTGAAGGGAATTTGGGTTATATAAAGTTGTTGCTGTACATAAAAAAGCACAAATAAAAAGATATTTGTTTGGTAAATAAGACTAGATAAAACATTTATAAATATATTGAAGATAATTTACTAGTTAAAAATGCAGAAAATATGTACTATGAATATTTTAATAATTTATAATTAAAAATTTTAAAAGCTAAGTTTTCCTAAATTATAATATTCTAAGATAACTTACACATTTAAATTTTTTGAAATGGAATGTATTTGAAAAAGCTTAGGTAGTCAATAATAGACACAAACATAAGATTATGATGTAATATGTAAACTTAAAGATTTTCAAAGTTCACTTTTCTAAACCAATGGAGTCTCTCCACCAACATACAATTTACAATTTGACTTGATTGATCAAGTCATAATGCATACAACACAAATAGTTCAAAATTTCATTGCTCAGTCATACAGAAGACAAAAAACACAAAAACTATACCACAAAATATAAATTAACATTTACAAAACTATCACTATAATTATGGCTTCAAAATTCGCATCATTTCATTGAAGACTATTACAAGAGGATTCAAGAATCTTTGTACTTGCTGCTCTAGTCATGTAACAATGGTTGACTGAAGATGTAAAAGTACTCTATAAAGAGTTTTTAATCTGTGTGGTAAAGAAGTCATAGAAAGAAACATAAGTTGTGACCGAGGTTCTATTGGTAAAATTGCCAGCATCCACCAAAACCATGATGGACCGTTTATACAAGAATAATAATTGACTTCCACTTCTGGCATGGATCCAAAATGTTGCAAAATTTGATTCTTAGTGTCCCTAGGAAGTCTCATAAACCAGGCTTCTGAAAATTTATAAACTTGGTCGTGCAGTTCTTTAACATCTATATAAAAAAATTATGCGTAACTTAGCAGGCTTTATGTAAATAGAAAAACATACATATTAAAAGAAATGTAGGCTAATACTGATGATGAGGGACAGAAATCTATCGATACAAAATCAGACTAGTCCATTTCTTTATTAAATAGTAAACATATGAAAATCAAGAAAGGCTAAAATATTATAAAGTAGCCTAGTATTTTACACTACGATATTTTAGAATTCCAAATTTTTAGCAAGTGTTAGGAAGCAAGAATTAGAAGTTTTAGCAATATTCAGAAAAATATGCATACAATAAAAGCAATAAATTTTAATAATTAATAATAATTTATTATGCCACACAGTCTAACAGGTTTTCACCCAATACAAGGCTTGATATTGGTACAATGTACAATCAAGGCTTAACTGCGAGTTGACCCTAGACCCCCCCAGCTCTGCAGTCCGGAGCTATAACCCTTACACTACAGGCGACTAATTAACTATTTTCATAATCAAATCACAAGAAACTATGGTAAAACAGTATAGTTTCTAAAAATGATAACTAATCATCTAAAATTTAGGGAAACTGATAAATCAAATGAATACATACAAGTATAATTATATAATTCAATTAAACATATATGCATTAATTAATACTTAGCATCGATCATACAGCCAAAGAATTGTTTGAATGAATTAATAATCTTTGCTAACCTTGTAAATCTTCCTCAATCAGCCCTTCATCTTCTAAGAATTCGACTACTCCAGTAGTATAACCATCATGCTCTCCTTTACGTAAAATACGAAAACGCCGACTGCCAACAGTATCCACAACAGATCTTCCATCAGGAAAATATTGTACATCCCTGATTTCTAGCATAGTACCATATTCGGCAATGCTTAAAGAAAAAAAAACAGTAAATAATAATTAACTAACAACTAGCAAATTATTAAAAAATTTAATAAATTAAGTTTTTTTTATAAAAACTAAACTATTTTGAGAGAACTATCAGCCTTTTAATATTTTTTTCTTGAAAGTTGTATTAACTATTTCAAAGCCTAAGGCAAAATGAAAATGTACATACTAGACATACCCATACTAGATAGAAGACCTGGAAGCATTAAATGTTGACTTGATTTTTTAGTATACTCACTGATCATAATAATTTTCATTGTGTCTTGGGTTTTTTTATGTCTTACCCCATTCTTAGAGTCAGAATAAATTTAAAATATTTTTATCCCCATTATAATAGCCATTATAGCGGATTTGTTTAAAATAAAATATTACTTAAATTTTATTTTTTTATTGGATTTGGTAATCAACTAAATGGTAATAAACATAAAACTATCAATTTGCAATGCGATTGGAAATTTTTAGGTTAAATACCAGTTTTTAGAATCTCATTAACTTATCCTTAGAAAATGAACAATCTTTCCTCACCGAAAAAGAAATTAATGCAAGGAAAAGTGAAAGCTTATAGGTTTGTATGACAAAGCTTTGGTGCCAGGTAGTTAGATGACAATTTATTAAATTCCAGTGTTAATTTAAATTGTAAAGCACTTGAGCTCGTCAGGCGTCGGGGGAAAAAATAATAGGAATTTTAAGTATAGTTACTTGTTGTCAACGACAGTACACATTCCAAACTGACGGCTGCCTGATTCCATACATTGTCTTATCATGAGTCTATATCTAGGCTCAAAAACATGAAGAGGACAAGGAACTGTAGGGAAGGCTGTTGTACAAACAAAGAGTGGAATAACATGCTCAGAATCTTTGCCAGTACTGAAAAATACAAATTGCATAAAATATAATAAAGTAAACAGCAAAACTTGTCAAACATTACATACATGAAGTAATAGTTCTAAATGGAATAAAAAGTTAATTATAAAATAATAAATTCCTACTTTGAAAATTCATCCATTTCTTCTTTATGCATTTCTTTTCTTGCTGCATATTCTTTGGGAAGTAAGGTTTTAATAGTAAGTTCAAGAAATTCTGTTGTACTCTGAATACGTTCAGCCAAGTACTGAAAATTAAAACATTGAACATTAATACCTGTATGTTAATGCGATTATTCACTTTTTGGTGAGGTATGCAATTGATAAACAAACTAAGCACTTCTATGGGACGAGATATTCAGAAAAGTTACTCTGAATTATTGTAACATGTTATTTAAAGCATAATACATTTAGTTCCTATCTTGAGGAATGTCACATTATTTGTCCTCAATAATTTATTTCGTTTATTGTGTAACTTGTTTAGAATGTAATAATTTTAGTAGTCCTTGAATGATATAATAACCGGATTTATAGTGTTTCTGGTTACACTTTTTCTTGTTTCCCCTTAACTAGTTGTCAGGGAAATGCTTGAGTGACTATTTTATTTTTTCCTCACCCCACTTGTTTGCACACCTAACTCATACCCAATTGGGGTGGGGAGGAAATAATAATGACGAATCTCGCACCATTTTCTTGATAACCAGTCGAGGAAGAATGAGAAAAAAAAAGTGTCTGCAAATCTTGTGTTGTAATCGGAAGAAATGTAACTGTTTATATAAGCTAAATGATATAAAGAAAGAATTGTCTACAAATTATTTAAATGTTGCAAGTGCATAAACATACATTGGCTAACGATGCTTTACACAATGGGCAGGTAGGTCGGTGGTCAAAGCAACGATTCAAGCAAACTCTACAAAAGGTATGTCCACATGGAGTAGAAACTGGCTCCCAAAGAATCCTAGAGGAAATTTTTTGAAAACTTTAAAATAAGTACAAAATTTAGTGGAAAATATCTTTTCCATGATGCTTAGCCCTGCAATTAAAATAGGGAGGGGAAAAAGAATTTCAAATAAGCGCTAGAGTTCCCTCATAAGAAATATGAAGGGTAATTTTAAAGTTCACAGAAAAATACTCAATTATTAAAGTGATTTTAAAACATTATTACAAAGGGAATATATTTGATTCCCTTCATAACTGAAAACTTTTTGTTATTTCTTTTAAAAAAAAGCACGACCGTAAATTTCAAGTTAATAAATAACATACAACACTGCAATAAATTTGCAGTGTATGTTGTTTTTAAACTTTCAGATGGAAAATTTGGTTAGTTTAAGTGCATTAGGAATGTACAGGCTATTGGGTATTATTTAGAGTTGTATCATGAGGGAACCATGAAAAAAATCAGAAGGATGAATAAGTAAGTGAAAAAGACTTAAACTTAACCTTTACAGTTGCTGTTTATAAGTAACACACAGGACTAAATCAGATATTATTACAATTATACAGGAAAACGCCTTAAAATTTACTCAATCATTCAAGAACAAGGAATAATGTTTTGAAAATTTTAATTTAACTTTTCCGAAGAAAATATAAAGTTCAACTAAAAATCAACAGAACTAGCTACATTCACATTATGATTAATTGGCAATGATTTGAAGACTTTCCCTTAAATAAAACCACTGAAAATTATTATCTCTGCCAAAATATGCAAAAATTTCTTAGTTTCATAACCAAATTGTATGATTATTTTATTGCTTTAAAAAATATTTTGAATGTGCTCCTATTTGTCATTTGTAAAAAATGAAGTCAAAGAATAAAAATAGTTTGCTGCACATATCTTTTTAAAAATGTATACATTTTCGGAGCATTTGTCAAATGCTGCACCCAAAATGTTAACACCTTTATGTTTTCTTATGAATGAAAAGTGTGTGATGAATAGATCAACACAAAGGCTATTCAAAAAACTTTTCTTAGCCATTACATTACAAAATGATGACAGTGGTGCCTTATTTGCTGAATAATAAGTGACAGTGGTGAATAATAAGTAAGTTCTGGAAGCTGGATCTTTGCAGTGGTTGCTTTGTGACTGTCATTGGTCTAATTCAGATATCAATTATCAATATTACAAAAAAAGCAAACTTGTTGCATAATTGTAAAAAGTAACTACAAAATTCCACATTGGTTTAGAAATTACATTTCTCAGTTATTATATATCCTAGCAATAACTATTAGAAGCCAAACACACAGCAGATGAAGTATTTCATAGGCTTAAAATTATAAGACAGGCATAACAGATTCATGTATTTCTTTAAATTAAAGTAAGCCAACAATTGTATAGATTCCCTATTAGCAATTTTTCCTAGGTTGAATTTCTTAAATTGAAGAGGAATTGAGATGATATTCTAATTATTAAATCTTGTACAAAAACTGCAGTTTATATCAAGACTGAAATGTGTCCTCAGTTGAATATCAATGGATAAATTTTAGCAGATGAAAGCATGATTAAAATCTAATAAGTTGATAAGTATTCAATAAATATTGATAAAAACTGAATTAAGCAATAGAATTTCATAAAATTTCCTATAAAAATACCAGCAGAATACTGTTATTAATTGCATGCCACTGTCACCTACCAGTTTTGAGATTTTTTTAAACTAAAAACAGCTTTTTAGCCAAAATATTATGCTGGAGGAGTGCATAATTCTCGATTCACTCCTTTTACCTCAAAGCAAAAACATTACAAATTCATGGGTAGCAAAGAAGTTTGCAAAACAAGTCTAATAATGTTTTTAATTAAGCAATTTTAAAATTGCATTTATATAATAGCATAGCACATTAAATAATTTTAGCTTACAAGAAACTTCAATTTTAAATATTTTATTTAAACTAACCCTTTAATTTTCAGTCAGCTAATGCTCTCAGCATTAAAAATTCTAGTGTGCAAAACGAGTAAGTTCCGTTAATTTTATTGTCAGTGGAACCAAAATGGGTTATGCTACATTGTTTTAGTACTGCATAAGATGCCTTTAAAAGGTAGCTCGATCATAATAATTGTCTTCAATTGCTAAGGAAAACTAGAAGGGAGAACTTTGTAAATATATAAATAATTTTCAAATCATTGCCAATACTTCATTGTGTAGCTTCAATAGGGTATAGGCATTGTAATCGTAAAAGTTAAAATTCCGCCATTCATCACACCAATGTCAATAAAAGATTAACAAGGATGCTTAAAAAGTAAACTGACAAATATTACCTCATGCATAGCGAACATTCAAAATCTTGCTTGTCAAGAGAAGACACATCAATTCTGTCCTTCACAACTTTTTCATCTTAAAAATTGAAATACAAAGGTACTTACAATATACATTATAAAGATAAAACCTATTAACAAGTACAAAAATTTAAAATACATGCATATGTATTCTGGGAGTAAGTCTGTGTAAAGTGTTGACATCAAAATTAAAAATGCAATCCATGGCTGTTAACATCTTGAAATTGGTATCAAATATCTGCAATCCATTTGCTGACAAAGTTGACATCTCAGGAAAAGGGCTAGAAACTGGTTGCAAACACCATATTGATTCCATTTGCTAATGGTATCTTAGTGGCATTGAAATAGTAAAAAAATATTTATTAAAAGATAATTTACATGTCCCCAAAAGATTGTTTACTTTAAGATTGGGAAAAAAAACAGTTAATAGGGATGTTCAGTTGTTGGTCAGTCCCATACAGCTAATGCATTAATTTAGAAATCCCAGCTTCTGGCGAAAATATTGCTTTTCTATATAAGAATTATTTCTTGTTAATTAAGTCTTCTTATTTATAGAACTTGTCATAACAGCAAAATAAAACAAAGCAAAGGGAGAGAATCATCCGGGTAAAAAATGCTTACATGGCCAAGCAATACTTTCACAGAAGTTGGTATTTCAAAACTAATTCATTTGCTCGTTTGAAGGACTGAAACACTTCTCTCCCCCCCCCCCCCACAATTTTTTTTTTAAAAATTACACGGCATGAGGAATGTATTTTCAACATTTCTATTAACTTTTTCTTGTTTTTATAAACATATTATTAACACACTTCATTGTGATTCTGTTAACAGGAAACTTTAAAAGTATAAGCAAATTACCTGAAAAATCTTCAATGTAATTGCAGAAATTATCAAGTATTTTGTGTAATCTGTTAGCTTCGGCTGAATCATTTGCATATAACCTATTTTCTTCCTGTAAACACATTCATGTTTATTTAATAAACTGCCTTTAAATAGAAAATTCACATTAATTTTCAATCATTATAATATAATTTTATTTAATTTTAAAATAATATTTGGGTTTGAAATTTTATTACAGTTCAATAGAATTTTAGAGGAATAATTATTCCCACAAATATCTATAACTGCCCTCCATCTTGTTAATAAATATGAATTTTCTACCTCTTACACTACTGCTCTTACCCATTACTCACAAGAACAAAATGCGAAAAAAATTAATATTAATTAACTAAATTCTGGTGATTCATAATTAGATAGGAAAATTGTAAGGTATTACAAAGTTTATTTTTAAATTTTTTTAACCATAAGTCTATTTAAATTTCTTATAAAAACTGACAATTTTCCATTGTCCCATTTAAAGTACAAAAACAGGACATTTTTAATTTGTCAGTTTTTTATTAAATAATTTATTAAGCAAACATTTTTTTCGCTGAAAACTTTAAGTGATAGATAAGATAATTCAAAGTATAAATTGCCGACCCCGTCATTTAAAAGTTGCACAAATTTCGATTCACATTTCCTGAATATTTCTCTGGGGTTTAGACATGAATTGCTAGACATTATATTCTGGTGAGCCCAAAAAAAAGATTAAATGATGCAGTTGTTCTGTGAAAGTAACATGAAATTAAAGTTTGGCATGAAAGTAACAGAAGCAACCACAAACAATACCACATTTGTATGAATTGCACATAATAACAATCTCCTCTATAAATAAAAAGTAGTAATAATTTACCAAATCCTTTTTAAAGCCAAAATCTTTGCCAACAACATAAATAAATATTTTCGTCATTTTAGTTAAGCATGGAAAATTAACACTTACGATTCCCTCTTATTTTACATGGTTTGAATATAAGAAATTAAAATAATTTAATAAAAAAACTAAAGTATATTTTGGGGTTGATACATGATTGAAGGGACACTTTTCAAAACTTAAACTGGTAAAAGAAAATGTGACACTTAATATTTCTAATAGAAAAATAATCCTTTGCATACCATTTGAAATGGTTATAAATGTGCTATTCATGTTATGTTTTATTAACCATATCTTTATAGATAGTATCCCCCTTATATATAATTTAAAAACTTTTCTCCATATTTTTGAAATTTGACAAAAATAAAAGTATGCTTTCCATTTATTGCTTAGTAATGAATTTTCTAATAAGAGACTCATATTTAAAGGTAATATTGACTTCTACTATTAATGAGTTACAATTTCTAAGTAATTTCTAAGTAAATAACCTAACCCTTGCTTCCTCCTCTGCATTAGATAGTTCATCATCCATAAGACCTGTCAGTTTACAACCTTTGCTCTCATCATTTCTGATGTTTCCATTGGATGAATCTTTACTTCTTCTCTTTTTTGATATTGCTTTTTTCAAATTAATTGTAATTGCATATTGAGGAGTTTTTCTACATTGGAACTTTCTTTGGTGCTCAAGTAAAAAGTTATGGAGAAGCTATAGGAAGAAAAAAAAATCAATTAACTAAGAGCAATACATAATTTTAAAAAGAAATTAAATTTAATCTGATAAAAAATGAGAAAAACATGCATGACATTCAAAAACAATTTATACTGAATACAATGAAACTGTATTTAAACAAATTATTTACAAATAGAAATAAGAATATTATAAAGAATTAAATGATATGCAACAAATATAAAAAAATATAGTAAATAAATTGGTTTGATATTTTTGTAAAGGAATTGAGAAAGAAAATTATCAATGAGGAATCAATTTGCAATACAAAAAGCAGTTGCAACGCAAAAGTGACCCAACTATACATCAATGATTTATATGATATCAAAATGCAAATATAGTTGGCATGCACCTTAACCCCACTAAAGGGGACCATGTATCAGCTAATGGATACAAGTATTCTAAGTACCTTCATTTATAGAAAGAAATTTTGCTTTGATATAATCACAGACAATATCTGGGCTATTGGCAATACATGGAAAATCAAAAATTCCCGAGTTAAATAATGCAAATTCTTGAACTGTGTAAGGTCTAACCCCATCTTGCTCCACTAATAATCCAATATTGCAACAAATGGGGTAAGATGACGTTTGGAAACTAAAAAATAATAATAACTTGCTTTAGATACTGAACTTTATTTTAAATAGGTAATATTTCATTTAAATAAACACCAAGAATGTATGATTACAACCTAATCCATTTAATAAATTCTATTAGCATATTTATGGTATTTATTAAACCTTTGAACTTCCTATCCCAATCTCTCGCTTTTATAATGTAGAAATGCTTAATTGTTCTTCAAACAATCAAATGAAATAGAAATTAAAATTTTAAAATACGGATAAGTAATTACCTTGACTGCCTTTTCTTTAGCCTGTCTTGCATTTGGATCAAAAGTTAAACAAATTAAGTACATTTTTATTGCTTCCTCATACATTTTTTTTCTGACTAGTGAATCTCCTTCCCTAAGAAAAGTCTAAAAAAATAAACAATTTATAGATAATTGGTCAAATGGTAAAACATGTCAAAAAATTTTCCATATGATGTAATTGTTTCATATTCCATTTGAAAAGATTGCTTTAATAGTATATCCTTATGAGACCCAATCAAAACCTAACACGTATATTCTTTACCTGAATAATCATATAAAACTACTTTTCTTTAAAATAAACATAAAAATATATTTTTGCTAAAAAATCAAAAACCCTCAATCCAAAAATAAATGTGATGTTGAAATAGCTTTGACCAAAATTGTTAATAGTCAAGAAATAGTCCTTAATGGGCAAGATTCAAATATTAAAAAAAAATTTAAAACTTAAATAATTATGTAGGAAAGCAACTTTTACAAAAGAATTATAGATACTTTTTTTATCTGATAAAAAAAACCTGTTAAACTTACCATTGAAGATGGTGTAGGACTCTTAATGGTCTTTTTTTGAGAATAAGTAGGTAAATGGTATCGTAAATCTATAATATAAAAATATAAGTTAAAGAATAATACAGAATCTATACAATAACTTTATTCAACAGATATTTTTAGGATTTCAATAAAATCTAATTTCAACCAATGGGTGATTTCATGTCAAATAATCCAAAGGTCTTTTTTTTAATTAATTTGCAACATAGCTTCTTACTCCCTTCCATTATAAAACAAATCCATATAAAAAAAAACTGTCCTTTACATTGGGTTAATATGTGCCTTTCCATCACTCTCTCAAAAACTGTTTATAACTCCATAAAAGTTTTTTAAAAAAGATTCCTAAATTAATTTAAATAAAATTTCAAAAGAATAATAAGCTCTTATTTAAAGTAAAATTTAAAGGACTTAAATTTTATTTGCAACACTATTAATTTTTGTATTTAAATGTATCAAGTTTCTTTTAAAAAAATTAAGTCAAAAATTTTAGAAAGATGTTAAAAAAAAATTTAACACATTTTATCTTGCAAAGTTTTCCTCCAAATAAGGATACATAGTTCTCTAACTTGTATTATAATATTTTGTGAATTATTCAATATTAACTAGATGAATATTAAGAATTTTAATTTTTTTTCACACTAAAAAATTATCTTTAAATAAATTGAGAGTGGTCGAATTTATTCTGAAGATTGGCAAATATACAGTCAATTAATTACATGCCGATTGTCTGATAATATACTCCTTTAAAAATATTTATCGATAGATTTTTCAAATCTTTTATTATATTTGATAGGAAAAAATCTCGCTATGTTTGCAATCTAGCCCCTTGTGCAATGAATTGATTTGTAATTACAATATCCGCCACTAGATGGCGACACGAACAGACAGAAATGAGAGTTTTGCAGTGAGAGGTTTGAGAGGTTTCGTCACAATGACCCAATCACGCAAGCGTGTGGTTATGCATGAATGAAAATAGCAATTTTAAAAGACGCACACTTAATGGTTTTTTTCCAACGTTAAAAATAGTAACAAATAATTTTCTCATCATGAAGTCTATGTTTTTTTTTTCTTTTTTGTTATCACGAAAAGGAACACAATACAATGAGGAATCTTATTTTATATAATTTTTTTTTACCCTAGCCAATAGACAGGTTTCATGTCGTGAGTAGCAACAGTTCCAGCGGCATTATTTTCCATTTTTGGTGCTTTTGGAATTACATTTGAACAGTACAATATTTTCTCATCTTAACCAAAACGAATTTTGTGTACAAAGTTTCGTTTTAGAAAACTTGAGCTTATTTTTTCTGTGTGAAACGCGGTAAATTGCTGTCCCAAAATTTCGCTTAATTTTTCCGCATGACAAAATATCCTTTAAACTGAAGTGTTCTGACAACATTGACGTTTTGGTAATGTTTTGCATACTTGAAATTCAATCTAATTAAAACCAATGATGTGATAAAAAAAAAGCAGGAATAAAAACAAGCTGCACACGTTAAGAACTCTAAAATAGACGGGGCAGACGACAAAAACCGCACAATGATATAATGAAACCGAAACAACGCATGAAAACGTAAAAATGAAATCAGGAGAGCTACATCATCTGAAACAACCTCATACTGTACCTTGTCAGTTACACATTTTTAAGCTATTAAAATAATGCGTGGAATTTTCTTGAACTACTAACACAATGTTAATTCAGTGGAACTAGATCCAAATAAACCTACAACATTTACAGTGATATTTATTGTGTTTTTTTCTGGTGGGTATTCTTAATTAGTGGATATTTTATTACCAACCACTTTTACTTGCAATTATCTTATATGGAATATAAGGTAGTGAAAGTATTACGGTAGGGTAGAAAATCTGAAATGAGAATTTTGTGTTTTCTATATGTTTTGAAGGGTGCCGATTCCGAAAAAGTAGTTTTTGAACATTTCTCTGTCTGAAAGTAGTTTTTGAACATTTGTCATATGTTTTACAGGGAGAAAGTATCCAAGATAGAGAGTTCGTTACAGATTTAGGAGTTTTGATGAGCAATGATTTCAAAATGAGTAAGCAGTGTGTTGAGGCAAGTAAGAAAGCCAATCGAATGTTGGGATATATTAGAAAAAGTATCACTTCTAAATCTAAGGAGATTATTTTGCCATTGTATAGGGGATTGGTAAGGCCACATCTGGAATATGCTGTTCAGTTTTGGTCTCCCTTCCTCAGAAAAGAAAGATATAGAGTTTGATATGGTATTGATTATGATAACAGATTAAGATCTTTAAACATGTATTCCCTGGAAAACAGGAGAGCTAGGGGTGATTTAATACAGTTATTCAAGTTCATAAAACAGGGAGACATGGAGGGCTTAGATTTTACTTTAAATAGCCGGACCAGAGGTCATGATCAGAAATTGAATAAATCAAGCTTTAGAAGGGAGGCAAGAAAACCTTATTTTTACAATAGTTGTCAATGAGTGGAATGCTTTACCAGATTATGTTGTGCATTCGAAGAGAGTAGAAGATTTTAAGAAGAAACTTGACGGACATTGGAAACTGGTAATGTATTAGATTTATTTTGGACCAACCTTGCTGGGCCTCTGGCCTGTTGTTGGTCGACAATTTTTGTATTTGTAACCACTCTACAGTTCAAAATAAAAGCTCGATGGGATACAAATTTGACACACAAGTTAATAGTAGTCAGACGTCGTAATAAGGTTTTTGAATAAATGGTGCATGCTCAAAGGGCAGCTGACATAGAACCTTGCAGCTTTTAAAGTTATTAAAATTACCTTATAACAGGGTTGTAAAAAAAAACCGTTTTTTTCATGAAAAACCCAACCCATTTTGGTTTTTAGGTTTTTTTCAGGGTTTTAGGTTTTTTTTTTAGGTGTTAGGTTTTTTTTCAGTATTTTGGATGCTTCTTTCAGGGTCTTGTGGTTTATTTAGGGAAGTTTTAATTATTTATAAAAAAAAATTTTAACTAACAGAACATATAGCGAATGTTATAGAGATAATCAGTAATGTTGTAATTTAAATTAGAATTAAAAACTAATAAAAGTGTGTTTAATTGTTATATAAATGTACATTAAAATTTTAAAATGCATTGTTTAGGTCCAAGTCTTGTTTGTGTATGTGTAAAACAAATTATATAACTCGGAATATTTTATCTATAGAAATTTAAATTAGAATTTAAAAAATGCATTAAATATATTTAATTATATAATTAGTATAAATTTAAATTTGTAAATGTATTTTAAAAAATTTTAATTTTTAAAAATTTAAGGTACAAAAAAGTAAAAATATATGTTAATAATAATAAAAAAATATCAATTGAAAATTATATGAAATATTTCTTTGTTTGTATAAGAAGTTTTAACTTTATAAAGTTTCCAGTAAAGGCAATTTTATGTTCATTTGCCCACTTGGTTTTTTTCATGGGTTTTTACAAGTGGTTTTTTTTGTGGTTCTAAAATACGACGCCCGTCGCCAATAGCCCTCGTGTAGCTCTAGCGTGACGATAATTCAAACTAAACTAAACAAGTGTTTTTTTTAAAAAAACCGCCCGGGTTTTTTCGGGTCGGGTAAAATCATAACAACCCTGCCTATAAGGTATATAATTTCCTTTCAATGTATTGATTTTTTTAGTGGTAATTGAAAGTCATGTAGTGCTACACACCCCTAATTTAATTTGAAAAAATATGGACAGTGCATGAAATATCATGCAAAACCTAAAAACTAATGACTTGGGGAGGGTGGGGGGGGGAAGCTAAAGACTGTAAGCAGTCTAGTCCAACACTGTCTTTTACTTTGTTAAGCATATACTTGTATATAAAAGCACTACAGTTAGTTTATATAAGAGCTCTTATTAAACTGATATTTTTCCTTAATAATAATTCAAAATGGCTGTGACCATCCATATCACAAAAAGGAATTGAACCTGCAAAAGTCTATACTGCTTTATCTACATGGACCATTTATGTCCCTGAAATAATCAATAATTAATACACTTTCTTATTGGTTGCAGTTATTAAGTGTTTAAAACAATGGTCCAAGTTATTTTTGTAGATAAGGTGATTTATCTACCCACTGAAGTATTTACATCGAGATAAATGTTAATTATAATTAAAATATATAACAAGTGTGAATCAAAAATGTCCTATAGGACAGATGAACAGCAATCTGAGCCTCCAATAGCACAGAAATTAACCTTTTCATTAGAAAAGTTAGCCAGATCAACCATTCATTATTTTAATCCACAAATACAACTTCCACAACAGAAATATTAGAGGCAAAACTCTTTGTCAGCCAGACAGCGCTACAGGCCTGTCAAAACAACATGTTTCTGTTATAACGATTGCAGAGGCATATCAGGTGTTATTTATTTTGGTTTACTATCATAAATGCTATAGGGTACAGGAGCATTGAACAATGAGAAGGCAGATCATCATCATCAAAGTTGGTTTTAAATTGTAGAGCCTGGGTTTATACCACAATTTGCTTGGTTCAGATGACATATTTCCTTCAAGAATTTCATCCCTGATCTTGTTTTAATCTGTGCTGTTCTCATGTGACATTGATTCACTAATTGAGGCTAGAAGGAATAATTGAGGCAAGAAGGAATTTATTTTCATTCAGCATTTTTGTTGCCACTCAAGGCCTGAAACATGTGCATACCACTAAACTGACTAGGAGAAGTATTTAACTAACGTCTTTAAGGGGAAATCAAACTTCAACTGTTGTAACGCTTTTCATGTCTATGAGATGCTGCCTTTGATTTTAAATTTATCAATCTTTTTTTAGAATAATGCAGTCCAGGATGTTATTTAGGGATATTAGCATGAACTCTTTTATTATATCCTGGCAAATTTTTTAGATATTACAATTTTTTTAAATCTGGCAGTAGACAATGAAAAGTAGTATACAAATATATCTAGGAAACTTCCTAGACTTCCTCATGCAAAAAAAATGCTAGTAGATAAACTTAGAATCAAAAGGGGCAGTGTAGCTTAGGGAGCGTCCATAAATTGCACAATGTGGTTTTGACAATTTTTTTACCTACCCCCTTGGTGACATTTCGTGAGATTTGGCTCCCCCCCCCCTTAATCTTACATAAAGATTTTTCGAAATTCGTATGTGTACATTACAATTTGATTTGTTACAAAAAACACAATTTGCTTAATTTTTATTGAAGATGACTAGTTGGTCGGATGAATTAAGGCTACTTTTTAAGATTACTGTGATTCTGACTGCAATCAAAGTTGAACAATAAAATACTAAAATAGAAACAAGGAAATTAATTAAAGAATATTTTGTCCATGCCTCGTGCATAATTTAGAGAGTGACTATTGGAACCCACAGATCCATAGGATTTCAAGTAAAAACTTCTCTATGACACTTCCCCCCCCCCCCATCACATTTTTATTTCTTTACCCCTTTTTTCGAGGTTTGAATGCAAAGTTTCTACTCTTACCCCCGAACCTTATTTCTATGGTTTGGATAGCCACAAAATATATTATTGTATTGGATTATTTCCTATTAAGGACTAGAAACTATTTAACTTGGTTTTAACTTAATTTTTTAACAATTTAACACTGTTTTTTACAAGGGAAAAGTAAGCGAGATTTGACGAGAACATGGGAAATGAGAGGTATTTAACTTCCTTCAAAACCTGTCAAGGCTCAATTTTCGACCTATCAGTTTTCTTAACTAGTCTTCTCTTAAAAAACTTTTGATTTTAAATTTTGCTTCTTTAAGTAGTAAAGTGCATTATCTTAAAATATGCGTATAATTAAATCAAAGATTGCAATATGTTTAAATTTTAAGATATTCACTTCTTTAAAAACTAAAATATTTTTATAATGATTTTTTCTAGGTGGCACTTCAATGTCCTTTTTTTAGAGGTTTTACTGCAGTTAACCTTACTACACAAGTGAAAGTAATTGATATTGTTTAAAAAATTGACTGTCCACTTTAACAATAAATGACACTGACATTTTTTATCACTGCAAATACACACATATGCATCTGGGTGCTTATGCTATAATGCATGTCTATTTGTTTTAGATGACACTGGACATCCAAGAAGCCAACTTAAAGCAATTTTCGGCTAGAGATCCCAAAAGACATCGGATCAAATCAGTTTTTGAAATTGGATGACGAAATTTAGGAGTAATCTGTGCTACTAACTTTAAAAACTTGGTGGAAATGCATATTATCTGGGAGCATTTTCAAGAAAAATATCTATTAATTTATTTTTTATTTTTATGTAGTTGTATGTATTTTACGGTGGAATTTTGCAATTTGATAATTTTCTGCAAGATCTTTGGAAACCACATTAAAAAGTTGACATTGACATTAAAAAAAATGTGATAACTGCAAACAAATTTATTTTAAAGTCGCAAAATTTTAGGATTTGGTCGCATTTTGCGACTGTTACATTTCAACCATGGATCAAATATGGTCTTCAACACTGCCATTTTATAAACAGATTATGCAGTCCGAAATGTAATTAAAATTACTCTTGTGCAGGACAGATTTAACCTGCACTAATCTCTCTACAATGTCCTGAAGCTGTGTATAATATTGCAACAAGATTGTATCGAAATGCCTCTTTCCATTACATTTACATGTAATGAAGGAATCAAACCCAATCATCCTAAGTAGTTTATCTTTGAAAAACCATTATATACCTCATAAAAAATAATTTTTGACGAAAATGGTGATATCTGCATAGCCCCTCTCAAAGTGAAACTAGAAATACTTGTTTTGTACTTCAGAATATGAAGGACAGCAATCAACGTTCAAACCCTTTTCATGAATCCTATTACAGTATTGAAATTTCTATTCGAATCTGATGTTTAGTGTGCATAAAAATAACTTCAAAACGATATGATCATACCATTGAAAGTTATGATCAGACCATACAAAACCTTTTAAATGAAGGGTTTAGTACAGGGCTCTTACAAAACTCACATTCTTCAAAGCATAACTAAGACATAGGGTCCAGTCTGTCCATTAGGTACTTTTGATAATCGTAAATTCAATTGGATAAAGTCATCAACAAACTTTTTTTTATCTTTGTTATACTTAGGGGAATGCGAGTTTTGCAACTATAATGCAAATTATTGTATATATTGGTAAATGATTACGAAGTATTAATAAGTCATATCAAAACTTCAAACAGGTCTTAAATATTCAAAATACTATTAGTCTATACACACTTAACTATGATGAAAAATATTACCAGTTTTAAAAGGAAAGAGCCAATTATAAGAAATGATACATTAAACTATGACAAAATACCATACGTCGAAATCTTATTTTTAAATAGCACAGAATTTCAAAACAATAGCTAGGCTAAATAAGAAATCAATTGTTTGGTAATGTGATGGTTTCTTTTACTAAATTTGAACTTCCTTGTCAAACATTAGCATCTCTTTCTTAAGAAGTTTAGACAAGTAAACATCAATGCAAGTTCATTATTTTTGACCCATGCAGGTTTTTATTGATCACTTAGCAGTTTTAGTAAACACAATATTACACTAAGTATAGAGTCTGAACTAAAAAAAAAGCAAAGAAGAATTATAGTAAACACATTGAACTTACCAGAACTTTTTTCTGACTTTTGCATTTTCCACAGTTTATCGATTAATGCAGATATTATAACGTTATTCTTCAGCTGGGAGATGTATGCTCGACTATGTCTTTTCCCACATTTTTTGCATTCAAAACCATCGGTTTTCATGGTGGAGAGCGCACATTTCTTTGAGATGGTATGGCCGCATTTTAAAGTAACGGGGTCCGTCATCATTTCGCCACACATACATAGAAAGTAATCCATATTTAATGTTGCAGAATTGGCAACATTTTCTCGGGCATTTTCAACTACACCGTCGACAAACATGTGCAAGTGCAATTCCAATTGCGCCGAATTCGGGCAATCCGAACTGTAAGCATCAATATAAACATTCAATGCCTCGTGCACATTGCCACACTTGAGAAGCGAATGCACTGGACCCGTCATAAGGTCAATATTTTGAGCCGTCTCGGAGACTTCCCCGTCGAAATTATCGTCCTCACCTTTGTTGTTATAATTTGCTTGCAGATCGGATTCCCCCATTTCAACAAAATTATTGCAACCTCAGAGTGACACTCTTAGATCTGCATGGGTATTCACGTTCGGAAATAGGCCACAAAGGTTCGGAGGTCTGAACAATTTTCACGAAAATCGGGACGCACATACTCACAGCAAACGGAAACCAAAAGGAATGTTAAGTAACTCGAACAACGAAAGTTCACATTTTACGCACAGGAGCAGACGCACGATTGACAGTTTCGGTAGTAGCGACACCAGCGCGCTCTTGTGTTAGCGTTATTTCGTTATTTTCAAAAAACAGTTACATAAGGGGACGTCACGGTGCTACGTCACGAACGTCTGTGACACGTGCGAGTTTATAGTGGTTGAAACTTTGCGGTTTATTGGCCTTTCCAAAATACTATTTTCCTCCCGCTTAGAAGCATCACGTGTTTCTCCGATGATTATCATTTTTTTTTGTTCTTTCTTTAGCTATGAATGATGTGAATAAAAATCTAATTTCGTTTGCAAGTCAGGGCACTGTGCGAACCTGGAGGCTCTTTAGCGTGTTAACCTTAAAATCGCTGCGTGGGAACGCATATCTCATAATGCTATCTCGCTAGAGGTTTTGTTATGCAAAAAAGAATTGATATGCACAGCGAAAAGGAACTTAAGATACCATAAGATTGCTTTTTTAAATTCTGTTAAAGTTTGCATGACTTTTTTTTGTCAATTCTGCTTAAGTTGGCAATACGACTGCTATGGGGTTGTTTCACGTCGAGAATGGCAGCAGCTTAAACGGTCTTGTTTTCATTTTTCTGAATTACTTTTGTTTCGGTATTCGCTAAAGTCAGTTTTCTAAGAATATTTAGCTCATTAAATTTTTTAAATGCCTACTTTTTGCTGTGCTGTTGGTTGTTCAAATAATTTGTTAAAGAAAGCTTGCATAACATAAAAAGAAAAGTTAATTATTTTCATTCTATGACGGTCATTCTGAAAGTGAAACCGAAACAACCAATGAAATCGCAGGACACGGAAAAATGAGAATAAGGCGTTTCATCAACTGAAACATTCCTATAATAGGGTCGTTTTACGTAGTGAGTGGCAACAGCTCCAGCGGTCTAATTTTCATTTTTCTGGAATTACTTTTGTTTCGGTATTCACGAAAGTTTTCTATGAATATTTTACTTCCTAATTTTCTAAAATGCCTTCTTGCTGTGCTATTGGTTGTTCAAATCATTTGTTATAGAAAGATTGCATAGAAAGAAAAGTTTCTTTTCATCTATTTCCGCATTCTATTTCTGAAATGATGAACGAGTGGATATCTCGAATTAAACGAGAAAACTACGTACCTCTTAGCGGCACTAAGATATGTTCCGATTTTGAGAATTTTAGCGACTGGTAATGCTTTTGCATTCTTGAAATTTAATCGAATTAAAACCGTTAAAGTTTAATAAGTATCAAGAATAAAAACAAGTTTAACGGAAAGAACTCTGAAATGGGACGAGCAGACGACAAAAACTGAGCAATGAGAGAAACCGAAGCAACAAATGAAATCGCAGGAGAAGGACAAATGAAAGCAAGAGCGTTATATCATCTGAAACATTCCCATTGAGATAATGTAAACTTTTCTTCAAAATAAAAGCAATTTTCGTTTCGCTTTTGAAATAAAGTAAAGGTTTAAATCCGCTATGCTGATATCCATGCCGTCCTAGACGACCCATTATGCATATCTAAGAAAACAGTGTCAAATGTTGTAAACTTTTCTTTCTTTTTTCCAACTTATTTCTTTTTTTAATACAGTAAAACAATTTTCTAAGGATTAAAGGGGGAAATGAATTTGCCAACTTTTTTAGTTATGAGAAATTAGTCCATGTGCGTGTGAAGGGGGATAACTGCCTCCTCTAAGGAACTGTTTGATAATGTCTTCGGTATTTACCATAATTAAGCTATTAACTCATTAAAGACGATTGGTAAGAAATTTTGCCATGCGAAAATGAGATTTATACTTACGTTTATCTAAATAAACAACATATAAGACACATGAAGACTATAAATTTATGTGGGATAAATTAAGTTACACGAAAAACGATATTTAATAACTTAAAATTGACGTTTTTATTAGGAAGGGATTACAATATGTTTTTCAATTTTGTTCATGCTACTCCCAATGTTGAAATAACCTTAATTTACGGTGTTTCATTCTCCCATGGATAGTTTGCTAAGGCACACGATAAAATTCACTCAAAGTCATAACGAATTCTTGTATGATACCAAAATTGAAACTGTAACCAAGATTGACATTGCAAATCAAATGTAGTGATTATTGAACTTTAAAATAATCCTTTAGTGTTACAATTGCAGCATGTAGTTGGTCCGCCTTAAACATATATACAAGGCCTTGTGCAAACCTTATGACGATACTACGATTCTTTTAGGATCGTCATTTATAACTTTCGTACTTAATTTTGATTTTAATAGAAAATAGTAAATCATTAGGTACATAATTATATCAAATTCAGCATAAATTATTTGTAGTTCATTAAAATTTCCATTCACCCCCTTATCCATTTTTGATTGTCATGGGAACTAATTTATTGAGGTAAAAATTTCTTTTCCCGTTGTTTCAGAAAAAGATTTCTCACCATATTATTATTATTTTTTAATTCATGCATTCTTTATTTTCTTCTGACATTTTTTTCAAAACAAAACAATTTTTTTAAATCAAAAACGTATATATTTTTTAATTAAAAAATTATTTCATAATCACGTTTAATGAGTATATTTGCATTTTTAAGAATTATCGCGAGGCCTTGTACCAACCACCTTTCGCTCATACTTCTGGCGAACATGTGTGTAATTATGGGAAAAGCTTTTTTTTTTTTAAAGTGAAAGCATTTATTTGTATAGAAAAGAGGGGCTTCATATAATTCCTTAAGAGTTCATAAATTGTTACATCTGCCAGTTTATTCTCGGCAAAGGATTTAAACTGGTTAAAATGTATGTTAAATAAACATTTTAACAAGCCGTGATATCTAATCCTAAGATTTTCTCTGAATATTTAATCTTGTGTTGTGTTGAGAATTTTTTAGATGAATGGAAAGTTTTAATCTCTCCCTATTTGAGTATTACGACATACTAAGATTTTATATCTTGTCAGGCGTACTTACGAGACACATTGAAAAGACATCTTAAAGTCACATGCTGTCTTTCCTTATCCTTTTCTTTATTTATAGTTGACCAAAATTGTATGTATCTATTGTAATTACAGATTAAAGCATCAGTTTTTTTCATAAATCATAAACTAACACTATACTATTCTAATTTAAACACGTATGCCAAAATTATTTCATTAAATTCTCTTTTTAATCAGCTTAGAACTTTTACAAAATTATACTATCAGAAAAGGTGATTGCGATTTAAGCTTATTCACAGAGAAAACTTAAAAAAGATCCTTTGTTAAAAAGAGGGCAGACTCTGTGAAATTGTAAAGAAGGCCAAGGCCAAAAGATCTCTTGTGCCATTGGTGAGGATGATGATATTCTATTTAATTAGGGGCCTTGTGTCAAAGAACCTTTGGCAACGAAGGCACCCTTGCGTATGGCCCCTTTTATGCGTCACGAGTAAGTTTCATTTCCTCTGAGACTGGAATAAATAATTTAACAATGGTCGGAGGGAGTTGGCATTTTAGCAGTGCATTCAAAACGATTGCGTAACACAAACTGGGAATACAGAAAAAGAATAAAAGGCAGAGGCACTTCATATAATTATATTATTCTGAATTATATTTGTATTTATATTATACTGTATTATAATTGTATTTATATAACATTGCATTATAATTGTATTTATATTATATTGTATTATAATTGTATTTATATTGTATTGTGTTTATGATGTATTCTAATAAGTATTAATCACCCTGATTCAGGGTGATTAATACTTACTATATTGGATTATACTTACTGTATTGATATCATTATAATTTTATTAATAATTTTATCAGGAATAATTCCATATAGACTCTTTACCACACTGTCCATGGACACGAGAACAACATCAGGAATAATAATATACTAAAGCTACTATCAGTTACATAGTGTTTCACAAAACTCCTGGTACAAACGCAGAGCAGGAGTAAAGCTTTTAGAAATTTTCTTTCGGGATATATTCACCTGTCAAAAAGAATGTAAGGATATATCGCATATTGACAAATTTATTATCTCTATAATTGTTTTTTGGAAAGTTTGAATAAAAGTGCCTGATGATGATAAGTTTTTCTTGATATAGCATCTTACTTTACATTTTCCGCTAATGAAAGGTCTTTGACTAAAGCTTCCGGTTATAACAACATCACATGATGTCGAAAATCATTGTCTTACGAAGAATAAGTACTTGCAAGCTTTTACCTCGTTATTATTAAGACTGTTTAAATGACCCTTGGTAGAACTACATTTTAATATAAAACAATGAACACGTTATACAAATTGTTTTAGCTTCTACATAAATAAACAAGGGTTAACACACTAAACAAGGGTATATAACCATTTATTCCGACTTTAAACTCCCATTTATTTCGGCAAAACTGTAAATTTCATATCGTAAGAAAATAAAGAGCCCACGCAAGCAGATCCCCATTTTTTCGCTTTTATTTCATCAAACAATCCAGGGCTTAGGGCCCCTACTCATAAGAAGCCAAAAAAAATTATTACATTATAACAGAAAAATGCTGGAAAGTTTGCTTACTTTTATAAAATTCGTTTTTATTATTGCTATTTTTCCAAGCAACACACTCATGTTGAATCAATGTGGTTTTCTGGTGGATTCGTTGACAGTGGAAAAAGCACATTGTAACCGCATTGTTTCCATTCAAAATTCCAACAATAATTTGTATTAAGAGGTTTTTCAAGTAAATATATGCGAGAAAATGTTTTATTTTTAATTTAGTATCACTAAATAGTTCGATATAAAAATTGTCAAGTTTTCTCTTTCTTGAGTATCATATCAGTTTAGGATCAGATTGACCATCGGGCCCATTATGACCCAGCTTAAGGCCTCCAGTTTTTTGGAACACAAACATTTATTTAATTACTAAAAAAATTGCCGTTATGGGAAGTGGTAGCTTTATGAAATTTGTAATTATCATTTTCAATAATGATACAAAATATTGATAGGGGAACTAGGGACATTTGACCCATAAGGATACATGACCCAATGCCTTTTTCTCAGCAATGGAAAAGTTTTGTGAGTTGGAAGTGGAAATCACTTTTTTCCTTTCAGACAGCTGATCACATGGTGAAAAAAACGAGTTGAATCATTGCGTATGCGTTTAGTTATGCGAAGAAATACGTTTTCATGCACTGAAAGTAAATTTTTGAGGCAGTAAGGTTTTCGGTCTACATTTTTTGGTTTAAAGGAAAGATTTTTCAATTAGTTACTTGTTTAGTTCATGCTTTTAGCTACAATTACATGCATGATAGTGTCAATGTATTTATTTGCAAATGACTTGGTTTTGGGGTTAAGCAAAAAAAGTGCAACTAGGGATACTTGACCCAAGTCAATTAGGGATACGTGACCCAAGTAAATAACAAAAAAGTAGGCCGAAGTAGACCAACTATTTTTTTTTTAAATCACGGGAGTCCCAGAAAATGACTGGGTTCTTACCAAATATCCGGGAAAACGGAATATAAGAAGATTTTTTGAGAGGGCACAAGAACAAAATTCTGATGAGCCTAGATATCTCAGTTAGCAAATAGAATAGATGGAAAATGTTTTAAATGGCCTGAAATAGATAATACGAGTATATCCCAAGTTAGAACTAAACACTGGGGGTTCCGCGTGAGGCTGACCACCTTACCGGGACATATACCTAGCACCCCAGAGCCCTTGATGGTCACGAAAGCTGGAATGGGCACGGCAGGCCTTGGCCCACTAACGGGCTGTTGCGCCGAGGAGTTTTTATCCCAGGTTAAAAATGATGAAATAGAAGCGACTCTTCAACCACCTGTGTTTTCTCTGTAAAATAAAAGGATCCCCAGATATGTATTTAAAAAGTCTTTACGTTTAAATTTGAATAGTTCGTTAAAATAAGAATTAATGCGAAAAAAATAGGAAGTAATAATTTTGCCTGACAAAAATTAAAAAACATACATATAAACTTTATATGATGTTAGTTTTGTTATCATGTAAAATTATTTTGATAATTTAAAGTCCTACTAATAAATATATGGATTGGGTCACGTATCCCTAATGGGTGGCGGTTATGTATCCTTATGCATTGGGATACATGACCCAAAACTAAAGTTTAAAATAATTTATATTTTACTAATATTGCAGTTAATACTTCAGAAAAATACTAATATATATTGTGTAAGACTTATTAAAGAATAAATGTACTGCATTTGCACATACATAAATAGTGTTTTTTAAAAGTTACAAGCCAAAAACTACAGGTTGGGGCATGTGTCCCTGGTTCTCCCTACATTTTATTTTTACAGCTCTATGGCCCGCTCCAAGGGCGGCTAAGCCAGACATTTGTCCGAGGCGGTAACATAGAAGGGCGGCTTATGGAAAATATTAACACTTCCCCCTGTGATGCTTCTCCTTCAATACAAGCTCTCAAGGAAGAAAAAATAGGGGGATTAAAAGGAAACTGCTTAACGTTTTTTTTTACACATGTTAGATAAATGTTTATTTGAAATGAATAAAAAATATATGAACTAATAGTAAAGTTATCAGAACCATTTTTGGCTACCTAAATAATGAAACGAAGACCTAAAGGATTTTGATCCTAGTTTGTAAACCCGACGTTGCACGGGTGTAACCTTAATAACGGTGATTTGTTTTTTTTTTTATGTAAACTTTGATTTTATGCCAATTGATTCACTATCCACTGGATTCCCTCAGTATATGATAATCTCCTCCCATTCTGATATCAGCCCAATAAAAAAAATCTGCTGAGACAGCAATGGGAAACTGCTGTCTTCCAGCAGCCGAACTGCTGATTCGGTGCCGGGAAAAAGTGTACTTAAAAGTCAATAAAGTGTCCGCCGGAAAAGTGACTGTCCAGCAGTGCTGGCCAGCAGCGATCCATCACGTATTTCCAGTTTTATCACTTATTTCATTTTCTCCAGCAGTGAGACGGCAGTTACCCAACAGTAACTGCTGTTTTTCAGCGGCAATTTAGCAGCGGGCCAGCAGCAAGTGCGATTTACCAGCACTTTTCTAGTAAGCCCCCCCAGCAGGATGCTGCTGTATGACAACAGCAATATTGTGGCAATTCAGCAGTATTTTTCCTGCAGCCTTTTCAGCAAACTGCTAAATAACGGCAGCAATACTACAGCAATTCAGCGTTTTTTCCCTGCAACCTGCCTAAAACAAATGCTTTTCTATTTATTTAATTTTAAAATCTCATAATGCAGTTCTTTTAAATAAGCAATCTTTATTTCAAAAGAACAATAAAACTATTCCCAACAATTAGCTTCTGACAAAAGTGACATTAATTATAATTATTTTTAACTTAAGAAATTTACACATGGATTCAATTTTATATTTTAAAATGCACATTTATTTTTGACATTTTTCAATAACAATTTTCTTCTTATCACTTCTACATCAATCTATGCTTTGAATCTTTTTGAGTTTGAAGAACAGAAACTGAAAGAAAAAGAAATCTCAATAAACGAAAATATAAACATAATGCATATTTATTTCATTTAATGTATTTATTAAATGATTTAGTATTTCTGTGAGGGACTACAACTATGGTTATTGAATTATATTTGTTTAAAAATTAGGTATGGAAATAAGAAAATAAGTTTTTTTAATTGCATAAAATTACTTCTCTCGGGAAGCCCTACTATCTAAAATTACCCAAATAGATATCCGTTTTGTTAGTTATATTTTTTAAAAAAATTAAACAACTTAAATAAAGCACGATTTATGGAAATGTTATGATATTTTTATATTTTAAAATCTAGTCACTGAAAGAAATATTACCAGGCTTTCAACTTTATGATAATCCTAACAGTGTATTTACTTAAGGAAATACAATCAATACAGTGAAAAGCAAACTAACACAAAATAAAATCAAATTAATCTAATTCTACGTTTAAAACTATACTGATTATAAAAATTCTACTTCGAACACTACATTTGCACAACATATAATATTAACATTGATCTCACTTTTTATTTACTAAACACATAAAAATACTACTAATACAAGGTTTATAATTACCTGTCAATGTTGTTCAAATCCACTAATCTGAAGATGAAACTATTACAAAAATGCAAGTTGTAATTGAAAACCGTAAACAAAGGTGATCGTTCGAAAATCTTTTGCCAAAACATTATTACCTTCCTGCACATGCTCACAATCACAACTACTCTCAAAAACTGATGTTTGCCAACACTGGCTCAGCAGAAATACGACAGCACTAATCCTGCATACTATAGACCGACAGCAGCCCACCAACAATTTGCCAACAGATAATTAGCACACATATGCCAGCAACGTAAAGGTACACTTTCCAGCAGAAATATGCCTGCACAAGCACTAAACCATCACTTACAGCAGTTAATCAACTGCTGGGCCAACAGTTTACTGTTTACTGGGAGCATTAATTTAAAAAAATAAGTGGATGTCCGATTGTATCCATGAACTTTCAGTTGCTTGAGTCATAGTAGTTTCTTTTCCTAGTAAACACCAATACAAAATCCAGTTCGTCAAGTGAAGTCACCGATCGCTTTGTAGTAAGCCTAAACGAACGCTCTCGGTGAAATATTTGACGCTATTCTATAGTAAAGCTTGCATAGGCTTACTACATCGACTTGGCGATTGATTTCTGACTCTCTAATAAAAACTATAATTGCAACGCATTTTTCTTACCCGTAAAGGAAACTACTACCATCGTGGTGTAAATTCAGATGTCCTGCTACAGCCTACAACCGGGTACATCAGCTATGATGCAATGGCCGGTCTGTTCATTGTCAACTTTTGGCGAGTGTGAAAATTTAACTTAGGGTTGCTAAACCTATCGAATTGTATGAAATATGAAGTGAATGTACAAACACCTTATTTACAATAAAATCTTCCATAATATCTTCATTTCTTACTATTTGCAAAAATCTATTAAATTAATTTCGGAAATATAATTGGAATCGAGTTGAGGAAACCTCTTGCAGCATAAAAAATATAAAAAAATTATATCTATAAACGAAATAAAATAATGATATCCAAATTCTTCAGATTAAACCCACATGCTTTACTTGTTTGTACGTAATTTTCTCTCGCGCCGAAATTTCTTTCAAATTTGAAAATGAAAAGTGTAAAGCCAAAGTTTATAGAATTCACAATGCTATTCCTATGGAGATCGAAACGTTAAGAATATTAAAAAATCTAAATCAAAAATGAAAAAACCAAGCCTCAGGTGCACACGTAGGTAGTAAAAGGAATCTATATTAAAAATTTCGAATTTTTTAGGGCAGTATAAGTAGGTCTTTCACGGTCGACAGACAAACAGACAGACTCTTTCTTTTATTATTATAGATATATATTATAAACATATTTAAAAAAGAAATTGTGGCACACATTAAAAAATACATTTAGATTAATTTTTTTCCAGATAGTCGCTGCACTCCCGTTCCTTTAAATACGATTCTGAATTTACATTTACCAAACGTTCTCAAAATACAGTCGATACCTTAAATATATGAGAGTTAGGGACCGGTCATTTCTTTGGCGCCTGTTGATTTTGAAAAAACTAATTCAAATCCTCTCTTACGTGTTCTAACTTTTCTACCTTGGCTTCTCTAAGACTTTTTAAGCTTGGCGATTACTGGAAAAATCCAGGGATTTGCGCACTTCGGTCGCTCTTCTGCCTACGTTTTTTTTTTATCTCTAGGGAAGACTCGGGTGATTTGATCCTTTTTTTTAAAAAATTTTATTTGTAATACTTTTAAAGAAACAATTTTAGTCCTTGTTAAAGCCTCACGTATGACTTTTTTTTTATTGTAGTCTACTTTATAGTTTTGAAAAATCATTTTAAACTATATATTGTTTTCTTTTATTAAAAAAAAAGTGTTATCAAGTGGTGCCCTAATAAAAGGGACACAAAAAGACTCGATTCTTGCAACAGAAGTCTTCAATCTAAAGGAGACTTGATCCTGCGAACAGATGCATTTAAATTATTTCAGATAAGTATATAAAATCAAATTTATTGTCGCTTTACATATAAAGATTAATACAGTAAATAAACGCGTGAACATAATATAATGGCTCTTATCGCTGGATAAAACAACTTTTTTTAAATCTTAAAAAATCAATTAAAAAGTTTAAAAAGGTAGAAGATCGAATAGTTCCACCCACAAAATGCTCTTTCAGATAATTTTCGAACACTTTTTCATTGTTAATATATAGCACTTAAGTCTACAGCATTGTCTTCAGACTTTTATTCGCTCTGTAGAAATGCAAATATGCAGTAATTTATTATCATTCATCTATGGTAACAATGCAATCTTAAATTGATTGATAATAATCTTGATATTTTCACTATTAATTTAGTTTATTGAAAATTTGTTCCCCAATATCAAGTCTCCCCATTCTTTGACTGGTAACATGTACCCAAATTTTTCATGTAATAGAAAAACACGGGTAAAATCAAAAGTGAAGATTTTTTTGGGATTTAACTAGCATTATTTTTTAAAGCAGCAAAGAGTGCTAAATTACATTATCAAAAAATATAACCAATTTAAGCTTGTTTAGAGTCTGTTTGATTTTTTTTTTATTGAGACACAAATTAGGAATTTCAAAAGAAGTTTTGACGCCACACCAAAACAAATATACCTTTATAACTAAATAAAAGTTATGGGTTGCATTTTTTTTACGATTAATATAAATAAGCAATCACTTTATCAGTGTTGTGATTTTTAAAATTTAACTTCATATTTTATGTTGTTTTATTTATACTAAATACTCTAAAGAAGCGGGAGATTTCCTGCGACTGCCGAGCCAAAAAAGGAACTCAAGAAGTAACCAGACCAGACACCTTTGTCGTGCGAAGCCTCGCTGCAGACCAGACACCTTTGTCGTGCGAAGCCTCGCTGCAACACATAATTTATTCTTTTCAAGCGAAGAAATAATATCTTTTCTTTATCCAAATTATCATAAGATTCACTTATTTTGTCTGTATAAAGTAACTTTTGAACTCTCTTTTTTTCCCCTGTGACATTTTCTTTATCATTTACTTAACGCCGAGCACTGTAATTCTAAATAAGGCCAATAAGCATATTGAATAGGTACTTAGCATGAAATATATGTTTGCGTAGTTTTTAAGTGTAATGTTTATTTTTTTTATAGGTTCTTGTGCTAGCGAGAACAAGATTTATGACTGCATTATATCTGCTTTAAATATTGGTTATCTGATATAAAGTTTAGGATATTTCTAAAAAGAATTATCGTCGCAATAGAAACAACAGTAAATATTTCTTCTCGTTTGGAGGGTCGGAGAATCAGGTGTTTGAGTGAATGTTACTGGAAACTGATTTATTACTTTAAATTGAAGTTTCAGTCGAACAATTCTAAATAAACGCCAAGGGCTTTAGTATTTCGTATTTCCTACCAAATCTTCGGGTTGGAACATTTTCAAGTTTTTTAAAAATAAAAATAAGAAATAGACCATAAGCAGCAATAACGCGCGCAAATTAAGCTTCTTCATATACATAACTACAATTTTTAAAAATGCGCTTTTTTCCTGGGTTTAGCCAACACTTTCTAAAGTTGTAAAATAATAACCTTCAGAAATTCTTTCAAAAACAAAAATGTAGTCATAAGTCATTGTTCCACATTATTGTTTGATTGGAATTTTCAAAATTTATTTTCTCTTATGTTTATTTAATATCTATACATTTTCAAAAACTGTTAAACTCGTTTTTCACTGTTTCTTGATAACTCTAAAATTGTCACAATCTTAGTTTAGAGCTCGCAGTCTAGTTCAAGATATTATCGGAAAGAATATTGATACTTTTCATGAGTTTTAATATTATATTAATTTTTTTTAAATCAATTAAAAAAATTTTTAGAATTAAAATATATTTTAAAAGAAAAAAAATATTTTAAAAGTATTTTTTAAAAAAGCATTTGATAGATTTAGAGTAGAAAAATGATAAGAACAGCGCTAAAAATAATTATTATTTAAAAAACTTAAATTCCTAAAAGATTTTTTAAAAAAAAATTTGACAACATCACTATTCAATTAATAGAGGCACGTGATATATCATTAAAGTAAAGAAGTTGTGTACTTTATTTTGACGTAATTTTTGAATTTTTCACAAAACTTTACGAATTAAATGTTAAGAGCCAGTTTTTTTAAGAGTCAGGCAGGCTTGGATAGTTAGCATTTTTAATTTTGCTGAAATTTGCAGAATATGTTCTTTATGTAAAACTATTAGACACGTATATTTTTGTTTTTGCCAATTTTTTTTTTATTAAAGTTTTGGGGGGTCAAAGTTGAAGATCGTCCGTTTTTGAAGAAAAACGAACCAACTTACATATGGCAATACTTTTTGTGTAAAGAGTTAAAAATCGCAGTGACAATTTTTTCGTGTTCTACTTGTTCCATAGTACATGTTAGGACATAAAAACTTATGGTTGACATTTGGCACAAGGGTCACAGGTCATTCAAAGTCATTCGAAAAAATGTTTTTTTTTCTGAACTTTTGACCAAAAGTGTATATGATCCAGTGAATACATACTAAAGAGAAGTACCCAAAAATAGCAAGTGATGTGCGGTGGCACTTTTGGTTGCAGAAATATTTGACCTTGAAATTGCGGAAAATCCAAAATTGCACGAATTTCAAGGTCATTTATTCCTTGTGCCAACATTGGAAAGGTATAAAATTAGCTGGAAAATAATCCGTATGCATTGTAGAAACAAAATCAATTCATAGACCTATGGGAATTTGCTCCAATTTTATTTAATGAGGCTCTAAACTTTGAAAACAACTCACAATTTCGTGTTTTCTGCAAAGTTTAGAGCTCCTTAACTCATTGTACCAAAAGTAACCAGTTATAAAATTAGCTGGAAAATAATCCTTATGTATTACATGTATAAAATCAATTCACAGGTAGTTGCTCCAATTTTATTTAATGAGGCTCTAAACTTTGCAAAAAATCCTCAAAATTTCGTACAATTTTGTGGCCTGAAACATGCCCATTGTAAGCGAAAATAGTGTAGTAAAATTTCGAATATATATTTTTTAAACTAACTTTTATTGTTCCATAAATGTTTTGATAAAATGATAAAAATATATGTATGATATTTTTTGGATTGGTTTTCCGTAGATGAGCACTTAATCTCTGGAACTCATAACTTTACTAAGATTAGCAGCACATTAGACAAAGTACGCTTTACTTACACTGGAAAACCTAAGGCATCTTTTTGCATATCTTTTGCTTCAGCAAATGGGACTATAACTCTTAAAAACAGTACATCAGAAAAATGTGTTTGAAACAGGCTGGG
Organism: Oedothorax gibbosus; assembly: GCA_019343175.1. Taxonomy (NCBI): domain Eukaryota; kingdom Metazoa; phylum Arthropoda; class Arachnida; order Araneae; family Linyphiidae; genus Oedothorax; species Oedothorax gibbosus. Next base: position 622,888 of record JAFNEN010000073.1, on the reverse strand, counting down.
CACTTCTAGAGAGAAAAATACACGTTTTACATTCAAACAAAAACTGTTTATGTATAACATCTTTATAAAAGGGCAACAACCCGGTATAAAATCTTTCCCCAAAGTGCGGTGAAGGAAATGAGAGAACAAATAGATAAAAATAGAAGAAATTTTTTTTCAAAAATTTGAATATTTGACCACTTCTCAAATCAGAAACGTTATGGGTCTCATTTGCTGCAGCAAAAGATATGCAAGAAGATGCCTTAAGTTTTCCAGTATACGTAAAGCGTACTTTGTCTTTAATGTGCTGCTAATCTTAGTAAATTTATAAGATCCAGCAGTTATAGTAGGGAGGCAAAAGGCCAAAATTACAAAATTGGTGCAACCCGAGAGGTAACCAGCAACCGATGTTTTAAACTTTTTAGTAGAGTTGTATAGATGATATTTTGAGTGTAGGTCAATCGATACGAGTGGGACAACCTTTTCTGGACGCCATTTTGTAAAATGGCGGATGCAAATATTTGATTGTTCATATTTTGGAAACTATTCAACCTAAAAACTTGATATTGGTGTCAAATCATACGTCATTGTTGCCAAGAAATAAAAAAAAGTTTTAACTTTCAACCCCGTTCTTTCGCAATTCAATATGGCGTCTCCCGCCATATTGGATTCTATTATATTTAATATCTGGCGTTCTATTCATCATAAATGAATAATTTTTTCAAATAGTGCAATTTTAATTAATACACTACTTAATCACCTTTTTTTTATAAAGAAAAGGCATCATTAAAGATGGCTTCCGCCATATTGTATTTTATTATATTTAATTACGGAGCTCTATCAGAATAGGAAAATTCTGAAAGGGTTTATATTTGTCATACATCCCCATTAAAGTACTTTAAACTTCATACCAAAGTCCCTTGACGTATTAAAGTGAGTTTTACCTGTTAATCAAGATGGCATTTTCCGCCATTTTGGATTTGTTTACATTAAATGTTTTTATGTTCTTATTATCTTTTTCTGTTCTTAAAGTCGAACTATATGTTTTTTGGGTCAAGGATTTCAATGAAGTAATTCATTAATTCATATAGATACAACCAATTTCCTATATCTTAAAATGATGACAATTATATATCATTAAATAACTTTGTTTTTAATAATTTTTCAACTATTACAATTTTTTTTATAACATAAAAATCCCGACATTTCTGGTATAATGATTGTCTTAATATATAATCACTAGATATAAGATGCTTAATATATAGGCACTAGATAATGACACTGGTTAATCATCAACATCTTCAACTTCAACTGTATAGGTATTATAACAATGGTCAAGGGAAGATCCACAAGCTTATAGGCATGGTAGAGCGTTTGATGTACACACACAATTAGACCTAGTACATCCTGTAGTACAACTGCAGTAGACAAGCTGCTTATATGATGGAGGAAAGGGATCGTTTCCTAGCAATTTGGGTTTCAACTTCCCATTGTCATCGTACCACCCGCAATGCAGAACATCAGGCAACAGTGGCTTTGCCTCTCGCGATTTTTTCCACACTAATGCCTGGTAATTTGAACGTTGAATATGTAGCTTCAAGGAGGCATATGTAGGTGGAAGCATTTCGGGTGATTTCTGACCAAATTGTAGCACTCGAAGCTCATTTATTGAGTCTTGAATTTCTCCGTTGTGTACAGAGCGCGAGTGAACAGCAATGAAAATTTTTTCCGCCGATTTGATTGTACTATCGGACAGTTTTTCAATGCCAATATCTGCAAGGAGATTGGGATTTTTGCAATAAACTTCCCATGCAGTCTTCTTTCCAATGCCATTTAGTTGACTGTTAGTATCACAACTAGTTATTGAGTGGAATCCAATGAGTGATTTTTTAACATCGGCTGGAATACTTGAGGATATGATATGGACTGGGATGAATATCTTTTGGGTTGCTGTTCCTTTGGAAAGCCAAATTTCTTCCGCTACTAAATTGAACCCAAACCAGGTTTTAGTGACAGCAGGAGGATATGAAGAGTGTGATAAGGCCACCTCCACATCTGGAACTGTTTCAAATTTATTATTTTCAAACCATGAGGAAGCAGATACGAGGATTTTGCTACATGCCAAAGATGCAACGAACCATGGATACAATCGGATTGTCGTACAATCCAAAAACACAGATTTGTTAGTTTTGCTATTAAACATGTTTTAAGAAATTAATGCAGAATAAATTTGGCTTTCCAAAGGAACAGCAACCCAAAAGATATTCAACCCAGTCCATTTCATATCCTCAAGTATGCCAGCCGATGTTAAAATATCACTCATTGGATTCCACTCAATAACTGGTTGTGATACTACCAGTCAACTAAATGGCATTGGAAAGAAGACTGCATTTGGCAAAAATCCCAATCTCCTTGCAGATATTAGCATTGAAAAACTGTCCGATAGTGCAATCAAATCGGCGGATTTTTTTTTTCATTGCTGTTAACTCGCGCTCTGTACACAACGGAGAAATCAAGACTCAATAAATGAGCTTCGAGTACTACAATTTGGTCAGAAATCACCCGAAATGCTTCCACCTACAATTGCCTCCTTGAAGCTACACATTCAACGTTCAAATTACCAGGCATTAGTGTGGAAAAAATCTCTAGAGGCAAAGCCACTGTTGCCTGATGTTCTGCATTGCGGGTGGTACGATGACAATGGGAAGTTGAAACCCAAATTGCTAGGAAACGATCCCTTTCCTCCATCATAAGCAGCTTGTACACTGCAGTTGTACAGCTGGGGAAAAAAACGATCCACCCTTCGGTTTTCGGCTGCTATTGGTCAAGGAATTTTGTGAAAGGTGTCATTTTTCAGGAAATTGCGTAAGGTATTGAGAACTGTCAACCAAAATTGTATAAGGGGTCGTTTACATATTAAATTGAGTACCAACTTTGAAAATTCCAATAGAGACACCCAATTTTTTTTACATAAAAATGTTCAGCACCTTCAAAATACCCCAGGTATAAAAAAGAATTATTCATTTTGTATTATTTGCTGAGATATTAAAGCTTTAATTTTGAACTCTCTTAGGGAACTCTCTTAATATAAAAATGTTTATCATCTTCAAAATACCCCAGATCCAAAAGTAAATTTATTGATTTGCTTTATTTGTTGAGATATAAGCATTCAAAGTTGAACGCTCATAATGTTAAACACCATGTTTCACAAACTTTTATTCATACCTCCACAAATAAAATGAATTAAACCAATTTTTATTTCATTATATACTTCTTTATCTTCCAAAAACAAATCACACAAGTTTTTTCATCAATTTTTCATTATTATTATTTTTTTATTTAAATTTAAATAAGAAAAAATAAAACATGAATAGCAACCCCAAATTTTTGTTACATAAATCGATAAAGTAGATCAAGTAGAACCAAAATCCTGAATTATTTTAATTCAACAACAATTATTTGCCGAGTTATTGTAAAAATACTGAAAAAAACGAATTTTAGGGACCGTGTAAAAAATTATTTAGCAAATTGGATCTTAACTTGCATTATCGTTTGGTGGTTGAAAAGCGTTTTTGGTAAATGTTTATTCAAATTATTGATGTCTGTCAAATGTCGAAAAATCTTTTCTTGTTTCAAGTGCATACAATGTATTTTGTTTGTATAATTAACATTAAATTATATCGATTACTGTTTTTGAATGTATGTTATTTCCAATACAATTTCAAAAAGTGATATTTATATTAAAAATAAATACCCTAAAATATTATTGAAATTCGGTGTTTAGCATATTTTATTGTTACCACATTGATTATTTAAAATGATTAGTGCCCACTGCCTTGGTTAAAAATCATTGCCAAATCATTCTGCGTAATTTTATTTTGCTTTCCTTAAATATCGTGTTAAGATCGTAACTCTCGTTTTGTAATATGTGGTTTATATTACCGATAAAGTGAGTCGGGGTTCCGGACACAATCCCGAAAGCCAAAATACGGACAAGCCAGAATATCGAACGCCGAAATCCCGAAAGGCCATAACCCAACATAGACGAAATCCCGAAAGGCCATAATCCCGACATAGACGAAATCCCGAACGGGTCGAAACCCGAAAAAATAGATTTTTGTCCATTTCTCGATTTTTTTTTTAAATATTAGAGATTACTTATTTATTTATTTATTTAGTTAGTTATTTAGTTAGTTATTTAGTCAGTTAGTCAGTTATAGTTATTTAGTCAGTTAGTCAGTTAGTTATTTAGTCAGTTTGTCAGTCCGTTAGTTAGTCAGTCAGTTAGTTAGTCAGTCAGTCGGTTAGTTAGTCAGTCGGTTAGTTAGTCGGTCGGTCAGTTAGTTAGTCAGTCGTAGTTAGTCAGTCAGTCAGTTAGTTAGTCAGTCAGTTAGTCCGGTAGTTAGTCAGTCAGTTAGTTAGTTAGTCAGTTAGTCCGGTAGTTAGTCAGTCAGTTAGTTAGTTAGTCAGTCAGTTAGTAAGTTAGTTAATAAGTTAGTTAGTCAGCTAGTTAGTCAGTGAGTCAGTCAGTTCACTGACTAACTGATTGACAGTAAGGTAGACTAAGTTAGTCAGTCTGGACTAACTAACGGAGTGACTAACTAACGGACTGACTAACTAACGGACTGACTGACTAACTAACGGACTGACTGACTAACTAACGGACTGACTGACTAACTAACGGAATGACTAACTAACTCACTGACTAACTGACTGTTTAACTAACAGACTAATTGACTGACTAATTAAGTGACTGACTAACTGACTGACTAACTAACTGACTAACTGACTGACTAACTAACTGACTGACTAACTAAGTGACTAACTAACTGATTAAATAACTAACTGACAAAATAACTAATCTCTAATATTTAAAAAAAATATCTCTATATTAAAAAATCTCTCTGTTAAAAAAAATCGAGAAATTGACAAAAATCTATTTTCGGGATTTCGCCCATTCGGGATTTCGACCCATTCGGGATTTCGACCCATTCGGGATTTCGACTCATTCGGGATTTTGACTCATTCGGGATTTCGGATTGGCGGGATTTTGTAAAAACATAAAAAAAATCACAATATTAGTGAAGAAGGTTTAATTCTAGCATCCTTTGGCGAGATTATGGTAACCCTTTTGTTAGCTTGTCGTTTCGAAAAGACACCCTAAATATTACCATTTTCAATTTGGAGATTTCCCCCTAAGAGAGTTCAAAATTAAAGCTTTAATATCTCAGCAAATAATACAAAATGAATAATTCTTTTTTATACCTGGGGTATTTTGAAGGTGCTGAACATTTTTATGTAAAAAAACTGGGTGTTGCTATTGGAATTTTCAAAGTTGGTACTCATTTTAATATGTAGACGACCCCTTATACAATTTTGGTTTCCAGTTCTCAATTCCTTACGCTATTTCCTGAAAAATGACACCTTTCACAAAATTCCTTGACCAATAGCAGACGAAAAACGAAGGGTGGATCGTTTTTTTCCCAGCTGTACTACAGGATGTACTAGGTCTAATTGTGTGTGTACATCAAACGCTCTACCATGCCTAAAAGCTTGTGGATGTTCCCTTGACCATTGTTATAATACCTATACAGATGAAGTTGAAGATGTTGATGATTAACCAGTGTCATTATCTAGTGCCTATATATTAAGCATCTTATATTAAGACAATTACATAATTTTATATATTAAGACAATCATTATACCAGAAATGTCGGGATTTTTATGTTATAAAAAAATTTAATAGTTGAAAAATTATTAAAAACAAAGTTTATTTAATGATATATAATTGTCATCATTTTAAGATATAGGAAATTGGTTGTATCTATGAATTAGTGAATCACTTCATTGAAATCCTTGACCCAAGAAATATATAGTTTCACTTTAAGAACAGAAAAAGATAATAAGGGACTTTGGTATGAAGTTTAAAGTTCTTTAATGGGGATGTATGACAAATATAAACCCTTTCAGAATTTTCCATTTCTGATAGAGCTCCGTAATTAAATATAATAAAATACAATATGGCGGAAAGCGCCATCTTTAATGATGCTTTTTCTTTATAAAAAAAAGGTGATTAAGTAATGTATTAATTCAAATTGCACTATTTGAAAAAATTATTCATTTATGATGAATAGAACGCCAGATATTAAATATAATAGAATCCAATATGGCGGGAGACGCCATATTGTATTGCGAAAGAACGGGGTTGAAAGTTAAAACTTTTTTTTTATTTCTTGGCAACAATGACGTACGATTTGACACCAATATCAAGTTTTTAGGTTGAATAGTTTCCAAAATATGAACAATCAAATATTTGCATCCGCCATTTTACAAAATGGCGTCCAGAAAAGGTTGTCCCACTCGTATCGATTGACCTACACTCAAAATATCATGTATACAACTCTATTAAAAAGTTTAAAACATCGGTTGCTGGTTACCTCTCGGGTTGCACCAACTTTGTATTTTATCACATTTCACTACGTCTGCCTCTCCACTATTAAGTGCTCATCTAGAGAAAACCAAATCCAAAAAAAATCATACATATATTTTTATAATTTTATCAAAACATTTATGGAACAATAAAAGTTAGTTAAAAAAATATGTATTCAAAATTTTACTGCAATATTTTCGCATACATTGGGCATGTTCCAGGCCACAAAATTACACGAAATTTTGAGGATTTTTTGCAAAGTTTAGAGCCTCATAAAATAAAATTGGAGCAAATACCCATAGGACTGTGAATTGATTTTGTTTCTGCAATACATAAGGATTATTTATCAGCTAATTTTATAACTGGTTACTTTTCGTACAATCAGTTAAGGAGCTCTAAACTTTGCAGAAAACACAAAATTGCAAGAAAATGTGAGTTGTTTTCAAAGTTTAGAGCCTCATTAAATAAAATTGGAGCAATACCCATAGGTCTATGAAACCAATTTTTTCGAAAACATTTTTTCGAATGACTTTGAATGATCTGTGACCCTTGTGACAAATGTCAACCATAAGTCTTTATGTCCTAACATGTACTATGGAACAAATAGAACACGAAAAAAATTGTCACTGCGATTTTTAACTCTTTACACAAAAAGTATTGCCATTTGTAAGTTGGTTCGGGTTTTTCTTCAAAAAACGGACGATCTTCAACTTTGACCCCCCAAAACTTTAATAAATTTTTTTGGCAAAAACAAAAATATACCTGTCTAATAGTTTTACATAAAGAACATATGCTGCAAATTTCAGCAAAATTAAAAATGTCAACTATCCAAACCTGCCTATTTTGCCCGATTTTTAAAAAAAACTGGCTCTTAAATAGGAAATATTTGACTATATACTTTGCAACCATCCCTCATACAAATTTAAGAAAATGCGTTTGCATTTTTACTCTTTAATTCAAACAGAAAAATGAAATGTGGTATTATCATACAAATTTTATTTTTTATCAGCTCGATGCTTGAAAAATGTTTAAAATGAGAATAACCTTTTACATAATACCCGCGCAAAGTCTTACGTAAGTTTCGAAAAGAAGCAGATGGCAGAGCAAGGTCTCGAATGAATAAATTAATTTATTTTCTATTTCAAATATATGAAAATTAATCTATTAATAGAAAAGTCTGGCACCCTTACAAAGGTCATCTGAGTATGCAAATAATTATATTTCAAAAGTTATATAATAAAAAAAAACTTCGACGAAAGCTAACTCCGCATTTTGTTGGTGAATTTCATTAGACTTTGTTGTATTGCATAAGTTTTTAAATATCTATTTTATTTATCCAGATATCCTTTAAAACTTATATAATTGAAAAACAAAACTACTTATCATAAATAAGCTCACATTTTCGCTGACTGTCTTTCATTTCAAAACGTTATCGAGTATGCAAATAGAAACGCATGCGAATTTTTCGGAACAGTTAATATTTAAATGAACTATTCATTTTAAAATTAATACATTCGCATATGTTTATTATTTATTTGTTTAATCTTTAAAGTAATTTATAAGAAATATTTAATATTTTTGTGTAAGATTTGTGTATATGCAAATAAGAAATTTTACAATCTTACATAATGCAATTAAAAAAATTACAGAAAAGGTATTCTACATTTTTTCTTCAATTAATTCAGAACAATATAGAGCAATTAAAAAAACAATACAAACAGGGTAGTAACAAAAATCTTTAAATTATCCATTTCTGTTATTTTAAAACATCATTATATGTTTATTATTTTATTTTTGATTTAAAAGATATGTGAATTAAAGCATAAAATAAACAAGTAGGTTTGTAACATCAACTGTCACCTAGAAACCGTCTCACTAAAGACTTAAAAGAGATGTGAAATAATTAAAAAAGCATAAAAATTAAACATATTTACATAGAACATTTGAGTCCTCGTAAATAAATTAATTAAAAACTCATTTAATCGACAAAAGCGTTCTTGTGAATGAACTCTACCTTTTGCTAACTTCATTTGGTTAAGAATAAGAACGTTGTCATATAACTCAATAAAAATAAATTAAATAGCCAACTATATTAAAATGACAGTTTTTATGACATTTCTTACATAAGAAGCAGCTGACACAAACCATCATTGTTTTCATTATAATAGTAAAGAGATCCTAATCAGGATATTCAGTTCTAACTCAAAAACAGCAATCTTTCCTTACGTAATTCATGATAAAGCGCATCATATATTTTTCTTTATTTATCCAGAATAGGAAATTACGTAACTTTGTTTCTCTTTCGAATTATATAAAGATCGTGCCATGTACTTATGTATAGAATGTGTACGTGTAGATCATGTAACAAGTTGAGTAACATTTTTCTTAAATTTTAGATTCGTTCATGACTATGAAAATTTATGTTGCTCGAAGCTTTTTAGAAATGAAGTAAAAAGACAAATGAGATAATGAGATATTAGTACAGTAGAACTCCAATTATCCGAAGTAATTGGGACCTAACCACATTTGGGTAATTGGAAATTCGGATAATTGGAGTTAATCGGAAAAAAGCATAATAAATCAATTGCCTTTTTATATGACAGATGAGTAGTACTCGTTGAGTAAATAATATAAAAGCAGGTACAGCTGGGAAAAAACCCATCCACCCTTTGTTTTTCGGCTGCTCTTGGTCAAGGAATTTTGTGAAAGGTGTCATTTTGCAGGAAATAGCGTAAGGAATTGAGAACTGGCAACACAAATTGTATAAGGGGTCGTCTACATATTAAAATGTGTACCAACTTTGAAAATTCCAATGGCAACACCCAATTTTTTTTATATAAAAATATTTATCATCTTCAAAATACCCCGGATCCAAAAGAAAATGAATTATTTTTGCATTATTTGTTGAGACATAAGAATTCAAATTGAACGCCCGAAATGTTAAAAAAGTTTCAAAAAATTTTATTCATACCTCCACAAATAAAAGGAATTAAACAAAGAATGTTTTTTCATTATATAGTTCTTAATCTTTCAAAAACAAACCACAAAAGTTTTTTCATCAATTTTTCATTTTTAATATTTTTTTATTTAAATTTAAATAAGAAAAAATAAACCACGAATAGCAACCCCAAATTTTTTTTACATAAATCGATAAAGTAAATCAAGTAGAACCAAATTACTGAACTTTTTAATTCAACGATAATTATTTGACGAGTTATTGTAAAAAAAATGAAAAAAAAAACGAATTTTTTTTTTTTAGGGACCGTGTAAAAAATTACTTGGCAAATTTGATCCTAACTTGCATTATCTTTTGGTGGTTGAAAAGCGTTTGTTAATTAAATGGTAATGTTGTGATGTTAATTTTGGTGTTAATAAATGTATGTGTAATGTTATTTAATTATGATGTCCGTCAAATGTCAAAAAATCTTTTCTTGTTTCAAGTGCAACCAATGTATTTTGTTTGTATAATTAACATTAAATTATATCGATTACTATGTTTTTAAATGTATGTTATTTCCAATACAATTTCAAAAAGTGCGTTTAATTTTAATAATTAAATACCCTAAAGTATTATTGGAATTCGGTTTTTAGTATATTTCATTGTTACCACATTGATTATTTAAAATGATTAGTGCCCACTGCCTTGGTTAAAAATCATTGCCAAATCATTCTGCTAATTTTATTTTTCTTTTCTTAAATATCCTTTAAGGTCGTAACCCTTGTTTTATAATACGTGGTTTATATTACCGATAAAGTGCGCCGAATTTTAAACAAACTTTTTGTAGTAATATGAATGAAACAAAAAATTTGCATAAAAAATGTAAAACATAAATGTAATAATCATGTTTGTCAATCTGATTGTAACTAATCGCATTTGAAAATCTGTTCGTTATAAATAACCGTATATGTGCCTTAATTTAAAATTAAAACTTTTCCTCTTCTAGCCTGTATTTTATTTCTGAATTTTAAAATCCAAACTAAAAAAAAATATCCAAAAAAATCAAAGAGTTAGTGAAGAAGGTTATATTCTAGCATCCGTTGGCGAGATTATGTTAACCCTTTTGTTTGCTTGTCGTTTTGAAAAGACACAACCTAAATATTACTTTTATCGTTGTGGAGATTTCCCCCTAAACGAGTTCAAAATTAATGCTTTAATATCTCAGCAAATAATGCAAAATAAATAATTCTTTTTTTATACATGGGGTATTTTGAAGGTGCTAAACATTTTTATGTAACATAATTGGGTGATTTTATTGGAATTTTCAAAGTTAGTACTCATTTTAGTATGTAGATACACCCCTTATACAATTTTTGTTGCCAGTTCTCAATTCCTTACGCTATTTCCTGCAAAATGACACTTTTCACAAAATTCCTTGACCAATAGCAGCCGAAAAACAAAGGGTGGATCGTTTTTCCCCCAGCTGTACAGTTTGTATAAACGTTTATATGCTAATTATAAACTTTTATACTCGATTTATCTATTGCTGAACGTCTATGTTGGATGCCATGCCAAAAAAATTACTAGGCAACGTGACAAATAGGCCGGTTGGAATTTTTCTTGAAATTCGGATAATCGGCAACGCCTCGGATAATTGGAGTTCTACTGTATATAGTATAGAATCCAGAGGAACAAAATGAATAATGTGGTAAAATAGATATTAAATAATAATTTGTATTTAGAAAATAAATTTATAATCTAATTGCATGAACTGTTTTTCTTTTCACAATTTACAAATAATTTTTCTAGGGCTTTTTATAACTTGTAACTTATGCACCATAATTGCATGAACCGTTTATCTGTTCACAATTTTTGATATTTTATTGTATAACTACTTTTATACAAAAAAAAAAACTATTACAGCTTTAATTTGTTTGCAATAACTATTAAATTATAAATTTTTGTTTATTAATTTTCATTTATGAATTATAATGTTACCACTTTACAAAGAAAAAATATATACATTAGGATAAAGTGTTTGCAGTGAAAACCCCTTTATAAACTATTCGTTCAGAAACAATTTCAATCTCGTTATTTAAATTTCGTATTTCTATTTTTGAAATATATAAGATTGCGTAATAACGATTATAATAATAAGATTTTTCACGGGAAATAACCAAATATCCAAAATTCCAACGTTTATAATCATTTTTCCCGACATGACCACCTTTACAACAAAAACTGCAACTTGCTTCACTTATTATTTCGCAAGTATATAATTATCACCTTTTTATGCAGTAAAATAATAGTCAATAATAAAGTCATTAGTGATGTTATGCATTTTCAAGGCTTCACACACACACACAAACCAGTTACTCCGTTAATATTTAGCAATAAAGCTACACTGTCAGATATTTCCATGAAAGAAGAGTTAATTAAAATTTTGATTAATTATGCATTATAAATTTTTAATTACTCAATAAAATACTAATTAAATATACTCAAAGAAAAAATCTCAAATCTTAAATGATTGGATTGTCCCTCTCTCCCATCACTGGTACAAGGGTGACAAGCCGGGACTATCTCTTAACCTTCCATGTGACAGAAAGTCAAGTACTAGCCTTACTCGCCTTGCCAGTGGTCACCTTAAATGCCTGGAATTTATCAACGGTTGTAAGACTTATCCCCTTTGTCCGAAATGCCACCAGTACCAGGCCTCTCCCGTTCATATCCTGGACTGTTTGGGTCTTCTTTGGGAGGATATTTACTCCTCTCCTCTTCTTGTCTCCGACTTTCTTCATGTCAACGGATTCTCTGATCTAGTCTGACTTCGTCAGACTGGTGGAGGCTTAGTAACAACAGCAACAATTTTTAATTAGTTTCTTTAAAGGTGCCACAAAATTAAAAAAAAATATTTCCTTCTGTCAAACATAGTTACGCTAAGATACAAATTAATGTATTAAAAAACTAACCCAATTAAGATAGTAATGTAACTAAGTATAAATCTGGAATTAGTTTTAATTCATCCAAATACCATTTTTATATTTTGATACATTTTTTAAAAATAATTACTTAATTTAAGATAATAAGATTGTAGCTTATTTCAAATGTTGAACTCCACAGTTAATCCCTGTCGTAAAAAAATATTACAATTAAGAAAAATATTTCAAATAAAAAATATCCCGCCATATTCGCTTTCAATTCCATCATGTATTCATGATCATTAATATTTTTTAAAATGCATTCCTCTAAGTTTAAAAAGAAAACATGCACGCATGAACTATAACGCAATCATTGAAATTAATCGAAAACTTTATCGTCATAAGTCCTATTTGCGTTTATTTGCTACCGACCAATAACGTCTTCGCGAGAAGACCAAAACCAGAAATTTGCTAAAATTGGCGAAAATTTTATCCGCAAGGAGAGGTTTAAAAAAATCGCATTTAGACGTAGATAAGAATTCAGCCAAATTTTCTTTCCACAATATAAAATGTAAGTATGATTGTTTCATCAAATCTCTAATTTAATCTCTGTTAGTGTAGAAGTTACAGCAAATCTATAAACACAAAAAAATATAATGCGTAGTAAGTTTTTTAAAGGCGAATTTCCCATAGAGACTCCATTGTAAGACCGAAATTTGGGGTTGACTCGGGAGAAAAAGTTAAATTCAACCACTCGCCCAGCAGAAGACGCTATACGCGATCCATTAACCCTAGAGATCATAACCCTCGAGTGGTCCTAACCCTCTATTGTGTTAGCGTACGATGTCCCTCGATGTTATTTTACATTATTTGAAACACCATACCAATATTTAATGCTTAGAACACCCTGCAACTCTGAAATTAAGGTTATTTAACCATACCTGCATTAAATAGTTTACAATCTGAGAAGGTTCATGAAGTAAACAACGTAGATTATTGGCGCCAAATAGGTTAGTGGTACAAATTGATTATTGATTGTTTATTGGTACCAATAAACTATTTGCGCCAATCTACGTTGTTTGCTTCATGAATCTTCGCACACTGTAAAAAAAAACTGTTGTTTTTACAGTTAAATACATTATTTTTTACAGTTAAAAACTGTTTTTTAGAAAAACAGTTAATAACTGTATTTATCTTCGTTAACGTGACGTCACACTCACAATCCATCAAATGCACCTGCCCGCGGGGGAAATTTGAAGACGAGCAAAGAGTCACGTGATTGAGATCATCGTTCAGCACAAATACCCAATTCTTGCCCTCGCGACCGAGTAATGACTTTGTCGCAGACGGTTCAGTATTGGGCTCGCACGCAAGAGGTTCCTGGATCAAAACCGGGCCCTGTCCATACCTCTTCCAGGAACTTCTTGCGTGCGAGCCCAATACTGAACCTTCTGCGACTAAGTAATTACTCGGTCGCGAGGGCTAGTATTGGGTATTTTATTTTAGCAGGGAGAAACTGTTAAATTTACAGGGGAAAACCATTGAATTAAGAGTTTTTCCCTGCTAAATTAACAGTTTTTCTCTGTTAAAATTACAGTTTTCCTGTAAAAGAATTACAGTTTTAAACTGTAAAAAAAACAGTTATTAACTGGCGTCTAAGTTGACAGTTTTTAACTGTAAAAACAACAGGTTTTTTTTTTACAGTGCATGTATAATGCGCAAAGTTGAAGATATTTTCTGAAGGTTACAAATCTGTTAAATTATAAAATTTCCTTAACCGTAACAATTACGGTTAAAGTAGATGGACAGACTGCTGTCAGTTATTTAAACGTAATTTTTCAAAAAAAAATTATAACAATGCATTTTTTAACATCGTTTTTTTAATATCAAAGCGAAAAGAAAATGCATCAATTTCAAATTGATGGAAAGTAAAATTAATCTAAAGATGTTTTAATATTTCAACTGTACATCAAAGATGCTTTTAAACAATTGTTTTATATACACTGTACAAATATATTTTATAAGTAACGGTCAAAATCTTTTAAAATTAAAAAAAAAAAAAAATTCTAAATTATACTAACTTTTATCTGGCACACGCAGCTGCCATTTTTTTTGTCAAAACAATACATTTTGTTTATTGTGTATCCTCAGGTTACCGATATAAATTCTTAACTCTAAGAAAATTGTATGTGATTTCTTCTCCTATGTCCAGACTTTGTAACAAATGACATAACATTGGCCATGGGTCTCCAAATTGCGAAATATTTTTAACCGGCTCGCTAAAGTCTTTAACCACAAGTTTAGCAATTTTTAATGTACCGTAGATTAGGACATGTTTGGTACCAAGTGATGTAAAAAGATTTAGAAAATAGAAATCCTTACAATATATATACAAATTCGAAAAGGACTAAAGTTTTTCAAAAAGCAGCAACATCGATTTAGCAAACGCGTATTTTTTTTTACTTGTAGTAAAATTTGACCAAAAATTTGTTGTACGAAATCAATGTATTGTTTAATACCTTTTAATTATGTTTTATACATCGTATAATATTTAAGTATTGTTTTGTGTATTCTAATAAAATGAGTATTTGTATTAAACTTTAAACCTAACTTGTTTTTCAGAATTTTATGCATTGCCGTTCTTTATTAAAATTTAGTGTTCTTAATATAAAGTTAAACAATAATTTTCGTTACTTTATTTTAAACATTTTACTAATGGTTTAAAAAATGGACAAGTTGCGGGGAAACAACAAAAACATGAAAAGATTAATCATTTTCAAACATAGTATATGCAAAGGAATTTGTAATATTAATAAATTTGCAGAATTAACTACTATTAATTACAAACTAAATTAATTTAAATTAGATAATTCACATATTGATTAAAATATTGCACACTATAGAAAAAAATACTTTTCTGAATAAACCTTCAAAAACATGGGGTATTTTTTAAGCAGCAATTTAACTCTAGACATCATCAAAAGCAAGAAAAAAGGTCCTGGCTGATCCCAGACGCCACGCCTGCTTTCGGAAAAGTTTTGAAATCCCTGGCATAAGCTGCATAGCATTGACGTCGGACACCATTATCGTACGAGCACCCTGGTTATATAATTAAAAACACTCTTCTACGCAGTAAATCTTTCCAGAAAAATTCGAAAAATAAGTTTCGTGGTTAGCTTCTCGCAGAGTTTTACGTAATAAGCGAAATCTAGTAAAACAAATACTTTGAGCAAGGTTAATCCCATTAAATAGACAGATGGTAAATATCTACGAAAAGTCTCACACTTAGGAATTTTTATTTTTAGAAATTAGAACATCAATTTTATATGCCAGTTATTTTCTTATATTGTGTTTATTGCATTTTAATATAATTTTATCACAAAATTTTGGTGTAATCAAAATGCCCTTTTTTCTAATTTGTCACAAATAAAATACTAAAAAGTGTGTTGATTTTATGACATCCCCTCCCTCAAAAAATTAACCTTCTAAAATTTATATTATATATTCGTATTATTGTGTTTATTTTATATACCAAGTATCTCAGAATCAGAATGAATATTAAATTTCAAAATTTTCCTTAAGGGTGAATGAGCCCAAATGACCGCGGGTCTTCAAACCAAAGTGCCTCTGGGTTAATCCAATGGGAAAAAGAATATTCTCTAAGCTGTATTTCTCTGGCTGTATTGAATATTTGTACAAACGTTTTTTATATGATAAATGTAGCTGACTTACAGGTCTCTATAATCCCACTTTTTAAAATTTTCAATAAATAATTTTACACAAAATATTTGAACCAATTTCAAAATGTGGGATTATAGAGACCTGTAAGTCAGTTACATTTATCATGTCAAAAAAAAAACAAATTGTCAAACCATTTGTAAAAATATTCGATACAGAAGAGAAATGTGGCTTAGAAAATAATTTTCTTTCATTGGATTACACAGAGACACTTTGGTTTGGAGACCCGCGGTTCCGGCTCATTCGCCCTTAAATCCTTAAGTTTGACCCCAACCCACCCTACCATAAAAAAAATTAATAGTTAAAGTAAGAATGTACGTTAGCTTTTAAAATAAAACATCAAAATAGCTATATCCTCCGTTGCAATTGAAGGTATTGTTTATATGAATTATTATTGTTGAATTGAATATATTGTTTAATGTTCATGGAAAGGTAAATTATTTAAATTAATTTTACTTAAAATTATTTTTTACAATATTTCTTAATTTTTTTTGCTACTGAATTTTAAACCATTGACTATTGTAAAATATATTACAAAGACAAACTCAAAATTATTTCTAAAATTTCATCAAAATACAAATAATAAATATTATCCTAGTATTTTATATAAATACATTAGTTTTTAAATATCAAGAAACATTTTATTGCACAAAAAAATTGATTGCGCTTTGAAAAAAACGTTGTTCAATAAATCACTAAAAATTTATCTTCGAAATTATTTTCAACATTTAAGTAAAATAAATTAACGTAAAGACGAATTTAAAATATACGAGGACTGCTAATGTTGTAAGATTTTTTATGTTTGTAAAAATACATATTTGTTTTTAAGATTTTTAAAACTATTAATTTTTAATTCTTTTGGAAAATATTTTCCTTTATAAATAATTTCCCTGTTTAAAAATATTTCTTGTTTTAAAACATCATAACGGAAACTCAAGTTTGTAATGAAAACATCTGCAAACGACCTCAAAAATAAGAAAAAAAGCCGATATCCGTTCTTTTCATAATATAAAACGAATTCTATCGAACAAACAAAGCTTTATTTCCGTTTTAATTTCTTCTAGCGCCATTTTTCACAAGCTAAACTTTCATTAAACGAGACATTATATAAGCCGAGGACTTACGTAAGCTTATAACGTGGGGAGAGAGCTTTTTGCTGCATCCTTACTGGATTGTTTTGAAAAAGTTGTAAATAAAACTAGACAAATTTTTAATAAAATTGGCTTGAATATTCGAGTTTTAATGAAAGCATATAAAAACATGAAGGCTTAATTTGAACTGGCTTCTAACATTTCTTGTCCGTGATTCATTTGTAAACAAACCTCTTTTGTCGTTATAAAACTAACATGGATCGGGAACCTTTAATATTCAGACTGTTCGTACTAAAGTTTGTTTGAAAGAATTTTTAATTAACCCTCTATTGCATACAGTTGCCATTTGGCAACATACACTTTAATTATTTTAACATTATTAATTAATTATTTTACACTTTAAAATATTTTTGATGTTTAACAACTTTAGCAATTTGTCATCGATTTGGAGCTATATTGATGTTTTAGACTGAAAACGTTAACTAAAGAAAAAAATTATTTT
Source organism: Oedothorax gibbosus (assembly GCA_019343175.1). Lineage (NCBI taxonomy): Eukaryota > Metazoa > Arthropoda > Arachnida > Araneae > Linyphiidae > Oedothorax > Oedothorax gibbosus. Next base: position 605,289 of record JAFNEN010000073.1, on the reverse strand, counting down.
CTGTTGTGCACAATTAAAATGATACAATTTTCAAAAATTTAATACATCGTCCGCGATACTATTAAGTCTATATCGTTGGCAATGTTTTAAAATTTTAAATAATTAAGTTCCGGTGCAAATATATATATATATTTTAAATATTTTTCCATTAATATATGACCACCAAAGATCGAAATACATTTTGGTGGAGTAAAAATAAAAAATCACGCACTAGAGGAGTAATTTCTGTAATAAATTCTGCCAGTAATAATTTAATTTTAGAACTTATTTGTACACAGAACATCAGATGCATCTATGACAAACTGAACAGCGTCGTATTTACGAAAGATAATTATTGCCTTTGCATAATGGAAACGCATTTTAAAACTTCAGCAAAAGAGATTGATAGTTGGCTATTGAGAGTTTGTTTTGCTTGAGTTACGAAGATAACTTATCTAGGTCTATTCGTATCATATAAATTAGACACCTTAATTATATGTTCCAAAGTTATCACTAACTAATTTATACTCAATATAATATTAAACATGCACAGACTATGATGTTCTACGAATAATTAATTTTTTTTGTATTACAAAGAAACTTGCAACTGTGGTTAAAATATCCTGTTAATATTCTTTTGTAAATTTGTACGGATCTATTTATTTAAATCATTATGTTTAATGATTTTTGTTTCAAATATGCTCATAAATTAAATTGGCATTTATGTTACGCAAGCACAAAAAATTATTCTATGTTTGTAACTAACTATATAATTAACTTGTCGAATGTATTTTATTATTGTTACACATCTATCCGATCTATAAATTTGTGTTTATATAAGATAATGATATTTATATTACATACAAGCACAAATATCTCTTTTACTTGTCTCATTCGTTAAAAATTTGCATTTAAAATTCCGGCATTATTTTAAGTTTTATACACAGTGAAGCTTTGGTGTAAGGTTTAACTTCATGTAACATTACTCCATAGAACTGGTATAAACTAATTTTATGGAAATAGTAACCTACAATTATTTTTCGTATGAGTAAAGAATAAATTAGAAAATCTGTTTACAGTTTACCACGTAACAATATTAAATAATTAAAATATAGATTTATTAAAAAAATGTGCACACTGTAAAATTTTGGCGAAACGTTACTTCACAAAACAGGTGGCAGAATGTGCTGCCAAGATTTTTATGGAGTAAAAGTTTTAAAATGTATTTTTTTTACGTTCATATAAATTTTCATCAAGACATCTTTAGGATTTTATAAACCTTTAAATTTGGCATTTTTGGTCTTAGTTGTCTAATTACATTTGATACAAAATTGCTAACATATAATTAACAAACGTAAAATTTTATTTTCTATGTAAACGTTTATGTAAAATATGGTTTATAATTATACTTTTTGAATTCAACCAATCATTAACTTAAAACAAGCATCGGAAATAATTATTATTATACTTTTTTAATCATAGCTTGAAAAGTTGCTGACTAAAGACGACTAACCGAAGGAAACTAATGAAATTCATGAAAAATAACTACAAATTAAGATTATTTTGTAAATTTCTTATCTGGTTAATTATTGACCAGTAACAGTAATGCCATGCAAACATTTATAAATTAAAAAATATATAGATTTTATCTACGAGGTAAAAAATCTGGAAACTATTAAAACATTTGAAATTAATATTTAAATATAATTCTGGTCGTTTCAAATTATTTCTAATAATTTACTCTGCTATCTTCGCGATAAGTCATTCGACTGAAAGTTTAAATTATCTAAATAATAGTAATTATTTTTAGAAATAATGATAATTTTTAGAAAGGGAATAGTTGTATAGTCCACCTGTCACTTCTTAGCATCCCAAATATTTTGATTGTGAAACAGTCCACTTTGTAAAAAGGTAGAGAACCTAAATGAGTCAGGGTTGCCAATCCCATGGTGTTTGGCGAGCCTAGGGGATTGTTGGATTAGTTTGGTTGGAAATAATGTGTCACACTAAAACTACACATAGGTTATTAGTGAAAGGGGGATTATAGTTATTTTTTGATGGTTCTCATCAATTGCATGTGCATTTCTTTTCGATTTTAATTTGATCGTCAATATATTTGCATCTGTAGTATGTATTATTTACCATATTCAGAATCACTTCGGGGAACGCTATAAGTTAAAATATAGCTATGCAATAATAGTGAACCCATGCAAGTTCGAACTGCCCTTCAATTGAGAAACTGTTTCTAAACCTTAAAGAAATATGCACCTGCAAAAGCAATAATCGCCAAATATAGTAACTCTGGCTTAAACCAAAATCTTCCTTACACCTTTTTTGTTTTACGAGTGATAGTTTGGACTCGTCTAAATCACACGTCATAGATGCTAAGAAGTGATGGGAGGGCTATAATATTATAACACACAAGTAAAATAACGTTAATTGTTACGTTTTGTTAGGATGTTTGTATTTTATTCGTATAATTGTTTTTCTTGAACTGAGGGAGATACGTGGATTCCGCCCATTACATGTCTCCATATACTTTCCCCATTTTAATCTAGAATGGTAAAAGAATCTATAGATTTAAATAAACAAATTCAATCACTTGTCATTTCTTTGAAGTTTCAATAATTTTAGTTAAGGTAATTTTAGTTAAGGTTGAGACAAAAATCTAACTTTTACACATCTAACCAATGAATGGTTAAATTGTGTAGAATTATTTTTAGAGAACTTTACTAGTGTTAAATTTAAGTAATGTTACTTTTATTCAGTTTATTTAGTTATAGATTGAACTGCAAAGATTTATTGTTTCATTTTCTCATAAATAATAATGAAATGAACTAACTAATAATTAAAATTAATTAACAATGTAAAAGGTTATATATTTATCACCCCGAAGGACTACTGCCTACACATTGCCCAACCCACCCTAAGATTTATTATCGCTACCACCCATATTTATTGAGCTTTGAAGATCCGTTCATGTATCCTCGGTTTCGTAATGTAATTAACGCTGAAAGTTATAAATACATGGCAATAATGTCATTAATTAATTTGAATCGTGTTTATCCATATTCAATTTCCATTTTTTTAGTGTAATTTAAAAAGGTTACATAAAAGGCATTTTAGGAGTATTCTCTGAGATAAAAAAAAAAGTTTTTCTCGTTGTTTATCCCTGTTCTTAATTTAAAAAGTGTAATAAAACATTTAAATACTTTTTTAGTGAATATAGTGGGTAACAAATAGCATTACTTAATCAATCACTTCAAGTATTCTTTTAATACTCCAAAACAGCAGGATACACAAAATAATACATAATTGTTTTATTTCTTCCGTTACAGTAGTCTGTTTTTTTTAAATATAGTAGTTAAAATAAAAAAAATCCGTTAGCTTTTAAAATAAAACATTAAAATAGTTATATCCTCCATTACAATTGAAATTTAACAGTGGTAAAAGAGTAAGTAGAATGACCCACATACACAATCCTCAAATTGAGAAATCTATTTACCTAAGGTTTTATTAAAATCAGACAATTAATGTAGTTATTTTTAATCCTTACCAAAAAGAGCAAATGGCAAATCAATTTATATTTATTCAATACCTTATAAATAAAAGGTTTTCTCGCTGTGAATATGTCTTTGAGGGTCAGTAGGTTAACAAAGAATCTTTAGATAAGCGATATATTTATTTGACCTAGAACGCAATTATAGAAACGGTATCTAATTATCTTTATAAGCTAACATGAGTGCCGGAAGCATGCTGTTAGTCATCACCGCTGTGTTCGGGAATGAGGTAATTATTTAGGTTTCGCAAAGACTGGTGAAATCTGTTCGCCGCCAATTTGGTAATGGAATGCATTGCGTAATTTGAGAATAAATTTACAATGCGCGAAATAATGTTCCATATCCAGTATCAGGTATTTGTGGTGTTCCGTAGATTTCTATAAATAGCGTTTGTAGTGTTTTAAAAGCGATGTCTCTAAAATACGGGTTGCGAAGTTTTTTATACGGACCGGATACATCTGGTAGATATAATTGGTATTTTAAGAATCTATTCTATTAAAAATGTGCTTATAGCAAAGTCGGGTTTAAAAGGGCTGTGAAATTAAGAACCACTGATCCATATGATGGGAAATTCAATGAGGGCACTATTAGTGGAGCAATTGGTTTCTTTTGAGTGATAAATGGAATGGAGTAATGCAAATTTTCTGATGTTAATTGCAACCTGAACATTCTGTTATGCATATATAAATATTGGCATCACGGAGTGATCTTTCTCTTTCCCTTCTTGAAGGCCTGAATATGTATTTTTCTAGAGTTAGTATTTGTATGTGAAGTCATGTGCAGCTGGCCTGTGCATTATGTGTTTGTGACAGTGACTGTGATATTTTAAAACTTTATCCCCGTCAATAAAAGTTTTTTTCAAGTTGTGAAAGTTAAACGAAAATGTCTTCCCTTCCGTATTTATTCTCTGGAAATTGAATGGCTCTGCTTCATAGTTATGCCACGAAAATTTGTTGATATCAATGATAGCATTTTGACTGAGCATGTTGTATCTAGTTTCTATTAGCTATCCCTAACAATAATTGGGCCAAATCGTTCTGTCAGAAAGAGGACATATTACGTGGGTATCAGGAGGTCTATTCTCATATATTTGGATTTATCCAAATGCTTCGTCATTGATCCTTTAGTTTTGTTATTTCATTGATTTTTCAACAAACAAAACCCCATTACTCCACGTTCTCTTTTAAGTTTTCATCCATCGTAGTTCTAATTTTACTGCAATTTCAAATGGCGACTTTAAAACATTTATTTGTTTTCATTATCATAAATTATCTAGGTAATTTGTCAGTTACTTAGATGATGCAAATAAATAAAAATCACTAATAAAAACTAAATAAATAAAACTTCAAAATGAATTTGTTGACGTATTAATTCTAATTCCGACATTGCTATTTTATCGACGTTTAAGATATGGACACAAAGGAGTTTTTTTTCACGCGGAGACGCAGCTTAAAGGAATTACAAAATATATATCAAGGACTTAGCATCTTATATACAAAAGCTTCGGCCATACGCATCCTATGGGCATCCTATGGGCCTACATCGTCGTGGGGACTATACAGTATACACTCTTAAAAGTGTACCTCTTATATAAAAAAAAACACAGATTGATCGCGCCTTTTAATATGAGGTACAGCTGGGGAAAGAAACGCTTCACTCCTTGTTACTCGGCTGATATTGATCAAGGGATTTTGTGAAAGGTGTCATTTTTCAGGAAATGACGTAGGAATTGATTATCGGCAACAAAATTGTATAAGGGGTCGTCTACATATAAAAATGAGTACCAACTTTGAAAAATCCAATAGCAACACCTAATTTTTTTACAGAAAAATATTCAGCACCTTCAAAATACCCCAGGTATAAAAAACAATTATTTGTTTTGCATTATTTGCTGAGATATTAAAGGATTAATTTTGAACGCGCTCAAGGGGAAATCTCTAAATTGAAAAATGTAAGATTTAGGTTGTTTCAAAACGACAAGATAACAAAAGGGTTAGCATATTCTAGCCAACGGATGCTAGAATTAAACCTTCTCTACTAATATTATGATTTTTTGGATGTGTTTTTTTAAACAATTTTTGGGTTTTAAAATTTCAGAAATAAAATAAAGACTAGAAGAGGAAACGTTTTAATTTTAAATTAAGTTACATATACGATTGTTTATAACGAACAGATTTTCAAATGCGATTAGTTACAAACAGATTGACATACATGATTATTACATTTATGTTTTACAATTTATGCAAATTTTTGTTTTATTTATATTGCTACAAAAAGCTTGTTTAAAATTCGGCGCACTATATCGGTATTATAAACCACATATAAAAAAATAAGATATTAAAAAACGTCAAATAATAATTTATATAATTTAACCCTTTCAGTCCCAGTGATGCCATTTGGCATCATCATGATTCTGATCATAATTTTAAAAAAATAATAGGACTGACATCTATTGGGATTAATAAAAAATATTTTCTAATAGAAAAAAGTTTGAAGAATCAAATGATGTGCTTTTTGATATCATAAATGGCTATAGACGATCAGAAAAAAAATTCTAAAATGATGATGCCAAATTGTCATTGGGACTGAAAGGGTTAATGTTTATTACACATACAAAATACATTGTATGCACTTGAAACATAAAAAGATTTTTAGATATTTTACAGACATCAATAATTTGAATAAACGTTCATCAATAAACGCTTTTTAACCACCAAACGATAATGCAAGGTGTGATCAAATTTGCCAAGTATTTTTTTAAACGGTCCCTAAAGCTTGTTTTTTCAGTTTTTTTTACAATAACTCGGCAAATAATTGTTGTTGATTTACAAAATTCGGGATTTTGGTTTTACATGATCTACTTCATCGATTTATGTAAAAAAAAACTTGGGGTTGCTATTCATGTTTTATTTTTTTAAATTTAAATAAAAAAAATATAAAATATGAACAATTAATGAAAAAACTTGCGTGAATTGTGTTTGGAAGTTTAAGAAGTAGTAAAACTGAAAAAAAATCTTTGTTTAAATCGTATTATTTGTGGAGGTATGAATAAAAGTTTGTAAAACTTTTTTTAACATTATGGACGTTCAAATTTGAATGCTTATATCTCAACAAATAATGCAAACTAATTAATTTTTTTTGGATCTGTGGGGTATTTTGAAGGATATTTTGAAGGTAATAAACATTTTTGTATAAAAAAAATTGGGTGTTGCCATTGGATTTTGTAAAGTTGGTACTCATTTTAATATGTAGACGATCTCTTATACAATTTTTGTTGCCAGTAATCGATTCCTTACGTCATTTCCTGAAAAATGACACCTTTCACAAAATCCCTTGATCAATATCAGCCGAGTAACGAGGGGGTGGAGCGTTTTTTCCCCCAGCTGTTCATAGATTAAGTGCTTCTGATATTAAAGAAAAGCTTAGCAGTTTAATAAAATCAACGGTACACGTAACATATTGGTGTTTTTAAAGGGCACCAAGTAAGATTTGTACCCCTAAAAATAAAGAAACGCAGGCGCAATAACCATTTGAAGGAACATTTGAGAAATATCATCTAACATAACATTATTAATAATAATCATTATCCTACTGTTTTCGTTATCCTATTGTTGAAAAATGAATTAAATAAACTACTTAAAGCCAATAAGTACCTGATAGTACAGTCGAATGGTCGATGACAAGAACAAAAAATAGGGTAGAAGTTTTTCATTTTAATGTTGTGTAGGATATTTCCCTGACTATTTTTTTTAAAGTTTTTCCAACAATTTTTTTCCCCTAAACCCGATAAACAAACGTTAAAACTATATAAAAGTAATTGTATAGTTAAAAAATTAATTTTTTATAAACACATTAATATTAAATGTAAAAAAGTCAAATAATTCAAGATATTTTCAAACTTACCTTATTATTTTAAGCTAAAATAGAATATATATATTTATATGTATTAACGTTTACTTTAATTTAATTCCACTTATGCATATTTATAAGTACTGTTAGTTTAATAAATATTTGAAGTGCAATCCTTGTATGAGAGTAAAAAACCTCAAAGAATCATTTTTAACAAATTAAAAACAACAATGAATATATAGAAAGATTAATGAAAGGCCGGAAATTTAAAATGTTGTAGTAAACCTTTATAGCCTAGGCAAACTTATTTTACTTTTAGGACTATGAAAACTTACCATTTAACAAAGGCACAAAAATTATAAGTATAAAGTAGTCCAACTACTTCTAAATTCCTACTGACAACCAAACAAAAGAGTTGGAAAGAAACCGTATCCACGCTATTGAAATTATATAACTAAATGAGTAAAACCCAATAACAATGCGTCGTAATTTTGAACTAAAGTCATTCCACATTTAACTATTGATAAAGTATATAATCATGCACTATATAATAGAAGATAAAGTATTCGAGTGATTTTTCAAGTACATCAGTTCTTTCTATACAAGTCGGTTTTTGTAAAAAGCTTATAAAAGTACCATAGTATGAGTAGTTTAAATTCATTCATTAAAGAGGATATTTAAAATTTTCCAATTTCCTTAAATATCTAGGTAATTTTTTTTTGAAATAGCATCATTAATTGTAAAATATATTTAATTAAAAAAACCTTTTTTTTACTATACTAAAAGGATTATCTGATAAATCTATTTAACAAATATTTTAATAACTTCTATTTTTAGTTTAGTTTAGTTTGAATTATCGTCGCACTAGGGCTACACAAGTGCTATTGGCGACGGGTGCCATAATTTAGAACCACAGTCAAGTGACGAGCCTACACCTGAGTAGGCACCCAACGCAACCGTTAAGGGCGACATCGTACGTAGCATTAAGACTTTGGAGCATATTTAACTGCACTACCTCTACACGGACATTTCTCGGTCTCGTCGGACATTTTATATATATATATATATATATATATATATATAATATATATATATATATATATATATATATATATATATATATATATATATATATATATATAATATATATATATATATATATATATATATATATATATATATATATTTTATATATATATATATATATATATATATCTTCTTCACTTACGACGGTCAAAAGAGTTAAATCGTTTGCAACTTCTATAAACCTATTGTTTCAACAACAATTGCTGTAACTTTATAAGGGATTTAGGTGAAACATGACTAGCCTTTGTTGAAGTGCAGTGACAATATAGAGAGTATTAAATATCAGTATATTGAATAATTTTATGTGTGTTCATGTGAACCATAATTTTCCAGAAATTCTAAGAATTATAATGGATATAAAGATTCACTTAATTATTAACACTCTTATATATAGAGTTACACATTATGGAAGTTTCAAATATAATTTATGAAATTCTAACACTTACTTGGTATGTAAAATGATCTTTAAAAAAAAATCCCATTGTGTCAAGATGATTGCGTTGGTGTTTTATATATAGGTGATCATAATTTAAGTTGCGCACAAAAGTGCTGTGAAATTCGAACTAATATTCAAAATGGTCTGACAAGAGCGCTCTGTGAGCAATGTGATTTTATGTAAAAGCTAAAAGATACAAGAAACAATGAAATAATGTAGTGTAATTAAATCAAAATAACTAGAAACTAACTTCTTAATCAACTAACTGGGTAACTTTGGCTCAGGTGGGTAACTTTAAAAAATATTTTTTTCTTAATTCCTCTTCATAAAATGATTCCATCTTGTTTTACATTTTTGGAAAAGTGGAAACATTGCCTTCATTTCATGTAAAAAAATTATCATTATAATTTTGGCAATACCACAAATAACGTTTGTATTCTTACAAGTATTTAATGACAAAAATCTATTTCTTCCAACTTTTGTCTGGAACACCTTACAAAATGTTGAAAATAGCTTAAGAAAACACTCTATACATTTTTTTCAATCTTTTGGAATGAATATTACTCCATTTGTTTGAATCCAAGTTGAATATTTCTCTGCTTTATTTAATTATTAATCACTGGGAAACCTTTAACCAGGAATCAGGGTAACTTTGGCCTAAGATGTAAGGATTTCTTTATGGAACTCTACACTTTCATAAGTGTGTGAAAGAGAGTATTCTGTTTAACTATTTTTGAAGAAGTTTTGCTTTGTTGAAGTATGATTGTTTATATTTGAGATGATTCTTAAAAAAAATAATAAGGTAAAGATAAAATTTAAAAAAAAGTGCAACATTTAAAATCGCTAATGCTAAATATAAACATTTTCAAATTCCTAATTACGAATATGTTATTGTTTTCCTTTATAATAAAATCGTTTGCTTTTTATGAAGGTATTTGTCATTACATCTTGCTTCTTAAAATAAGTTAATTTTTCCTTGTTAAAGTTGAAGTTTGCATTTTTCTTTTAATACGGTGTTCAATAGTGTTATTCATGGAGTAATGTCATTCTACGATGCAGTGCAATGTAAATGTTAAGTTATAAACCATGTTTTAATAACTTTGTTACTTATGACTTTGTCATTTTTATATTTATACATTTCAATATTGCTATTGAAATCATTAACACAGCCCTTATGGATGGTAAAAGGTATGTTTCTTATGTATTTCCTGCTCAAAGTAACTTCATGCTAACAGTGTCCTAATTTTTTAAAAAACTAATACCATTTTTTTTTAATTTATAAAATTTAAAAAAAAATCTTACAAATTATTCCAACAAGTTCAATATTTAACACGCATAGTGATTTCAAAGTGTTTGAATAGTTTTTTTTCTTCTCTTGTAAAAAAAACTAGGATTTTGGGCCATAGTTACCCGCATTGACGGTAGGACAAGAGAGAAACGTCTCATATGTTTAAATAATAAGACCCAGGTAGCACAACAATGTTGGCCGACATCCTACCGACATCGGCCAACATTGCGAAAGTCGAAGAATGTTGAACGTTGTAATCGCGACATCTGTCAACATTTGCAGGCATTGGGAATTTTTTAAAATTAGTATGACTTTAAATTCATTTTATTTTGATGTTGGAAGAATGAAACAATAATGTTAATAATAATGCAGACAAGTTTTAGTCATTATTTAAAAAAATAATAATTTTTGAAAATATTCGAATATTTTGGGGACATCTGGCGACATTGTGAATACAACGTCGATGAAACCACATTGTCCAACATTGATCGATGTTTACTAGTACTCGATTCACGTGAGTGTTAAGCCTACTGAGAAAACGCGGAAAAAGGACTTCTTCGAGTGCTTTAGGGATGTGAGGTTTTTTAAAAACGGGAGATCAACATGGTTTGTTTTGTTTACATCAGGGAGGAGAGTACGATCAAGGCTGTATTCTTTTAAGTTTTCGATTATTTTAGTCGTTTAAATCTATAGTAAAACGCCAGCTTTAATGAAAATTTGTATAATGAGTTGTAATAGAAAGTCGAGAAACAAACAGTATCATTGTTTTGTTCCTGGCTACAGATCCGAACAGTAAGAAACTTGACTGTTATAAACAGAGGCAATTCCAACCAAATTCCCTGACTTTCCCTATTATTTATCAAAGAAAGTTTCTTTAAAACGTAAAACAGAAAATTCGGTAGAAGGAGGAGAAAAATCTTGAAGATTAGTGAACCAGAAATTGATTGTCACACTTAGAATATCACAGAAGAAAATAATATTGAGGACATTTACAACATAGCTTTGCCTTCAAAATGTGGATCAAAGTTACGAGAAAAATCCAAATGTCATAAGTTTCTGTTCATGGAGAGAGGCAAATCTGTGCGCTTTGCCCTGCAAACAAATTGATGTTGAGAAGCTTCGGGATACATATACCTGCACTGGATACGTGAAGAACATTTCTATTTTTACAAAACTGGTAGAATCCAAGACATTGGAAGGCCTTATCAAAAAATTCGACAAGACAAGTGTATATGTGAAGGAGTTGGAACTGTAATTGAATTTAGATCCGATATTCTAGATGGAAACATTAAAATTGGCGGAGAGGTCCTTCGCTTCAAAAAGTGCAAAGGGACAGTAGAAAGTGAAGGGAAGTTTTGCTACTTCTAAAGACTTTATTTTGTATTTGTATGACTGGGAAATCCATGCTCTTAATGAGGGTGGTTTTATTATCAACAGTTTTATCACTTGTCTAGTATTTTACCAAAAGTTTAAATTTCAAATTTCTTATGACTTCACGTATAAGCCAAGATAAAATTGAAAGTTTATTTGCAGTGATTCGTCAATTTAAAGGCTGCAATGATTATCTCGCATCTTTTGAGTTTTTTACAATTGTAGAATGTAAGTTTTTACAATTTAGCACGGCCACCTTAAGGATACAATGTAGAAACCGAAATCATTAATTCTTTATTAAGAGCACAGGATAATCAAACTGTAAGTAGCAACACAAGGCGTCTAGCAACAATTAATTTGGAAAATAAAGAGATTGCTGATCATCAGACCATAGCTACACAAAATAGTGATGAGAGTGTGAGAGGACGCGGGAACCAGTCTAATAATGTGAGGGTTATCTAGGTAAGCAGGAGCTTAAAATACAAATACCTTTCCTTTCCAAAAAAAATCCCTTTTCTTTAAGGAACATTTTCACTGCTACTACTTATTTAACCTAATAGTTTAAAAGAAATCAATGTCATAACATTTTGACACAAATTGTGTTTCATTTTAAAATATTTGATATTTGTACTGTTACAAACCTACTTTAAAAAAAAAGAAAAAAAAAGTAGGTTTGTAACAGTAATTGTCACTTAGAACAGCTTCCAAGATCCACACAATTTCATATCTCAATAATATTCGCCTAAACATATTTTTTACACTTCTAATTGAGAATTTTACACACCAAGTAAGCTATTTTTATTGTATTTCTTTCGCAAATTCAATTAATTTTTGTCAAATATTTTTGTTTCCTAAATCAATAGCTAGTCAGAGCATTAAGAAGTACAAGGTTGAAAAAATGTTTTTAAATAATTTTAATTTACTCATAAATCAAAAAATATTTTTCAAAATAAAACGGTTAAACAATAATTATAACCATTGTTAATTGAGAAAATAATTTCGAAACCAAAATCTTGTAATTTAATGATAACATTTTTATATTTTAAGCAATAATCTTAAGCGAATTTCTATTTTGAGGTTGTGCTGAATATTGGAATGAAAACTATATTCAAATAATGTCTAAAATAATATGAATACTTCTAACGTGGTTATATATTCATGTAAAAATAAAACTTTCAGAAAAGTACAAATATTGTGTGTGCAAATTTCAAAACGGATATTTTTAAAATTTCTTAAGCTCCTACTTTCCTGTATGTAGTACTATCATTAACATTTAACGTATGGTTTATAAAGTGCTATATAAATTCATAATGATAACCTTAGTACAGATTGTTAAGATAATGCTGGATTTAAAATAAGTTTCTATTTTTTTTATTATGTATTATTTCATAATTGTGTAAGATGTTTTAGTGAATTATCGGTCATAAAAATTAATGATGGACTATGTGATCAATTTTATTCTTGGTAAAGTGTAAATATCAAATCCCCCATATTATATTCAGTGCTATAGTAAATAGAGACATGAATATATGTACTTGAATAAATATAGAACAGTCTAATTAGTTATTAATTTTATGATTTGTTTTTTGTTAAACATTTCATACAGAAGCTTTAGTAATATTTCTAAAGCTTCTGTACGAATTAATAATTATTTTTTTTAAATATATTAAAATGAAATTTAATAAGTTACATGTAAAAAATAGTTTAATTGAAGTTTGTGCATAAGATTTACAGATTTTGACAAGAATTTAACAGTTTCTCTACCACTTTAATTATATGAAATAAAACCTATACCCAATGGAGGTACGTAAATATATTTTTATTCAACTCTACATACAGTAATTTTTCGTCTTTTAATGGTATCGACCATCCCTATATAAATACATCCAGAGATGTTGTGTAGTTAACTTTAAACAATCTGGGAAAAAAAAGTGCTATGTATCAGATATTTAATATATGAATAATAATACGTAAAATTGTTTTTAATTTGACTCTGAAGCAGTACAGAAAAAAAGAGGTACGTCGTAATGTAGTGTTTTATATAGCTGTCTGAATTACTAGTTTTTAAAATTACAATAGTACATACTAATAATACAATATTTCTTGATTAATTTTTTATTTATTTAACCTATTGTTAATTGTTTTACAACATCGCATATTGACATTAGCTGACATAAAAATGACACATTTGCGAATATTGTACAACATCGGTTTACGACATTGATCAACATTAGTCGTACCATATTCATGGGCGTTCTTTTACAGTATTTCTCAATTATAGATTTTCCCATTCCCTTCGCATAACTTTTTAACTCATCTGTTCGCTGAGTAGAAAAAAAATTATTTACAAAGGTAATTGTCTTTATATTTTTCTAATTAACAAAATTTTTGTTAAATAGAAATATATAACGAAAATTACCATTGTAAATAATTTTTTTTCTACTCAACAAAAGATGAGTTAAAAAGATATGCGAAGGAAATGGAAAAAATGTATAATTGAGAAGTACTGTAAAAGAACGCCCATGAATGTGGTACGACTAATGTTGATCAATGTCGTAAACCGATGTTGTACAATATTCGCAAGGGTGTAATTTTTATGTTGGCCAAATGTCAATATGCGATGTTGATCAATGTCGTAAACCGATGTAGTACAATATCCGCAAGGGTGTCATTTTTATGTCGGCCAATGTCGATATGCGATATTGTACGACGTTGATAAATGTTGGTCAATGTCGTAAAACGACGTCGTACAATATTTGCTAGGGGGGTCCATTTTGACGTCGGCCAATATTGACACCAATGTCGGCCAATATTTTTTTTTAATATTGGCCGACGTTGGTGTGCTACCTGGGGAAGTATCGTTATTCTAATTAGTTCATAATAAAGCAATCCTTCCCCGAATTTTTCCATTGCGCCATCACATTATTATCACATATTACATCTGATAACCACTCATCTCGAAACAAAATCTCATATTGCTCCAAGAGTGTTCTGAGAAATTTCATATTATTCTAACCTGCTCGATGCGACTGTAGGTTGCTCGATCTGTATGTGCGGTCGAACTCCGTCTTATGGAGATTGTCCGATTATGCCTCTCAGACCCTATCTAGACGACAAAATTAACATGAACCATGCTCTCTCGATGATGCCTTCTTTGTAGTAGGGATCATGAGAGTGAGGGCGCTGTTGGTTCCTGATGGCTTCGGCTGTGAGAGTAGCGTCCCACTTTTAAAACATTGAAAAAAAATATAGTATATTTAATCACAAAAATAAGAATATAGTATACTTTCCCACTTTTTAAAATTACATTCAACAAAAGAATATAGTATACTTAACCACAAAAAATAAGAATATACTTTCAAACTCTTTAAAATTTCATTTGAAAAAAAATATATATAGTATACTTCCCCACTTTTTAAAATTAAATTAAAAAAAAATAATATAGTATACTCAACGAAAAAATAAGAATATAGTATACTTTCCCACTTTTTAAAATTACATTTGTAAAAAAGAATATAGTATACTTACCCATTTTTTTAAAAATTACATTTAAAAAAAAAGAATATACTATATAGTATACTTAACAAAAATAATAATATAGTATGATTTCCCACTTTTTAAAATCTCATTTGAAAGAATAGAATATAGTATACCTAACCACAAAAATAAGAATTTAGTATACTTTCCCACACACTTTAAAATTACATTTGAATAAAAAAGAAAATAGTATACTTAACTTAACCATAAAAAAATTACAATAGACTTACAATGAAATATAAAATTTACTTCTAACTTGCTTTATTGAAGCTAAATAACATTATATCTTTGGAAGACATCGAATGTTAATGAATGGAAGTTACGTAGTTTGTTTATAGGTAATACGCAATTGTAAATTTCGAAACAAATTCGATTTGTACCCGTGAAAATCTCGTTACATTTTTGAATAGCATAAAAATTCTTTGTTTTAACTCTACCTATAAGAGAGTATTCATTCAGTATTGAACTGTGCGGAATCATTTATACCAAACATTACTTATGTCATACATTGTTTTAAAAACAAATAATTAGGTATAATAGCCTGAATTAAAAAAAATTTAGAGGAAATAAAACTCTGTGGTTTAAAATTCCTTGTTTTATTTTCAAAATAATTTTTTTCTGGCACACACGTTCTTTAACCTTCTGACCTTTCAAACTCGAAAATACATCATAACAATACCATGAATTACATTTTTCCATTTATTCTTTACCCTTAAAAGCATATATGAAGTCTTGACCTGTGTGCGATTTTTACATGCAACTTGCGCACATTGGTACTGAAAATAAATTACGACAATTTTAAATCTACTATGATGACTTCATGAGTCAACGCGATTTTACAATGTAAATTTTAAAATAATTCGAAAAACATTAATTAAATCTTAAACAATGTATTTTTAACAAAAAAATAAGTTGTTTGCAATGGACAAAAAATATTGTGTACAATAAATAATCAGGAGTGGATACAAACTTTTAAAATTTTAATTTTGTTAAATAATATTTTTGGCTAGTCAATAATATTTAACGATCTCTCAAATGTTGAAACATATTTTAGGCCTAATTAGTTAGGCGTATATTCATGTGTATATTTGTTAGGTATTGTTTCTCATAAGATTTCCAGAACGAGAACGCTTCGAAATTCCTTTAGAAATGATGAGATAGTTCAATTACTTTTCTAAGCTGTGAATACAAGATTTTCAAAAAGTGTATAATTTGATTACCAATCTCTTATTTTTATATTGAAACATGTATATGATATCGTCGTTCAAATGACTAAACCACGAATGTGCAAAAGCATAGGGATGGAAAATTAGATACTGATAAGCCTACCGATTTAAAAAAATCACCCATCCCTAGAATTTGCACATTCGTTGTTTTGTCATCTGACCAAAAATATTTTTTTTCTTTATTCTTCTCCTCTAACTTAAATTAATGAGTAAAACCAAACGATGTCTAGCATCTGGCAGTTCGAGGTCCAACTTTTAGCATTGATTTTTCAGCCTTTCAAAATCTATTCCACGAAGTCAAGGTCAAATTGTTGACCTGTACTTCAAATAAATAAGTAAAACCACAACGTACTATATAAGTGCTTTAGTGATGTATCTGAAAAATATGACTTTTCAAGTAAAGTAGATTCATCGCTTTTCTATAGTTGAAATGAAAAGCAAAACTTCAGTCCTAAATCCATCGGAACAAAAATCAGCCTACAATAAGCAAATTCGTAACTTATCCTCAATGAAAAGAAATTGAAAGTAGATGGGAATGTTGACTAATGAATAAAAGAATGCAAACTTCATACGATTCAACAGGACAATCCTATTTTGCCGATACATCAATTTTATTTAAGAATTTATGTAAAACGCATAACAAATTTAATTTAATTATAACAACTTATATGTAGTTTAGGTTTGTGTTATTATCTTACTAATGGATCAATTATTTGCCAAAAAGTAACTAATGACAAATGGTCCGTCTCTTCAAAAATAAAAACAGTAAACAACAATTCTCTCTTATCAATGTGTTGACAGCCAATTTAATTGCTTTCGTAACAACGTGTATCTTGTGACTTTAAAACTGGTCCTCAACCTTAAAAAAAAAGTTGATTTGAAAGACAAGACGTTAGCGTAGGCACGAAATAACCCCCATAAAAAATTACTATATGACGCCTTTGCTAAATTAAGCAACGATATCTAATTGATATGCATACCTTGTTGCTGCAACCTTTTTTACTGCGATTCCGTATCTATAATAAGAAACGCTTCCCCTTATTTTACTACTCAAGGTTTTCCTGAACAAGTTTTCAC
Source organism: Oedothorax gibbosus (assembly GCA_019343175.1). Taxonomy (NCBI): domain Eukaryota; kingdom Metazoa; phylum Arthropoda; class Arachnida; order Araneae; family Linyphiidae; genus Oedothorax; species Oedothorax gibbosus. The sequence continues at coordinate 587,880 of JAFNEN010000073.1, read as the reverse complement.
TCGTAGTAGGAATAACAGCGTTGGAAGATAAAGGAGCAGTGGACTGCTTTTTTTCCCCACCATTACAGACTGTTGTATAACAAATAGCTTAGTAGTTATATAACGCGTCCGAAATAACCGCCATCCGTAAATCAGTCAAGCTCTTTAAACCTTTGCACTTGCTTGGGAACAAAGGATTATTCGGTCGCGTCGCATTTGCATCTATTTAAATACAGGATACTTTAATTTGCTGGAATGCGTTTAAGCTTCAACTTAGTTTTAAGCCTGATTCTTCTTGGAGAATTGTTCAATTATTTCATGAAGTTCTTTGAAAATTTAATCTTAAAGGGGATTCTAAAAATATTTTTTCTAAAAAAATAGTCTAGCTGAAATTCACCTAAAAGTGGCTTCTGAATCATTTGATGAACTTAAACGAATCGGGAAATGTGGTTAAAAATTACAAGATGATTGAAAGCTTTTGTAAAAATTCTAATTGAGAACATTTTTCAAAAATGGAAGGTTCATTCCCTAATGTGCCTAAGTTCGTCAACTTTCGGTTTTGCTTAAATATTTGTAAACTTGAAACATTTAACTTTAATTATCTTTAGGGTTCAATTCAGACTTTGCAAAGTGTCTATGAAATAACTTAAAAGAAAAGTCAATTGAGACTGGGTTAACCCAGAATCATCGTGTGATTTCCAGTTATTAAGAGACGAGTCAACTCTAAAACGAAAAGGATTTGAAGAAAACAACTTAAAACTGGACTCGTGGTAAACGAAAGATGATCACGCAAAAATATGTGAAAAGGCTATTGCTTAGACTGCTAAGGCTTAAAATAAGTATTACTACATAATAAAACATTGCTTTATTACGCAATGGAGAACTTCTATAAAAATGTCCTTCTAAAGGAAAGGATAGATCGCAATGATATTTAATTAAATTAACAAAGTTTAATCTTTATTCTAGTATCTATGTGCTTCTCTTTCAATGCTATACTTTATCAAGTAACACATATCCTTTATCCATATGTGTTGCTAATTTAATTTATACTACTATTTTTAGTGGTTCTAAATTATTCTTTTTGTCGCCAATAGCCTTCGTGTAGCTCGAGTGTAACGTTAATTTAACCAAATTATTTAACTGAATACAATATCGAAATATTCGGTAGCAGACATAATTTTTCCACAATACCACGCCAAAGCATGGCCAACTTCAATAACAAGGCCAGAGAAGCTCTCCCAAACATGAACGTAGACGGAAATTTTGACGTCACTGTTCCCAGTGCCGAAGATCGAAAAACTAGTTCGGACGCATTCGGAACCCTAAAATTGTGGTCAGCCGTGAACGAGTTGTTCCGAACAGGTTTCGAGACAGGTTGTCTCTATCTTCGGAACAACGTCACTCGGAACGATGACGTCAAAATTTCCGTCCCCGAGCTTGTTTGAGAAAGCTTCTTCGGCCTTAGTAGTTGAGTAGGCCGTGGCCAAAGTCGAAAAAAATGTATTTTTCAACCAACTTCCCATGTTTGATCAAACAACTTCTCGTGTTTCTGAATTCATATGTTGAATTCATTTATGACCCCAGCATCCATTAATTTGGATGTACCTCCCTGTAAAAATTGTACGTGTAATTTTTTTTAATTCTTCACAAAACATAATTTTCAAAGTCCATTTATGTACAAAGTGTTTAAATAAAGAATATATGAGTTGCTGGGGTCTAATAGGAGGTTATGCACTTGGAAGGTCAACCTCCATATCTACCAAAAAAAAACATCACACAAAGCTTTTAATACCAGTTGTACAACAATTAATATCAGCGTTGATAATCTCTATTCTATTTATCGGAATAAAACGCTTGTTAATTAAAACAAGAAGTTCTTAAAGAACTAATATAGCCTACTTTCCTGTTACTTATATTCTTACTGAAATTCTAATCGGGAAACAACTTAGTCTAGTCGCCAAATGGCAAAATATGCTTGGATCTTGAAATAGGGTACAACTTTTATTTTATGATTGATTCTAGTACTATTTGATATGCTGAACCAGAATCTGAGGGGTGCCAGAATGGCACCCTTGAGCAACTTAAAATATTAAAGGTCAAAGGTCACGGAGTCCAAAACACAGAAACCACCCATTTTATTGAGATAAAAGGATGTTTGGTTGACCAAAATAATTTTTTTGTTAAATAAATGTTTATTATGTGAATACTATGTAATATAACGGTTCTAGCTTTTATATGCCCGGCGTTGCGCGGGTGTACCCTGGACAACGGTGATTTGTATACTATGTAAACTTTTATTTTCTGTTTACTGGTCATTTATGATTGATTCTAGTACTATTTCATGTACTGAACCAGAATATGAGAAGTGCCAGAATGGCACCCTTGAGCAACTTAAAACATTTAAAGTCAAAGGTCGCGGAGTCCAAAAAACAGAAACCACCCATTTTATTGAGAATGAATTGGAGTTGGTTGAACAAAATATAACATTTGTAGTTTAATAAGCGTTTGTTATATAAATACTATGTAATATAACGGTACTAGCTTTTATATACCAGGCGTGGAACGGGTGTACTCTGGGCAACGGTTATTTGTATATTACGTAAAATTCTATTTTCTGTCAACCAAACCTCAGGATGTTATAATTAAAAAAAAATTCTTTAAAATTGAAAATAAAAAAAAAATTGCCATAAATCCTAAGATTACAACAATGCACAATGCAATTCCTAAGGAGAATTCAGCTCATGTTTTTAAAACATGTCGTAACCCTTTGGTCATTGATGACCACCCTCATGTATTGTTAGTATACATATTGGCCGTATTGGAAACGCAAAAGTAAATGTGGACAATGCTATATGCCTCGGAGAAAAGCAACGGCAAAAATTTGAGGAATCACTTCCTAAGGGATTTTATATTCCTTTGAAAAAGGAAGTTGTCCCTTTGTCAAATGACAAGCAACATATGTTAGTACAACAAACGAGTGTCTATAACACCGAGGCTATCTACGCACGTGCCCTACAGCTAATAACACGTGATGCTGAAATATGCAGTATGACAACTTTGTTTGGTTATGAACTGTCACCAGTCCCATCAGCACTATTTGATGAATTTGGGGACATGAACCCCTCTTCCCAGAAATCACAATTAATGAATCAATTAAGAGTGCAGATCTCGTCGGGGAAATTTGTAAGTGCAATTATTATAGACGCTAGTGCTCTTTTGTGGCATGTGTATTGGCCAAAGGTTGGTACAATACAAACGTACATTGATAATGTCATAGCGGCGATCATGAAGTACGTTGCAGAACAGGACACATTCCTTGTGTTTGATAGGTACTTTGAGTCTGATAACCACTCATCTCGAAACAAAATCTCATATTGCTCCAAGAGTGTTCTGAGAAATTTCATATTATTCTAACCTGCTCAATGCGACTGTAGGTTGCTCGATCTGTATGTGCGGTCGAACTCCGTCTTATGGAGATTGTCCGATTATGCCTCTCAGACCCTATCTAGACGACAAAATTAACATGAACCATGCTCTCTCGATGATGCCTTCTTTGTAGTAGGGATCATGAGAGTGAGGGCGCTGTTGGTTCCTGATGGCTTCGGCTGTGAGAGTAGCGTCCCACTTTTAAAACATTGAAAAAAAATATAGTATATTTAATCACAAAAATAAGAATATAGTATACTTTCCCACTTTTTAAAATTACATTCAACAAAAGAATATAGTATACTTAACCACAAAAATAAGAATATACTTTCAAACTCTTTAAAATTTCATTCGAAAAAAAATATATATAGTATACTTCCCCACTTTTTAAAATTAAATTTAAAAAAAATAATATAGTATACTCAACGAAAAAAATAAGAATATAGTATACTTTCCCACTTTTTAAAATTACATTTGTAAAAAAGAATATAGTATACTTACCCATTTTTTTAAAAATTACATTTAAAAAAAAAGAATATACTATATAGTATACTTAACAAAAATAATAATATAGTATGATTTCCCACTTTTTAAAATCTCATTTGAATGAATTAATGAATCAATTAAGAGTGCAGATCTCGTCAAGGGGGAAATTTGTAAGTGCAATTATTATAGACGCTAGTGCTCTTTTGTGGCATGTGTATTGGCCAAAGGTTGGTACAATACAAACGTACATTGATAATGTCATAGCGGCGATCATGAAGTACGTTGCAGAACAGGACACATTCCTTGTGTTTGATAGGTACTTTGAGTATAGTCCAAAGAGTGCAACGCGATCAAAAAAGAGGAGTAAACGGTACTTCCATGCAACTAAGAGCAGACACAACTCTCCCAAGTCGCAATAGCATATATTAACCAAATCATGCAATAAAATACAACTAACGAATATAATTTGGAGCAACCATTACTACATCGTGAGTTTCTTCCACACAATTATGGTGCTGGTCATTACTGGTTACTGGCTGTTACAATCCCAACAGAATTACAAACTCCTGGCATTGTAATTTCTAACCCAGATTTGGAAACTCACCATGAAGAAGCAGACGTTATAATTGTACAGCGGCTATTTGTATGTCGAGGAGTGAAACGAACAGTATCAAGATTTTATCTGATGACACCGACGTTTTTGTTCTGCTTGTTCTGTACACTTTTACAGAAAGCTAAATCTTAAATGCGCTATTTGGATGGAGTCAAACTTTCAGGTATAGCAGCAACAGTTCACAACCTAGGAACAAAAGCAAACTCATTGTCTCACTGGCTGTGATACCACTTCACAATTGTTTGGAATCGGAAAGTCTAAAGCTCTACAAATTCTGAGATCTGGTATTGAAGTTACGCATTTAAGTTGTGTAGAATCTTCCTTGGAACAACGTATAGCAGAGTTCACAAGCTTCATTTCTCATTGCTACGGCTTAAAGAAACAGGTTCATAATATGTTTGACGCCTCCCCAATACAAAGTGTGGTTATCAAAGAAAGTTTCTCCTAAAATTAAGAACCTCCCTCCGACAACAGAGGCATTCGAACTCCATGTAAAGCGATGCCATTTGCAAGCTTGCACTTGGAACGCAGCAGCATCTTCGTTCCCACCCCCCTTTGAATCCAACTGATTTTGGTTGGGCAAAGAATGAGGCAACACGCTCTTTGGTACCCATTCAACTTCCAAGTAACAAAGAGTTGGCACCACCAGAATTGCTGAAAAGTTTAAGATGTAGTTGTTCTAGTAAGAAGCTTTATTGTTCGACATCAAGGTGCAGTTGTACAAATGCAGGTCTCTCTTGTAAAGAATTTTGCGCGTGCAAAGGCGGCCAATTGTGTGTCAATTTGAAGACTCGTGAAGCTGAATATTCTGAGACTGACAGTGAAATGTCCATTTATGATTCTGAATCTTCTATCATCTGATATGCATATAGTCTATACCCTTGTAAACTATTGTGTTATTTTTAATTGCAGTTAAAGAAAACTACATACTTTCTATTAATTACTAATTCTGTACTTTTTAAAAATTATTTTATGTTATATTGATATGTTATAGTGTGCTAAAGTATAGTATACCGTGATATTACATAGTATTTATATAATAAACGCTCATTAAACTACAAATGTTTTATTTTGATCAACCAACTCCCATTCATTCGCAATAAAATGGGTGGTTTCTGTTTTTTGGATTCCGTGACCTTTGACTTTAAATATTTTAAGTTGGCCAAGGGTGCGATTCTGGCACCCCACATATTCTGGTTCAGTACATTGAATAGTACTAGAATCAATCATAAATGACCAGTAGAGAAGAGGTCTGGTTGACAGAAAATAAAAGTTTAAACATAGTATACAAATAACCGTTGTCCAGGGTGCACCCACGCAATGCCGGGTATATAAAGCTAGAACCGTTATATTACATAGTATTCACATAATAAACATTTATTAAACGACAAAAAAATATTTTGGTCAACCAACATCCTTTTAAAAGTCAAAGGTCAATAAATGGGTGGTTTCTGTGTTTTGGACTTCGTGACTGACTTTGAATATTTTAAGTTGATCAAGGGTGCCATTCTGGCACCCCTCAGATTCTGGTTCAGCACATCGAATAGAACTGGAATCAATCATAAAATAAAAGTTGTACCCTATTTCAAGGTAACATGGCTTGGCGACTGGACTGTCACTTAAACCGCTTCCACACAACATTTGTGCTCAACAGGAAACAAAGTATTTATACACCTCAGAAAGAAATTCGCCAAACAGGGCCTTTAGCTAGTTGTAATTCAAACTTTTAAACGCCAAAATTAACTATTTTCATTAATCTTCTTTCTCGGATTTAATAATTAGACTTTATCGTTTGCTAAATTTGTTTGAAGTTCGAAGAATAATGATGTAATCTTTTTTAATAAATATCTTTGTATCGCCACAATTTTCCATTTACATTTCTTTCGAAAATTCAGTTATTAATCGTTTGTTAAATTAATGTACAGTTCAAAAAATATATAATTAGTACAATTGATGCTTTAAAAATAAAAACGAAACTTTGCATATTTTTTATGCCAAGTTAGAATTCTCTATGCATCTTTCTTCATACATATATAATGAACCATCAAAAGAACTCTATTGTGATATTACAACAATCCAAACTAAATTATATCACATAAACAAATATTCTTTCAAAAGTTTTTATTTTTATTTTAAATAAAGTTTCTCGTACGTTTGACGAACTGGCAACAGTGAAAATATTGAATAAAAATGGAATTTGCATGTTATTTCAATGTAGATTAAATTTTTAGTTATTAAATTTTAAATAAACTTCTAATTTAAATTTTTTTAATGAAATTTGGAATGTAGCCTAATCTGATTTTTTTCTTCAAAATGACGTATCCCACTTGTTTGTGAGACTTACGGTTCATTCTGTGAAAGTGGGTGACAGACAGATAGACAGACGGACTGAACGATTATAATACATTCCACTTTTTACGTTATAAACTTAGTGCGGAAGCTAAAACTAAGTATAATTGTATGCACAAAAATATGCCTTATCGCTTTCTTGGTAAAAAATTATTGAACAATCAAAGAATCACATTGTGCTACATTTTATGACGTCATTCCAAACTGATTCGTGAACAAATTATTTTGCTTCAAATATTTTTAAATAAATAAAGTTTCTCACGCCATTGTTGATTTGGCAACGTGATTTAAATGACTCAAAATTGAATTTCAATGCTAATTCAATGGGAAATTCGCCGACAGATAGTAGATTTATGTCCATCCGGACGTACAGACAGGCGGACAAAAAGTATGAAAGTTGGGTCTCTGAGGTCATAGCTTTTTAACAAAAAAAGAATTTTTATGATCCGATTGATAGGACTGATTTTGGAAGGGGGGTACGGACAGACAGACGGACATCGACCGCATGTCAATACCTACATTTTCATTTTTTTCTTTCGAATTAAAAAAAAGTAGGCTAAAAAAAAACTTAGCCGTTCCTGGTTTTAATAAAAAAAAACCTCTAAAGTTTCCTATTTCGCGTGTCTCAAATCAATCAAGGTTTGTTCAAGAGGGGAAAAGTTATGACCTTACGTTATACAATGATAGATAAGATTTTATTTTCCTTAGTTTTTCATCTTTTTTTTATGTCTGCACGTGTTAAAGAAGACTTTGTTTACTGTCAACTGGACTGGGTTTATTTGAACTCTTATCTTCAAAAGAAAACTGAAACAAGATATATTCAATATTTTATATCAAATAATGTTATACATTGTATGTTATATTGGGTGATAATTGAATTTTCGTTTAATATGGCTGTAAATGCGACGATGGAATGCTGGAGAAACGGAGCCATGGAATGCTGCAGTAATGAAGCACTAGATTGTTAGAGCAAAAGAACAAAGGAACGCTGGAATGAAGAACCAATAGAATGTTGGAAAAACGGAACAAAATAATGGAGCAAGGGAATGCTGGGGTACTAGAACTAAAGAACGCAGGAGTAAAAAAGCAATTGAATATTGGAGTAATGGAGCAAAAGAACTCTGGAGGACCAAGGTAAGGCTCCTATAACAGGGCCTCTCTACTGACCCTTCTGTAGTGACTCTAGACCAAGGAAGTGCTGGCGTGCTAGAACAAATGAGAGCTGGAGTAAAGAAGCAATGGAACAAAATACAGATGGAGTAATGCAGCAAGGGAATGCTCATTTACTAAAATTACCTTGCAATGACAGTTGGGACATTCAATGTCAAAACACACAAAATAGGTCCAACCAATTTATATTTTAAACGTTGGTTTGATTCTGGTTTAATTAACGTCACACTAAAGCCATACGAGAGTTTTCGATTTTAAACTTTCATAATTCTTATTTTGAATTTTTAAGAGCAGATTTAGTATTTAATATAATTTTTTTAGTTGTTCAACGGGGGTGTGAGTTGGAACCCTCGTAAAGCGCAAAATGAATTAAGACGAAAAAGAAAAGATTTAAAAACCAAAGGAAATTTATTACGATAAAAGCAACTAGAATTAAATTAACCTACAATAAATAAAGAAAGACGCTGCAGAAATATTGTGCCGTAAGGGCCAAAGAGTGAGGGCTATGTGTACCCAGACAGTGAGCAGCGTGCCTTATACATGAAGACACCAGTATATATGGGGCCGGGATAGCCTGGTCGGTAAGGTCTTTGACTGGCATCCCTAAGGTGGCGAGTTCGAGTCCCGCTGCCTTCCGAAGACCCCCGTGTACGCTAATGGTGACTGGTGCACGTTAAATCCGTCGTGGTCACAAAGTCCTCCAAGTTCCCATACCAATATCATATCACCTAATACCAAATCAATACCTCTGGGGGTGACAAGCCAATTCTGGGGATCCTCTAGTTGGCCTCTGTCTCTAAAAATTAGATGGATCCACTTATGTGTGTGTTGTGTCTGTCTTACTTGACGAAGGTTTATAAGCGGGTCTCTGACCAAGCACACAAACCTGAATATATATGTCTACCAACCAACCAATATATATATACAAACGATCAACAATTAGATGGATCCACTTATGTGTGTGTTGTCTGTTGTGTCTGTCTTACTTGACGGAGGTTTATAAGCGGGTCGCTGACCAAGCACCCAAACCTGATTATATATGTCTACCAACCAATCTAACGATCAACTCGAAAATTTGCATAAGTAGCAGAAAAGTTCGGTGAACGGCACGGTTGGTGGCTCAGTCAGAACGAGAGCTACAGATGGTTCGAGAACAGAAGATCGGGCTAGTTGAAAGGGTTCCGACGTGGAGTGCATCAACCATACCGCTCACCTTGAAATCATTGGATTTCAAAACTAAATGGCAAAAGTTTAAATACAGTAAAATGAAATGTCAGCAATAACATCAAAAAAGTTCTTGAACAACTTCTTGTTGTATAAAGTTCTAAGGCTAAAGTTAGTCCTTGGTAGGCAGAACGCACAGTTTGTTGATGTGCCGCTGTAGCTCACCATTCGCTGTTTTAATGGTAACTACTCTCACCAGACCGTCAGCTCCTGGGTGCAGATCGATGATTCGACCCATCTTCTACTTCAAAGATTGAAGCCGCTCGTCCTTAATAAGGACCAAGTCCCCCAGTTGGAGGTTGTCGTCAGTGGCGGATTTCCAAATGTGCCGCCTATAGGCTGAACCAAGGAATTGCCGCCTATAGGGTAGGTGGGGGTAAAAATCGATTCAAAAGTTGATCACCAATGGCTGATTTGTCTCATTGTAACCCGTTATTCAATGAAAGTTCGTGCCCCTAAATTACTAAAATAATTAAGTTTAAAAAATGCTGTAAGTATGTTTTTAATCATTTAGATGTAATATAAATGATAGACAGATTAAAGGAAGTTTTGTAATGTCTGCCGTCAGCGCATCTAACTTAAAAGTTACCAATATGTGAATTTGGCAAGAGAGAAATTGAGTTTCTAGGATTCGTCATCAATGAAAACAGAATACAGCCAAGTAGGAGGAAGGTGAGCGTAATAGCAGAATTTCCAACGCCAAAGAACGTGCACGAAGTTAGAAGATATCTAGATATTACAAGTTTCTTAAAACGTTTCATTCCAAATTACGCTAGAACAGAAGTTCATACCGATGCAAGTTCCGAAGGAATAGCTGACAATAAGCTACTTCAAGAAGGAGAAGATGGAAAACTACATTTGGTGTATTGTGTAAGTAAAAAGACAACTGCTGTTGAATCCAAATATCACTCAAGCAAATTAGAGTTGATGGCCACAGTTTGGACTCTAGACAAACTACGCCAATTCCTGATCGGTATAGAGTTCACAGTTGTAACAGATTGCCAGGCTCTAGTTTATCTAAACACGAAGAAAACACAGAATCCACAAATTGCAAGATGGAGTAATTTGATTTAAGAGTACAATTTCGAGGTAAAATTCAAACCTGGAGTAAAAATGTCACATGTAGATGCTCTTAGTCGATGTCCTGTGTTACAAGAAAATGATACCTTAGATTCAATAGTCGAGAACAACTTAGAAGTTTATCAAACCTTTACGGAGGACGAAAAAGTGTTAGGTAAGGTAAGGTAATCGTTTCCGGCTGCCTATTTCTAGCCTCCTTCAGGAGCTTTAACACAGCCAATAACGCCTCGTATTTTAGAACCCTGGTCAAGTGACGAGGTCGACACCTGAGCGGGCACCCAACGGAACTTCGAGCGACATCGTACGCTAACGCCGTCGGGACTTTGGACTCCACAGATTTAACGAGCACGTCTGTCCCTGTGTACTCGGGCCCATCCGTGATGAGGATTTTCTACTATTTCCAGCACAGATCCGATTTATAGGATGACTGGCAGTAAGTGGGATTCGAACCCCCGCACTCCTGAGAAGGTTGAACCTCTAGGCTGATGCCTTAACCACTCGGCCACGGACGGGCCGAAAAAGTGTTGATAATGCAGCATGCAGATCAAGAATTGAAACAGTTCATAGAAATCTTCGAGAAATATCCCAAAGACAGAACAAAAGACGAGAAGAATAAAATAAAGGATTTTGAGTACAAGAATAAAAGGCTATATAGAAGAGTTGGAGGAGAAAGATACCAGTAAGCTATTATACGGAGTACCTAAAAGTATGAGGAAAAGTTTATTTGTTAGATTTCACAATTTGAAGGGACACTTCTCTGTTGAGAAAACAATGGCAAAAATTAAAAAAAATTACTGGTTCCCATCGATGAAGAGGTATATCAAACAACATATATCCATGTGTTTCGAGTGCTTAGTAAATAAAGTACCAAGCGGAAAGCAACAAGGACTTTTACATCCTATCAAACCAGGAAAACGACCTTTTGCTATAGTACATTTAGACCACTTGGGACCGTTTGTGAAGAGTTCAAAAGGAAATGTTCATTTACTTATTCTAGTCGATAACTTTACACGGTTTGTTAGACTCTATAAGGTAAAAGTACTTTAGTTAGACACGTTCTGAAATTTCTAGCTGAATTTGTTGATGAATTTAGACTCCCAGAAAGAATTATCAGCGACAGGGGCTCATGCTATACATCACATGCGTTTGAAGAGTACTGCGTTGAAAATGGAATCAAGCAGACGTTGACTTCTACGCAGAGACCTCAAGGGAATGGAATGGTAGAGAGAGTTAATAAATCGGTACTCTCAGTTATAATAACAAGTATGACTGATCCTGAACACAAAGATTGGGACAAAAAGATCAAGAAATGTGAACATGACTTAAACAACTTGGTAAATAACACAACAGACAAAACACCCTTTCAAATGTTACATGGATACACTCCAAGGTTCAGTGGAGAAGGATTATTGAGAATGCTTGCAGATGAGGATGCTGATACATGGGAAGACCCTGAAAAGGTTCAGTCAGAAGCAAGAAACACCATCGAAAAAAATCAAGCAAAAACAAAGTAGTCTATGATCAAAAGAAATCCAAGAATATGGTTTTTGATAAAGGGGAAATAGTCGTGGTAAGGCGAACACCAAAATCAACTGGAAAACCAACAAAAACTCACCCTAAGTATCGTGGACCATTAGTAGTGACGGAAGTTCTACATAACGACACGTACAGAATTGCACAGCTTGAGCCAAAGGAAAAGGGGCGTTTCTATTGTACTACCGCACATGTTACCCAATTGAAGGCTTGGCGATGTGAGACTGTAGACGAAGGAGTAGAAGACGAAGCCTAGAACTGTTCGCAGAGGAAGTTGAAATAACTAAAGAAATTCTCAATGTTCTCAATGTTGGATCATCGAGGACGATGGATGTGTAAAGGATGGCCGAATGTTGTCATCACTCAGATTTCAATGATTGTAAGAACGCGCGATATTGCGTGATTGTAGTAGTTTTTAAAAAAGACGTTGAAGTCAATTGAGATTTGAGTAGAAAAAAGTTTAGTTTAAAAAATAAACCGTTACGCTTGTGTTTCAATGGTTAAATTGCGATACGACTTATACGACTCTACAGGTCATCCTCACAACCAAAAACAAAATGCTATTTGGGGTGGAAATCTTGGGGGAGCCGAGCATGGAAGGTTTTGCGGAAGTCTAAGAAAATTTGCCGCCTACGAAAATTTGCCACCGTAGGCTCTAGCCTAGCTAGCCTATTTAGAAATCCGCTACTAGTTGTCGTTGATCTTGTTCAACTTTGGCCGTTGCTGAAGGTTAGTCAAGTACTCTTTGCTCCGACGGTTCCAGAAGTGCTGCACTAGACGCTGAGTTAGCTGCCATCTGGTCAGTCGATTGAGTGGTGTAGTGGTAACGTCCGGTTCTGGAAGTGCTGTCAGAGGCGCTTGGATGAGGAAGTGGCCAGGAGTGAGAGATGTAAAATCATGGGGATCATTAGACCAAGAGCATAACGGTCGTGAATTAAGGCAGGCTTCCACTTGCACTACGACTGTATATAGTTCTTCATAAGTTAAGGATATATCAGTCAGTATGCGTTTCAAGTGAGATTTGACCGACTTGACAGCCGATTCCCACAGGCTACCCATATGTGCAGCGGAGCTGGATTGAAGATCCAATTAATTCCTTCATCTGCCAAAAATTGTCCTGCAAGTTCATTTGTTGATTAAGTCTTTCAGTAAATTGTCTGCCCCCACGAAGTTAGTTCCACAATCACTTCTAATAGAACTATGCTTTCCACGGCGCGCAACGAAGCGTTTTAGGGATGCAATGAATGTGACAGTTGTTAGATCACTAACGATTTCCCAGTGAACAGCTTTAGTTGCAAAGCACACAAAGAGTACTAGATGGGCTTTGCAGGTTTTAGCTCTTGAAGCTTTAGACATTCGAATTGTGAAAGGGCCCGCGTAGTCGACTCCGCATTCGGAGAAACATTTACCCGACCGCACGAGAAACATTTACCCGACCTGGTGGTAAATCACCCATTTTTTGATGAGCAGATTGTCCTCGTTGACGAATGCAGGCATTTGCCGATGACTCGCCGGATCACATTGCGGGCGGCTATGATCCAGAACTGCTGCTGGATACTGGCTTTTAGGAGTTGAGGGCCTGCGTGAAAGAGAGATACATGAAAATGTTTCAGAATTAGTTCAGTTAAGAGCGAAGATTTTGGCAGGAGGGCTGGGTGTTTATAATTCAGATGTAAATTAGAGTGGTGCAGTCGACCGCCCATCCTGAGAATTCCTTCAGAGTCCAAGAAAGGATGAAGTTTTAGAATGTTGCTCTTTGTAGAAATGCGATTAGATCTTTTTAGAGAAGAAATTTCCGCAGTGAACTCTTCTGTTTGCACGAATTTTACCCAAAAGGTTTGAGCATGATCGAGTTCCTGCGTTGAAAGAAACTGTAGTTTCCGTTTTTCCACTGTGACCCTGCAGTTGTTTATAAATCTGAAGAGGTACGCTGTAATGCGCTTAAGTCTGGTAAGTAAGGAAAATCTTGTTCAGCACAAAAGGACGTTTTCTCGGAAGTAAGACAAGTTAGAATTGGTCTTAACTTCCTTTCTTCAACTAATGCCTCGTCATTTTCAATTGGCACCTGTTGCCCTAGAATGACTTCAGTGGTTGATAAGAACGAAGGGCCAGTCCACCAAAGATCGAAAGTAGACAGTTCTGCTGCTAGTAAGCCCCTGCTGGCACAATCGACCACTGACGTGTTCCCATGGCACTCCAGGAAGAAGAGTGTTAATCTTGGTTACTCTATGTGCGACAAATGTCTTCCAGCTTTTGGGGTGGGAGGAGAGCCAGGCCAGGACGATAGTTGAATCGGACCAGCACCGCACCTGAGAATATTTGAAGTTCATAGCTTTGAGGATGAAACTTACCAGGCTTTCCAGCAGTACCGCACCAGAAAGTTCCAGTCGAACAAGAGATTGAAGTTTGATCGGACTGACTCGAGTCTTTCTTGCGATGAGTCTCACCCTTACTTCACCCGACATAGAAATAGTCCGAGCGTAGACAACTGCCGAGTATGCTCTTTCAGAAGAGTCGCAGAAACCATGAATCTCAGTAATTAGAGGGTTAATTTGAAAGATATACCTTGGTATTGTGACATTATGTATGTTGGCTAGATCTTGACACAATGACGTCCACTTTGATAGTACTGAACCTGGGATCGGGTCGTCCCAAGAGATGTTGAACTTCCAGAGCTCTTGCATGAAGATCTTTAGGCTAATACTCACTGGAGAGATCCATCCTAAAGGGTCAAATATTTTAGAGATGTACTAGAGCATAGAGCGCTTGGTGGGATTCAGAGTTGCATCTGGAATAGAGAAAGGAACATTAAATGAAAATGAATCACTGTTAGTATTCCACCAAACTCCTAAGGCCTTCATGTCACTCTTACTCTCGAGTTGAGGACTTTTAGCACACAGTTCTGTTGGTATTTTTTGAAGAAAAGACTTTTCATTTGAAGCCCACTTTTTAATGTCGAATCTACCTTTGAGTAAAAGTTGGCGAACTTCTTGGTAGATTGTTAAAGCCTCTTCTACTGTGTCAGCTGTCATCCTTAAATGAAGAGCTGAGGGGAAGAACGTGCTAAGTGACATTTTTGAAAAAATTGAGATTTTTGTGTCAATGATTATGTTATTACCTCCTTTAAACATAACAGCTTTCAATTTTTTAGAAAACATTCGATTTTGTATAATTTTCTTGAACGAAGTTGGTAGGTGCACGCGTTTTCGTCACTTTTTCAATTTAAGAGCGTGCTAAGGATCCTTAGCATCTTCTTCCACCGAAATCGTCCCGATTCGGAACGATCGTTTAGTGGAAGAACATGCTAAATGACACATTTGAACTTAAAACTTTCGCTTTATTTGCATTAATGGCAAAAAAATGGTTCTTCTGTAGTTTTTAACAAAAAGAAATTCAACAAAATGTCAGTAATTTTTCCTAATTACCTTTAATTATGAAATATAACCAATGAAATAAAATTTATATAGAGTATAACCGGGCTTTGTGCGCATTTAGCAAAATAGGAGGAAAATGCATTTTCATTTTAGAATTCAATCGGAGTTAAAAGTTTAAACATTATATAAAATATCGTCTGATTTTAATGTCTTGTGTTTTTTATTCTAATAAACATAGTTTATTTAGCAGTGAACAGATGGTATCATTGAAACAAAATTGCACCTGCCCTATGGAGATCGTAGTAAGCTTCGCATTAAAACAACATCGCGCCGAACATACATCAAAGCATCTGGTTCGTTAAAAAAAATGAATTAGGGGTTCGAAAATCGTTTTTAAAGCCATTTTACGTTTGACCTCTAAAGGCAACGAACGCATTTTGTTCAATGTCCTAAAATTATTAAAATGAAATTAAGAAGCAAGCGGAAAGCTGAATTTTTGCTTGAAAGCGGGAATAGCAGATTATACGGTAAGTAAAAATCTAATCAAGATATTGCTATTTATGTAAAAGATATATTTTTTTATAATAATTCATATAAAGTTATATACTTTGTCTCTTAATGTTTACAAATTCTTTAATATTTTCTGAAAGTAAGTTAATCTGTACACTGTAAAAAAAATCAGAAACGTTTCTGAATATATGGGGCAGCCATAAGAAGTATGTAATTTTCCGAAAAAACATTTTCAAGTATTTCAGAAACCTCCTTCTGTAATATTCAGAAATATTTTAAGTATTTTAAAAAAAACTTTTTATATCTACTATTTTTTCCAATACATAATTATCAGATTTAAAGGATGACTGGAAGTAAGTGGGATTTGAACCTCCCCACTCGTGAGAAGGTTCAATCTTAAGGCAGACGCCTTAAACACTGTGCCACGGGAGTGCCATTATGAACCTTTTTATCGCTTATTGTTTGTGTAGACAATAATGGAATGGAATCATTTGAGCATGCGTCAGAGGCATTCAGCTTCTATTAACTTTGAAAACAAATAAACGTTTTCTAACTGATAAAATAGGCCATTAATAAGAGGTTTCTTATATTTTCATAAACATTTGTGTTAAAAAATGTTTTTCAGTGTAAGGCGTGGCATAGGCACTCTTTTACTCAAAGTCTCTAGCTTTTCAACTGTAACCTTCGAGCATTCGCTTGGGGTGTTTTTCACACCAATGATTTTTTAGATTGACAACGATGATTAGATTCAATGATTTTTTAGTAAAAACTTGCTCATATAACCTGTAACAAGTTCATATAATAAGAAGTTCTCAAATTACTAATAGAGCCTACTTTCTTTTAACTTAAGTACTCACAGAAATCCTTATAGTAGGAATGACAGACAGACGAACAAAATGTTAAATATAGGTCTCTGAAGTCATATATTTCAAACAAAAAAAGAACTTTAAAAATCGGACAGTAAGAAAAGTTGTAGGGGGAGGGCAGACGGACGGATGGAAAGAAAGTCAGACGTACAGGTAGGCGGATAAACATTATAAAATATACTCATCTGATTTTTATAACTTTCAAAAAAAATTAAACAGACAGTATAGATCGGAATTGAAAGGGATATGGACGGACGGACAAAATGATGGACGGACAGGCTAACAGATAAAAAGTATAAAAGAGATCTGTGAAGTCCTAGTTTCCAAACAAAAAAAGAATTTGGAAAATCGGACGGTTAGTTCAGAAATTATGAAACGTATCTGGATCAAAATTACCTTAAAAATGTCACTTAGCACGTTTTTCCACTAAACGACTGACCGAAATCTGAAGCACTTCGGGGAGGAAGAGCGTGCCAAGTGCATGAGGTGTCAAGCGCGTTTTGTAAATTTCGTGTTATTACGTAAATTACTTCTTAGCCAAACGCCACCAAGCATTTTGAAGAACCAAACTAAAATATCATACCAAAAAAACTATGATTTTGTGAATGAGAGAAAAGTTGCAAACTAAATACTTTGAAGCTCATTATCTCGTTTTCACCTTTTTGTCACTTAGCACGTTCTTTCACTAAGCTTTTCAAATCATCTACGTAAAATGATTCGAGAACTGTGCTTGATCCGATCGGAAAGTCGTTCTTATCATCTTCGGCTAGTTGTTGCAAGCACTTCGTAGCCAAGTAAGGAGCCGAAGCAGTTCCGTAAGTCACTGTGTTTAGGCAGAAGTCGTCGATTGGCTTACTGGCTTCCTCACGCCATAAGATGCGTTGATAGTTTCTATCTTCCGAATTAACCAATACCTGACGTTACATCTGGACGATGTCTCCACTAATCGTAATTTTATGTTTTCTGAACTGGACCAAAAGAATTGCAATGCCCACTTGAAGTGTGGGACCAACCATTAGCTTATCGTTCAAAGATAATCCATAAGACGATTTGGCACTAGCATCATAAACTACACGTATTTTTCTTATTTTACCTTCAGACTTGAACACGCAATGGTGGAGAAGATAAAACACGATTTCTTTTGATGTAAGGAGGGAAACCTTTGACATGTGATGAAGGGTTTCGTACTGGTCCATGAAATCGTTGTACTGGATTCTAATTTCAAGTTGACACTTCAATCTTCTCTCAATTTGGAAAAGGCGTTTTCAGCAACCAGGTGGGAAGCTCCAACGGGTTTTTGATCACGGAAAGGCAATTTGACTACTTACCGACCTTCGCTGTTGCGATGGAAGGTTTCTTGAAAGTGATCTTCACAATTTTGTTCTTCAACTGTTAGTTGTTTTTGAACAGGAATTTCTTCAACTTCCAAAAATTTCTGTTGATCAAACGCTAGGTTGTCGCACTGGATAAAATGTGAAGAAGCTACAGGGTGTCCAGAAAAGGACTCCCTGTTTTCAAAAATTAATAAAAAAGAAATTGGTAGAGATATTAACACATTCTTGCAGAAAACGAATGAGTCATGTCTAGAATTTGATATGGAACACTTTATTTTGTTAGTTATGTTTATTACGTTATTATGTTATTACACTTTATTATGTTCAATTTAACCGACAGATGGCGCGGCAATACCGTGTGTTGGCTGTATGAAAGAACTAGGCATGCGTATATACCGAAAAGGACACGTGGTCAGAAATGTTCAGTAGCTTTCAGTTCAGGGAAAGCAGCAATAGTTATTGCGTGGAATCCAACACATGGTATTGCAGCGCTATCTGTCGGTTAAATTGAACATAATAAAGTTTAATAACATATAATAACGTAATAAACATAACTAACAAAATAAAGTGTTCCATATCAAATTCCAGACATGACTCATTCGTTTTCTGCAAGAATTGTGTTAATATCTCTATCCATTTCTTTTTTATTAATTTTTGAAAACGGGGAGTCCTTTTCTGGACACCCTGTAAGTTCTCGCTCACCTTCGGTATCGTAGTATTTCCCATGATTAACCATCCGAAGACAGTGTCGATTGCAGATAGGTCCGATTTTGTGAAGGCTGTACCTCCGCCTAGTATTTTTCCAAAAACATCTGCTCCGAGAAGGACGTCAATGCAGCTTAGCTCGTTGCAGTACTCGTCGACCAGCTGCAGATGCTTTGAAAAACTCCAAAACTTTCGTGTCTACACGAACTTGAGGGAGGGTCCCAGTAACTTTTGATAGGATCAGGGCATCGACTGAGGAGGTAAAAGAAGGGTCATACAGGGAGGAAATCTGTACGTAGCTGTACTTTTCCACGCGCAGTAGCCACTGTAGACGTTGAAAGTCCGGAGACGACGATGTTCGCTCGCTGTCGATGCAGGCCCAATCACTGAACGCACCTTTCGCTGATGAAACTCGTTTGGCTCCCCGAGTCCAGTTGCAGGATTGCTTCTGACCATAAATATCCAAAACTTCAATAATGGCAGTAGGCATCAAAATGATTTGGCGACTAGGTTGGTTGCGTGAGAAATGATATGTAACCTCTGGTTGTGTGACTTCTGAATCACCAGATGCTGGCTTGGACTTCGGTCGACTCCTCGTGCAAGAGCGTGTTGCGAGATTTGTTGCACTTCCTGCAATTGGAACTTGTGCAACTGCTCCTGGGGTGGCTGCGTAAGCAGTTCTCACACACAGAATTTTCTTTGACAAAGTTCTTACGAGCTGGAACAGATAAATTCAAAATTTAAAGCATTTATAGATAGTGTGTTTTGCCGCAGTGCGCAAAATGTACACTTGTTATTGACAGCGTGAAAGGATTGATTTTTGCGGAAATCCTTACGGCTGGTTGAGGGTTTGAACTGCTCAAACGGCTTGCATTGTTTCGGCTGGGAAGCTCCTGGTGCTATTGCCCGCGCACGATTGTCAATGAAAGAGATCAAATCCTTTAGACTGGGCAGAGCGTCCTTTCCGTGGATTGTAAATATCCACTGACGCTGGGATTTAAGATCTAACTTCTTACATAAAATATGGATAAGAATATTGTCCGAGTGCTGTACTACTGGTTGTTTCAGAGACTTCAAGGTTTGAATAGACTGGTAAGTAGTGTCGATCATTTGCGGGGAAATGGCAGCAAATTTAATCGACACGTTTTCGCTACTAAATAATGTTGTTGTATCATGTTCCCCTGGACCAGTTACTTAAAACAGGTCCAAGAAACCATGCCGCCCTAATAAAGCTAAAAGTCCATTTTCAGTCTCACTCCACAACTGTCCCACAGAGGCACCAATGCAGTCAATGACATGAACAGGGGAAGCAGAACAGGAACGAGGGCAAGATGAATAAGTATTTACTCCATCGATAAATGTTAAGCTTATATGGCTACGCAGTCTGGCCAAAGCAGTCTGGGCGCATTTCGTACACTCGGGCTCCAGAGACAGGCCAGGACGGTTACCAGAATACCAATGTGCAATCGCGAGCGAGAGGGTTTCATCAGGTAGAATTTGCTCTAGACCTATGGATAGAAAATATTTCAGACGCAAAGAGTTCACGAGAGCCATCACAAGGAAGAGCACTTAAAACTTTCACAAACAAGTCCACCACCTCATTGCCGATGACTCCAACATGAAATGCAATCCTTTGGATTTAAAGTCTGGTTCTCTCTGGGAGGCTAACCATTTTAGAAATAATTTCTTGCCTGGTTTTTTACAAAATGTCTGGCCATTTTTTTAAATATTGGATTGAGTTTCTGCTGTCCGCTAAAATATAGGTGTCACTAGTTTCAAAGTGAAGGGCAAAATCCAAGGTTTCACTGATGGCCATGTTTAGTTTAGTTTGAATTATCATCGCACTAGAGCTACACGAGGGCTATTGGCGACGGGCGTTATATTTTAGAACCACAGGCAGATGACGAGCCGACACCTGAGTAGGCACCCAACGCAACCGCTAAGGGGATGATGGCCAAGAATTTCGAATGGAAAACTAAACAGTTGTCGGGGTTGCGAAACCCGCTACGAAAAACCAAGTCACCCTCAGCCCTAGCATAGACGCCACTGCGCTTCTAAATAGAAATATGCCTCTGGCATATATAGATTTAGAGAACAGGTTCTCTGTTTATGCTAAAACTTGCTAATTTATTGTCCGGTATGCTATTTTTGTCGGACAATAGGTATCA
This sequence comes from Oedothorax gibbosus, assembly GCA_019343175.1. Classification (NCBI taxonomy): domain Eukaryota; kingdom Metazoa; phylum Arthropoda; class Arachnida; order Araneae; family Linyphiidae; genus Oedothorax; species Oedothorax gibbosus. Next base: position 567,063 of record JAFNEN010000073.1, on the reverse strand, counting down.
CGTAATTGCGTATAACGCAAAAAAGTTATAAATTTCATTTAGTTAGCATATTTTCATTGTATATTAAGGCATAAGATAGTATTAATGATAGTTACCGTTAATGGTCTGAAATTATTTTTATGGTTGTAGAAATTATATTTCTAACTTTTTTGTTGAAGAAAATGTCGTACTGTACGTGAAAGAGTGACAAAAAGACGCTTTCTTAAGATCTTCACAAGTTTTGTGACGATTATTTCATGGGAGAAAAGCGTTTATTGTATCCTAAACCAGCTGTAAAAAATTAGGCCTTTTTAGTTCTTATCTTTAAAAAAAATACTTAAAAAGGGGTTTAGCATCCTCAATCAAACCTTATAGTAGCCTAACGGTTGTCTTGATCGACTTAGGACCTCAAAAAGTGTTTAATAGTTTTATGATTATTCATTAATTTTAAATCGAATAGTCATACTTGTTAGACTCGTAATGGTGTACGTACCTCCTGGTGTGGAAACATAATAAAGATAAATGAGATTTTTATTAGCAACTAAATGACTAACACCATCTAAATGTTCGAAGATGATATAGTGTAGGAAATTCATTGGTGTGTATTAAAGACGGTGTAGGTAGAAATGTTCAGTTAAAGTAGTTAGACATAAAGATAAAGAAATGGAAACATCCTCTTCGTAGCATTACAGCCTTATGCAGGCCTCAGCCTCCGCCACAACAACTCTCCACATGTACGGTTTCAAAGCCAAACGAAATGGAAACATATTAAGAATATCAACTTATACTCGAATTCCTAAAAGACTTTCAAATAACCATCAATAGCAAGTACAACTAAAACTATTGTAAGCTTAAAATAGTAGCTGCTGTTGAAGTACACTGGTGGACAAAATTAAGGAAAGCGTTTTCCCCAAATATCTCGAGAAATACTGAATAAAAATAAATGAAATTTAATATGGATATAACTTATTGTATGACAATAATGTGTGCAAAGCAAAAATTAAAGTGTCATTCACTGGCAAGAGTTATTACCAACAGTCCAATATGGACTGAATTTCATAATGAAAGACGACAATGAAAGTGAGACTTGTATGGTGTGTGGTCACCTCTGACAGATAGACAACATGCACAAAGAGTATGCATGCTGTTAATAAGAGAATTAAGGAGTGATTGTGGAAGATCCTCCCACTCTTCCACCAGGGCAGTTTTTAACTCCGGAATGGTTCTGGGTGGGGATTGGCTTATCGCTATAGCCCTCCCAAGAGCATCCCAAGCATGTTCAGTTGGGTTAAGGTCAGGAGATTTTTCTGGACAATCCATTCGATGAATATCTTTGCTTCCCAGATACTCATCAACCACCAGGCGAGCCCTATGTGGTCGGGCATTATCATCCATGAAAAGGAATTCAGGGTCTGCAGCACCCCTGAAAAGACGCACATAGGGTTCTACGATTTCCTGTACCTGTGGGCATTCACGGAACCAGTGTCAAACACATGGAGCGGTGTGCGGATATCTCGCATGATCCCTGACAAAATCACCAGTTCTCCACCAGCGTACTGGTCCCTTTCCATGATGTTGATGGGATGGTATCGGGTCCCAGGTTTCCTCCTTATGAATATTCGCCGAGAATCAGGTTGTAGACTGAATATGGACTCATCTGTAAAGAGAACTTTAGCCCATTGGAGCTGGGTCCAGTGTTGGTGTTGTATGCACTTTTGTACACGCGCTCTTTTGTGGGAGGGAGTGAGCGGGATGCAAATGGCGGGCTTCTTGGCATACAGACCTCTTTCACCGAGCCTCCTGGCAACTGTCTTCCTTGAAACTAATGTTCCTGTTGCAGCAACGAGGTCCCTGGACAGTTGTGTCGCTGTAGATGTCATGTGGCGCTTGGCAGTAAGTACCAAATACTGTTCTTCATTGGGCATTGTTGCTCTCGGATGACCTTGTCTTGGTCTTCTGGACACTGTCTAACTGTTTTGAAACTGACTCCACAAATTCGAAACAACGCTTGGAGTTACACTCAATTCCCTATTAACCTGAGCTTTGGACGGCCCTGCCACAAGTCTACCCACAATTCTACACCTCATACTTTCCTCTAAACGATGATATTCACTCATTTTACTTAAAAATCAACAACAAAAAAAACAGCAAGATTATTCGAGAAACACAATAAAAATCGCTAATGTGCAGTAGAGTGGAATGAGCTGCGCAGCTGGATGCAGACTTTTTATGTCTCCTGCTGACTTAGCAAAGCATACAAAAATACGTAAACTCAATTCAGCGACACCAGCGCTATGGTGACATTATATGGCAACAAACTGTCCAGGTTTTATGTGATATTTTCAGAGAAATGTGTAAAAATGCTTACTATCTCTTAATTTTGTCCACCAGTGTAATATAAAGAGTACAAAAAGTAGAAAAACAGTAATTGATTGTTTTATTTATCGTAACAGCAAGAATTCTTTCTAGAATTCCATGAAACTGCTAAGATGAACGTTTAGACTAATGAATACTTAATGCGCAATACCTTATGCAAATCTGATGAAAATATATGAGGAATTTAAGGAAATGAACATTTACTGTGTATACTTGAATCATGCATACATTTTTATAGTTTAATTATCCTTCAACTTACTTCTAAGTTTCAGTTCCACAAGAATAAATGTAAGAATAGACAGGGCACCAATCCTCAATCAGTTGGGCGCTTTTTGTTAGTTTTCGAACTTCACTTTATTGAATAAGGAATTAATAAAAAAATAATATGTTCCGATCACGTTTATTTTCAAAGAAATAATTCTTTTTCTTTTAACTGTGAGGATAAATTTAGATTAAGCAAAGTTGTATAAAAAAAGGATCTTAAAAATATAGATATATTTAGTAAGAAATACTTTTGCATTGTTCTCTAATAACCTTTAGTTTTTTAAGTTCATTTGACGCAACAGTGTCTTTAAACCATTTAATATCGTCTTCATTTGAATAGATATATATGTTTGTCGTGTAAACACTTACCTTATCCTGAAATACTACATTATACCAAATACTAAAGAATTTTATTTTGAGCTGAAAAATTTGGGATTTCCCCAAGAAAGTAATTTAATTTAAGGTTATTTTTTCTCATGACTAATTCAGTTTTTTGATAATCTCGGTTTTAATCATCTTATTCAGTTATTTTTAACTAATGTTCAATAAATTATATTTTTTAATTTTTAAAAATACACAAACTTTTCAAACAAAAAATAAACTTTTCAATGTCATACTATATACGTTATTTTAGGTGTTGTTTTCTTCTACAAACTATAGAACAGATTACGAGATATTATATAACCTTATTTTTATTATTCACAATCGCAATAAATGTTACTATTCAAACACTTATAACATTACATCATGATACTTTAGTTATATAATCGGATAGTAAAACATATAATGATAAGAATAGGATATACAATTTATATAATAGATAAGTAAAGTTCTATCTATGGTTCGTGATAACTTATTTAGTATGCTGCTACATCTTTAAAAGTATTTAAAATTGTATGCCTAATACACTTATATAACCGTTACATTTGTTAAGCTAATTCAACTTTCGTATTGAGTAGTCTAGCCAGTATCTATTTTTAGAGACTGTATTCCATTTAATGATTAAAATTTATATTCAAGGCCTATTATATTATATCATGCATGTATTATAGACACTGATAATCAGCTGAATAATTTGCTGCTTTATTTTGCATCATTTGCAGATATGAGTGCTAATCTCAATCTTAATATGATTAATTTAAATTCAATTCTCCAGTTACTTAACGAGCAAGAATATTCGTCATTAACCAACTGAAAGAGAAAAGATTTACTTTTGTTTATAACCTAGGTAGCTTCTACGTATTTGCTGGTTTTTATACCACATTACCTTAATGTTACTTAACCATTACACGTTAATGAAAGAGGCGTGTAAACTAGATGATTAACTTTGGGTTTTGTCTTCTAATTCTTCTTGGTTGGTTAAATGTCGCGCTAGAGCTACATATAGGCAGTTGATTAACTATGAAAAATCATATCTTATTATTATTTTCTTACGTCAAAAGTAACAGTTTTATTACCAAAAAAACAACTTGAAATAGTTAGGAGATATTGTTTTGCGTGTAACCATAAAATTTGGCTAAAGTTTTAAATATTCTATGCAAAAAAAAACGACTGAGTAATTGGTAATATCTTGCAACACTTCTTTCTTAACGATTTTTAATTTTTTTTAATCTCCTTAAAATCTATTGCAAGTAGGGTCATCTAAAGGCTAGTAAAGCAGGGCGAATTTGGTAACAAAAAAATTTAATGAAATTTTTTTCTAAAAAAAATCGTGCTACTTTCATCCACTTTTCTAAAATACATCATGAGCAATTTCGTTACCCTATCTTTAACGAGTAATTACACAGTTTCATAATAAGTGTGTAGTTGAATAGACCAGTCTCCACGGAGTGGACTTTCCTGATCATGCGTAATTACGGTTTACAGTTACGGTAATTGTAATTTTTAGTGATTTGAAACAAATAAAAGCAAGCTTTATTATTTAAAAAAAATATTCTAACTAAAATAATTGTTTAATTCAAAAAGTGTGTCCACTTCAGAGACAATCATTGTAATCCTTCACCAGAGCATCTCCACGAAGTGAACAAAATGTCAATTTTGATTTTGAGAACAAAAGGCTTATCTGAGAGAAACCCACTGATGAAGATTGCAATAGTAATAATAAGTTTAGAGAAAGTATACTTACATAAATAATTCAATCCACGGAGTGGACAAGTGATATAGCCAAATGAAAATATCACAGATAAAAAAATTACAGCAACACTGAAATAATCAAAAGGCAGCAAGATGGCTTCCTTATCTTCTTTTAAAGTTAGTATAATGGCTGGTAGAGCAATTTAATTTTATTTTAGAGCATTAAAAACTGATATCCACGGAGTCGACACACACATATTTTATGAGGGACAATTAAAAAAAACAATTAAACAAACAAAATTAACTTTTCTCCTTTCACTTCTAATTTTTAAATAGCCAATAATAGTTTTTTTTTTGCAAAAACCAAAATACTGCAAATATTTCTTAAAGCACTTAATGAATGTAATACTACATCTTATGAAATCTTTTGGGGACAGTTCACGGAGTGGACATTTCAGAGTTTGAGATAGAATTTTGAAAAGATTTGATTACCATTTTGAACTTTTTTATTGCTCTTCTGTCTCAAAACATTGCATTGAATGACTTAGAATCAAAAATATTTTGGAAATATAATTTAATGTCACTGAATAATGGAAATACAATATATCTCGAAATTATATTATGTATGCAATAAATTAAGTTGTAACAGTTTTTATCCATTTAAACCCAAATTTTGCAGCACCAATTTATGCCTTCAGCTGCTTTAAAACATAAAGGATCTCCTAACACTACAAAAAAACATATTAAAATGATACCCCGATTCTTTTGTATTATTATACTATTAACTTTGTTTGTTGTTATAATATTTTACATTTTAAAATTATTTTTATTTCTACTTTTCAATATCTAAAGGCATAAAGCAATTGCAGCTTTTGCATTGGTTTCAAAATGTGTATGGTAATAATTTATTACTGCAAGTATCACGTGCATAATACATGCTCATTTAAAAAGCATCCATTCAAAGTGAGGAACAAAAAAAATCAAAATCAATTTCGTCCCATATTTCCACAACTTAAGTTTTCAGTTTGTGATTCCATGTCTTACTAACATTGATTCGCAACGTTTTTTTTTCTTCTTTTTTCTATCGTATCATTTCGTCATCCTCAAAATTTCAGGTTTTTCTTATCACTTGTTATGTCTGAAGACAACTTTGAAATTTGAAACTTATTTTATGGACAGTCTATTATGTATCCGGAGACAAATGACATTTTACCTGTAAAATCAATCTGTCATTTTAACAAAGCCCAAAGAAATAAATACCAAGCGTAACACTTATCCCCAATTAGGATCAATTTATACGACCGCTTCAGTAAAAAAATCAATAAAAAAATTGCCACACTGACTTGGTATCTGTCAACTTCCTTTACAAATATGAAACTTGAAAAAAATGTATCTGTTTACAAGCACGCTTTGCAGTGTAAAAAAGCGGCAGATAAAAACATATGACACTTCGAGTTGCTTGTCATGTCGTGTTACTGAAAGCACATTTAAAAAGATAAACTATACTCTATTTATACGAAGGTAGCTTCTATTAAGTGATAGTAGCTCTGGGCATGGCTTTCAATTACATAATATTTTATGCCTCTATTCAATGGATTATAATTAAAAGTGCGGCTAAAAATTAATGTAAATTTACACTAAAGTGATAAGAAATTTAACATGGACACTTGAAGATGAATTAATTTTTGTTTGAAAAAGATCTGTAGAGCAATGGTATGATGAAATAATAGTGCAATGCCATGATGGAGGGATAGACCAAAGTAGGGATGTTGCAAGGAAGTAATTTACCGATGGAACGATGGACTAATGAAGCGAGGTAATAATGGAGAAATAAAGAGATACTTCAACGAAGTGATTGAGTAATGGAATGATGGATTAATGGAACGATTTACCAATGCAGCTGTGACACGAGAAAACGATGTTCCAATAAAGTGATGGAGGAGAATGGTGGAGTAATGGAGCGATGTATGGAGGGCTGAAGTGATTGGGCGATGGAGAAACGGAATAATAATATAAGATATAAAAAATTATATATTTATAGTGTTATAAAGGTCGACTAAAGTAGAGACCTCACACGTGGACTCATACGTAATTTTAAAAGCCGGAATTTATTTAAGAATTTTGGAGTGCCCATCACCCTATGCTCCATCATTTTTTTGGTCGTAACCAAACAAGTGAAAATAGTTCCGAAAGAGCTCTTGATTACTTTCCCACCATTTTGGCAAATAAATATAATTTTACAACCATATTAAAGCCTCAACTGTAATAAAAATGCAACATTATCTTGAAAAGTGAAATTATAACTTTTCGAATGATTGCAGTTTATTTTTTATTGATAGATTCATTTTTCGTAGAGAACAGATATATTTTGTACAAATTATCACTTGAGTATATTTTTTGTTATATACCAATTATATATGAAAAAAGTTAAATTTGTCTCACGCAATGTTTAAATAGTTAATGTATAGCAAAAAATTGAAAAAAATCGATCATATGTAAAACTAGCGGTGTACACAATAGATAAATTATTGTTAACTACATTGTGAATAATTTAATCTTTTTTATTAATGTTTAACAATCAAAAGTCTTTTTCGATTTTTTTTATAACTTCGGGAATGTTAATATACAAAACTATCTTAATTTTTCGAAATAATTGAGTAATCTTACAATTTTTTTAAATTTTTTAAGATATTTCAGGTTTAAACATTAGACATATTATTTACTAAAAAAATATACTGGTGAACTACACCGAGGTGGCATCACGAATAAGTTGTTAGAACAGCATTGTATATAATCGATAAAATGGCATTTCAGATTTAATATGAGAGAGAGATTTTTAACTACGTGAAAGGAAAAACCTAATTGTTAACGTTTTCTCTTTTAAATAACAACTTAGTAAAATACACTTTGTCGTTGTATCCGTGGATATCCCAAAGAAGATGGTCGCCAGAGCCTCCGAAGAGGTTGGACTTCTTTTTACACAATTAAGGACAAAGACAGTAACACTTTATCGACAAGACAAACATGCATGCGCTCACCAACCGGGATTCGAACGCAGGGCCTACTGGTACGGAATCAGACGCGCTATCCACTATGCCAAGTAACCGGGATTCGAACGCAGGGCCTACTGGTACGGAATCAGACGCGCTATCCACTATGCCAAGTAGGCGGCATAGTACATTTTAAACTGATTGAATGTTATATAATTTGGTTGGTTGATTTCAAATGTCTGCCACTCATTCTACTTACTACCCACCACTTTTGCTTTATACAAATATGAGCAAACTCTGGATACAGTTTGATTTAGTTAACGATGGAGACGAGGTTTAATTTTAATTAAATTAAATTTATTTTACAAACCACTGATATAATTTTAAACTTTTATATTGTGGTTTAATGTACATTAAAGTTTAAATAATATATTTTTTTTAATTTATTTCTTTAAAAACCATATTTTTAACTAACAAGCTTTTAAAACTAATGAGTTTGCAAAAGAATATTTGTAAGTTTTCCTCATTTGTCGACTGTTTTGATTAAATAATGAAGTTCGTAATGTAGATAACTCGTAATTGAAAAAAATACAGTCTGTATTATATTATTTAAGGGGATACAGGAAAGTCTTCTATGTTAAAAGATGCGTATGCGTATCTATATGATGAGTTTTACCAGCAATATAACTAGTCCTTTTTTCAATATTTTCATCGTAACTGCAATTCAATAAAGTTCAATCGCTAGAAGAATGTAAGTTTATTTTGAATATATCTTCCAATCATATCACGTTAACTTTGTCTGCACTATCTGTTATTCCATTTAAAAATTCCACAAAACACTTGAAGAATCAGTAGATTTACTGTGGTTTATAAAAAATTGCATTGCTTTGTGTATATCTACAAAATATTTCGTCAACCCTGCATCAGTTATATCAACGGAAAACTAACGTTGATATAAAAGCAGCAGCAAAGCCTCAGCAAACTCATTGCATAAGTTAGTTCACTGCATTTCGAATGATTTAAAATCCAGGTTCCATGTTGACTTTTGTCATTTCACATTTCATGAGGGTTTGTTCAATATTGCTTATTATTTTGGGGACTCCACGTTAGTTATTCTTTGAAGCTTGGCTTTGAGTCGCAAAATAGCAAACTTTTGTTGGACATCTCAATAATTACAAGGGGTGGTTCTGTCGGCCATTTTTCGGCCGTTTTCCCATCGTATCCTTACAAAATCCTCTTTGTATATATTTTAGTTTTAAAATTAATATCATATTCTTTGTCAGCATAAAATTTCCTTTAATTTGATACCAAACTCCACTTATTATGGTTTATTGTGATTTTTTAAAAAAAAATTTGACGTTTTTTCAAGATGGCGGCCAAAAAAACATATTTTGCGTGACAGTACGGGTTGCCATTTTTAGTATGTTCATCAGAAGCATGTTACCTACCATTTGCAACAAGAATAGTTTATGTTACAATTTGTTCTAGGTTTAGGTGTTTGATCGCTTATTTCTACTGCACTACTAGCCCGAATGGTAAGGAAAATGCCTTTTTTACAAGAAGGTACTCAGATCGAATCCAGTCCTCTACTTTATCATTTATAAACGGATAGTGCAGGAAAAATCGAATAAAATACTTAATGTAGAGGAGACTAGTGCATGTTAACTAGTCCCAATGATGCCATTTAGCGTCATCACTTTAGAATTTTTTTTTCTTATCGTCTAATGCCATTTATAATATCCAAAATCACTTCATTCGATTCTTCAAACATTTTTCTATTGGAAAATATTTTTTATTAACCCCAATTAATGACAGACCTATTAAGTTTTTTAATTAGAAAATAGCTAAATTGCGTGTCACTTCATTTTTGAAAAGTTGACTTAATTAAAACACTATTTTAACTACTTTGGTTGAAATAATTACTAAAAACATTTTAATAATATGTTAATTTTTCAATTTGTTGTTTTCTATCATTGGAAAGTCATGATTCGAAATGGCATCATTGGGACTTGCTGGGTAACTCAACCCTTATTGGCGACTTTGCTGTTGTGTTGACATATTCGGGCATGCTTTCTTAAAGTTTTTTTTTTTCAACTTAGAAAAAGTTAAATTTATGCTTATTATAAACGATTCCTATAGGTGGGAATTTGAAAACACGTCGTCATTCATTAGCATATTTACTGGGTTAGGCAGTGTATATGCTAATGAATGCCGATTTTTCTGACGATGAACTTGAAAACTCGAATGTAGAACTGGAAATAACTGTCAAAAATGTGAATAATGAAGTACAGGCGATACTGCAGATCAAAAGATTCCAATTATGAACGGGTTATTGACAGGGCCGTAACTTTAACTTTTTATTGGGGGGGGGGGGAGAAGACGTTTTGGCGCCCTCTAAAATTAGTTTTGACTCCTCATAAATTATTTATATTATTAATTAGTATAGTAGTACTAATTATATATATTAACCCCTAATTACATTTATTACCTTAAATTTATTTATAAATTTATTTAAACTTAATTTAAAATTAATTTGAAAACGTAAACATTACTTTAATTTTTAAAAAAATTAACTTTTTAATTCTTATTTTACTTAAAAATTCCAAATAGAATTATTTATGCACAAAAATGTGGAATATTTGCTTTTCAATTTATGTAAAATATTGATGTTTGTATTAATTTAATCTTCAATAACTAATTGTACTTCACCCTATTTTCCTATTATAATATTTAATTACATGAGATGCATACTTTTGTGTAAAATTAATTTTCTTTTTGTATATTTGCAAATTTTTCTTAAAGTAATAAAAACTTAAATAATTGCTTTTTAATATGTTTCATGCTTCTAATTGAATATGACCATGTTTTCTTTTACACTACGTAAGTCCCAATGATGCCATTTGGCATCATTTCAAAAATCAATAATTAAATTAAAATTATTATTTTTCTTCTTTTGGAACTCTTATCTTAGACCTAAAATGAGCTTATTTTGTGAATATCAGAATTTTCTGTAGTGTAGTAATTTTTTGGGACTGAAAGGGTTAAATACGGTTTATATCGAGACTTCGGATACGTTGTGGTAATGATGATGTGTTTGGTGCCCACTTCAGTGAAAATCGTAAGTTGACTGCGGCTCAAATTACAATGCCAATTGTTCTTAATCCTATATGAAGCTCTTGTGGGGCGTTAATCCAAAGCAAAACAAACCCGTAGTTAAAAATTTGAAATAAATTTTTAATTAAATATAGTTACCATTTGAAAGTTATTGAAAAGAGCTACAGAATTCTCAAAAATATGAGCTTTCAAAGAAAAAAATGGGTATTTAAAAAAAATCCAAAATAAAAGAAGCACCTGAAAACAATATTGTATATGCTTTATGTCTTTTTTTTTACTCCTTTCTGAATTGTGTTTCGTTTCGCAGAACATTCTGAATACAGATTATTCTACAGCATCTCATACACAGCTCTAACAGTTTTTTGAGCTAAATAGGTAATAATTTGTTGTCAATTGTATAAAAATTACAATTAGTGTCATGTTTCTCTACATCTTGGTGAGAAATAGTTTTCCAAATAACTCACGAAAGACACTTTAAAAACCGTATCTCATACTTGTTACCAACCCTAACCTTGAGCTTAAACTTTATTAACCACTTTCAAACACCTTATTTGTTTTCAGGCAGTGTTTCTCCTTCAATTACCAGTTACAGCATAAATGTCGCAAGTAATGCCATTGTAGTTTATAACTTGCTAACTCCCCGCACCGTAACTGTTATAAATAAAGAAATTGCAACATTAAGCTGACATTATAATGATTCAGGTATATTTAGTTACTTTTTGAACATGAAAAAAGCGTGGGACTTTGCAACGTGTACGTGACTAGTTGCTTAAATGAGGTTAATTAATTTTTAAAAACAGGTACAAACATTCGCTCTCTACGTGGAAAAAAGACGTAACTGACAAAGTTGCTAAAGTATGCACTATTTAAACCGCAATATCTACAAAAATAGCTTAAAACATTATTTCATTGCTCAATAATTACAACCAATATGAAAGTGTATCAGAAATTTTCCCTAAAAATTTACTAACAGTTGCACATAAAGCCAGTAACTTTCTTGGAAATGTCGAAAATTTCCATTTTGTGCAAATAACGGGAAAGCGCGCCACTATTCTTAATACTTCTTTCGTAACTACTTGCTGTTTGGATTGGGGTTAGGGTTAGTTTGAATTATTATCGCCTGCTTGGATAGATATCTGCCGGTATTCGATCTCTAAACCACCTCATAACTGCTTGTTGACAACGACGCATTACATTGAATTGTCCAAAAAGATTATGTTAAATGATTTCACTTGCGTTTCCGAGGAAAACATGAAAAGCCCAAAAAAAAGCGATGTAAACTTGAAAAAGAACAAGGAACGTTTTCGATAAATAAGTATAATGTTACGAAATTTTTTTACAGTGATGGTATATGTTATTTTTGTAGATACGACCGATGACCGGCACAGAGACAGTAACCGCCGCTTAAATGATTGATATTCGTGCCACTATATAAAGATTAAACAAACGGCTGATTACTTCTTCTAGATTGAGCGTCGATTATTTTTACGCATTTCGACAGAACATTATTTTTTTTTATCAGGTCACGTTTTTTAGGGACGTTTAAGTTTCTTCGTTTTTCTATTGCATTAAAAAAAGAATAAGCTCAAAGAATAACAGAATTACGAATAAACTTGTAAACTATTGATCCTCTCCTATTCTAAGCAATAGCCCTCGTGTATCTCTAGTGTGACGATACCCTATTCTAAGCGATTCATTAATAGATAGGATCAAAGTAAACAATAAAAGGATGAAATTGAATTTTCCTGAAGGGTTTTTTAAATTAATGAAACGACATGCGAGACGACTATTCAGAGTAACAAACGCGGTTCCGTTATGCGAGATTCAATTAAATTCTATTAAGAGGCTATTATTGTTACAAAAGGATACATCCCAGATCTGCAAACAAACGTAAAGTTAAACGATTATCCTCGTTTTTTTCAAATGCGTCACTTTTCCTAGAAAAGATCAGTTTTGAGTTCGACTGATACCTTTGAGTGCGTGACATGAATGCATAACTAACATACTATTTTAAATGTAAGCAGAGGTGGAGTTACTTAGGAGTTTAAAGTTTAAACTATTAGATTATGCAATAATAGATGGCATCATTTATTATGTCCGAGTATCGATGTAGGCATAATTGTTAAAAATATCCATTGTTCAAGGACTATAAACAACTGGATTGACCAAACATGTTATTCTTTTTTAACCTTTGGAGTCATTTTGCACCCTCACCAAGGTTTTACACTCATTGTAATAAATTTAAATGCAAATAAATTTCCTTGAATAGTAAAACGGTTAAGTTGGTGAACTTATTGCCCAGTTTTCAAATGTTTTTAAATAGTTTTATACTGAATCGAATCGTATTTATACTAACATTTGAAACATCCTAAAATACAATATGGATAAAAATAACTTACGAAAAGAAAAATCTAAGTTAAAACTAAAAATCCCAAGTAAACAAAAAAAATTGTATTTTTTAAGCAAACTTACCTTTTTTCCCAGGGTTTTTAAATACTCGAGGTTTTTAAATACTTTACGTTACGAAGAATTATAAAATATAAGCAAAAATAATTCTAGGACATCGATACAAATTCATATTTATCAACACGATGAAATTATTTCGCAAAATCATTGCTATTCTCTTTGTTGTTTGGTGATTATTATCGAAATAAAAAAGATTGAACTACTGTCTTTTACAAATGCGTCCAAACTATTTTTTTGAAATTGTATTTGACTTTCATTTCAGAAGGCAGTGATAAAATATTTCGAAAAATTTAAACTGTCAGCTTCTCAGTAAAGAGTAGAATTTCGTATTTAGGAGAAATATTAACATTAAATTATTCTTTTTCCTAGAAATTTATATTCGAGTAGACAATATGACCTTTCATTTACCTGTACATATGTTGCAGCAAATGCCCTAAACCCGGAATTTTTAAGTAAATTTTCTAGGAAAAATTTAATTACTTAAATTCTATTAAATATTTTGATCAAATAATACATTCCTATTCAAATTATATTCAATTTAACTATAAATCTCCTAATTTTATATTTTTTCGATTGCAGAAACTTGAAAAATGATAAAAAAAAATTACTTTTTCTGTCTGGAGTAGAGTCTATAAAACCCTAAAATCCCGAGTCGAAATACATTTTTCTAAATCGATTTCCTTCGAGTACTCAGACAACGATTTCCAATCGATTGTCACAATAATAACCGAATTCCATTTACGTGGAAAGTTAAGAACAATATTTTAATTACATTTTCAGGAAACTCATTACCATTTCTTGGTATTCGAAATTCTAGGAAAATCTCGAAAAACTTATCATTAAAATTTGAAATTTAATCCAATTCAACCGTCGAAACTTGAAATTTTGTTAGCTTGAAAGATAAGCTCTTCTTTAACTTTTGGTTTTTAATTGGTGTTAAATAATTCGACTAACATGAAAATTATAACATGAAACAACATAAATTAAATCAAGTTATTTCGATAAGTACAATGTGAATTAATGTATATTAAAATAAAATCATTTAAATTTTAAATGTAAGTGTTATTGTTATTTCTATTTTGAGCTTGACTTTTTAGCAACTTTGATTCGTCGACCAAAAATTTCTAATAGTTAAAAATAAAATCTTTTAAATATAAGTGTTACTTTTATTTCTATTTTGAAACGGACATTTTAACAACTTGGATTTTTTCCGATTTGTTAGCACGAATTATGAAATATTCCTACCCTTCAAGTTTGTGTTAAAATTCGACTGTTAAAACTACCACGTGTTAAAAGAGTGGGGTCAACATGGGCATGTTATTAATACGTATTACAAGGTTACAAGGTAAGATGGTTGCTTAATAAGGAATTCCTTAAAAGAATCTGATGTGTACGTTCCGAAAATAATTATTACAGAGCACATATAACTCAAATAGATAATTCATGCTATGAAACTTGTTTTAGGTGAAAAACAGGAAGAAACCAAAACAATCTAGCTGAAAAATCTAGCAATCTAGCTCCACCTGATGATATCGTCAGTAGGGGAGAGTGGGGGCTATTGTGACAAATTTTTATTAACCTCTGTATTTCAGCAAAAATACAAGAATTTAAATTTCTTTTTTTACAAGATCATAAACTGAACACTCGTTTACATAAAAAGTCATTCGACAGATGTTAAAACATTTCCATATTTAAGTTGCTGAGCATTTTTAACAAGCATATGTAAATGTCCCATTAGCCCCCATATGTGGGGTCTAATGGGACAGGGTGCAAGGCTAATGGGACAGGGTAAATTTTGCCTTAATTAAAATTTCAAAAAAGGGAAAATTAGTCAGAAAATGACATGAAAATAAAACTTTAAAGCAAACACCATTTATATAAGGTATACACAATGAAATTTTATTTTTTTAAACAATTATTTCTCATTGAAAGATAAAATATCAAAGTTAAAACTCAAAATCGAAGATGCTCCCATAATTTTTGTTGAATCCCTGGAAAAGATAGTTTGTGTAGTATGTAGTAAGGATAGTTTGTGTTTGTATCTTCTAAAATTTTTCCCAAACTTGTCCTTTTTTTCAGGGTACGTGAATTTTATAAAAAAAACCCGTCTTTATCTTCAAACAGCTTACACGGAGTTTTAATCACTTTCTATTTCAGAAATCAATCCAACGTAATAAAGAAAAGTTTGCTTTCTAGCAAATTTTACCAATAACAAATTATTTATCTTCACCAAGCTCTGTTCAGATGTAATTAATGAAATTGCAGGTGGAAAAATTTCACCAATAAAGCTACTTTTAAACTTTCACTTATTATACGACGAAAGCAGTTCAAAAAGTTTAAATTTAAAGTTTTAAAAAGTTTTTGGCAACTTGACTGAATAAGATATTAGAGATTTATATAGATTCTTCAAGAAAACATACAAATCTAGGTTAATTCGTGTCCCATTTGACCTAACCTTTTCTGTCCCGTTAGACCCCACAGTGTTGTTTTTTATAAATGATCCAACACAGAAGCACGTGTATTTCACCATAGTATTTGATATATAATATCTTATTCTATGGTATGCAATCTACCTAAAACTATAGTTTAATTCATACAAAGTTTTTATTTAATACTTTAAAAGTGAAAAAAAGATACACTTTTAACTAACTTTGAATTCTCCAAAACAACAATTCTTCTCTCCACTTCAAGACACATACGTTTAATGGCTGATCTTTTGTTGTTAAAATGTGAAGTCTAACTTTTATAATGTTGTAGTGTAGAAATATTTGTAAAAAAGTATATTTTCCCCCGCTTTAGGCTCCTTGTCCCATTAGCCCTGCGTCCCATTAGCCCCCACTATCCCCTATCTTATCTTATACGCATAAATTAGAAAAATATGTATGGCATCTGGTTTGTTAAAATAATATTAGCAAATAGGACAAAATTGGATCGAAAGTGACGAATACATATCAAAAATTAGAGAACGACTAAAATTTCAACTTATCATTAAACAAAAAAATAATATTTTTCTAAATATTTTATATACACGTTAAATTTTAATTTTTTATATGTGTTATAACGTATTTTGCTTACTGAGAGATAAAATATAGCAACTAAATATATCATTTTACAAGTGTCTATATATTTTATGAATAATACCATTAAAGTAATCCTCATTGTGACAGTGGTAAGGTAATCTGTTAAGGCAAGAGATAAGAACGGGGTTCATATCAATTACGAAAGTGTTTTGCATCTCAACACACTTCTAACACTTAACTTAAGGAACACTTAACTTAGAAAACTTATTTAAAAGTTGTTTACAAGTAAAAATGCGTCTTTAAATATTATACTTTGTATAATGTTTTAAAAGTTTATGTTTTTAAACATTGTTGGTTTTTATTCAGTACAAGTCAGAAAAACACTTGCATATTTAAAAGGTATCCCGTTGTACGATTTTTTGAACGAGATACCTCAATAATTTCGATGGCCTGCACTCTTAAAACAAACTAGCCGTTTTAACTCAGTCTGAGTTAATTTCCACTCCCTTCCGTGCCGAAAATGCACTTCTCCTATAGGAGTGAATTTCACTCTTTTTCGGAGTGGGTAAAAGAAATAAAAGAAAACAATCTGCGTCCTTCACTCTTAAAACGAGCGGTTTTAACTCAGTCTGAGTTAATTTCCACTCCTTTCCGGTGCCGAACATGCACTTCTCGTATAGGAGTGAATTTCACTCTTTTGTTTTAAGAGTGTGTGTGGCAACATCTGATGTATTATTATTTAGTTTCTAAAATAAACGTGGAATGTTCGTTATTAATTCTTTCAGTATAATTAATAATACAAAACATGTTGCTCAAAATCTAAATTTTTCTCAACCCAAGTTTTGAAATCCCCTATATGTACCTTGTAAGATCGTTGAGCAAAATTTATATATTAAATATTTCTAGAAAAGAAGAAAATTTCTATAGAAGTTTTTTGAGACATTGTTCACTAGGTATCGGCCTCATCACATAAACCACAAGTTGCTTACTATTTACTTTTTCTTGCTTTGCTTACTATTTACATTTTGAAAATTTCAAGGTCCGTGTCAACCTCAGTGTTGATCAAGTACACGCTATTCTAACCAAACCCTTATTTCCTAATGTCACTATTTTGTAACCTCTGTTAGCATTTTGGACTAACAAATGCCCATCCTAGTTTTAAGGGGGACCAGACTCGAAAATTGACAAAAAACACATTTTAAGATTTCATTTAAGATTTTAAGATTTTTAAGATTTTAAGATTGGGATAATATTTCAAATATTACCTTCAAAATGGTAAAATATGGTAGGCAATATATCAATTAGAAGTATTTTAAATTAATTTTTTAAAAATACTTTCCGCATTTAAGATTGCTAAAAAATATACTTTAAACGCCCTTTTCTCAAAATGCATATTTTAAGACAAATTTCTTTTTTTCTCAGTAACTACTGAATATTTTGCTTCGATTTCTTTTGAATACATATAAAGTACTTTTACACAAACAGACATATGTTTTTAAAGAAATATATTAATTACTTTTTTTAAAACAAATAATTTCAATGATTTTTTTAGGAAAATGTGACGACTAGTTTTCGAAACGCCATAAATTAAAAAACATGTTTTTCATTTCTAAGAACATATGTCTGTCTGTGTATAAGTGTTTGAACTTCAACTGTGTAAAATTTTGAATCAATCCAGCAAGTAGTTCCTGAGAAAAAGGTACATAAAAATAACCATTTTAACATGGGCTTTAAAGGAGTCTCCGATTCTCCCTAAGTTCTAATAGAGATTACATTTCGAGAGTATTAAATAATCTGTGCACTTATTTAACAATGATGAAAAATATATATATATCTATTAAAGTTGTAACTTTGCCTGCTGCATTGGAAATAAAAACAAATTGTAACACATCTAAAATTTCAACAAAGAGTTAGTGAATAAACGACAACAGAAATTACAGAGAGAAAAAACAAGTACAACAGAAAAATACAAATCGGTGCTATAATGTTATTCTTCACGAATATTCCAAAATGAGTAATGTGGCTTCTTGTTCACCGAAGCATCACACTTTTCTATTGCTTTGTGAAAACATTGCAAAAAATACGTTGGATAACAGTGGTTACATAACAGAAATTGCAGAAACTAGAGACATCTTTTTTTGTTTAACAAAATTAGCATAACATAGAGTTGAAGAATTCATTTATATTATTTGAAATAGTTTTTTTCTCTTATAATAAAATTCTTTAAAATAAACAGAAAATGTGAAAGATCCAAGAAGAACATTATTTTTAAAAAGTCTTTATCAAGGGTCAAAATAAACAGCAAACAAATTGTAAAAATGTTTTTCCCTATTAAACAAACTTTTATGTCTTCCTAATGCAATTTTTAATGAGTAAATTAGATACATTAAAAATTATTCATAGTGACTGGAAAATTTTGATACTTTTCAAGGTAAAAACTCTTTATTAGCAGGACATGAAATTGGCTTGTAAAATTAAAATTTTCTAATTACCTGCTTGTGCAACTTCAAACTTTTTAAATAAAAATTGTATCCTTGCGCAAAATATTTCAAAGGTCTAGACACGTGTGATATTAGCAATTTTTCAATAAAAGAAGCCATTCAAGTTGTTTAAAATTAACTTTTTCTCAATTTAACAAAGTTTCAATATTAACATATTTGCTGTGCTGAAAGCACCAGCGCCCCCGCATTGATGCTATTTGTATAACACAGAGTAAATATTATTCGGAACCAAAAGAAAGTTTACGTGATTAAATAGTTTTATTGAAGTAAGTGGGAAATGTTATTGGAAATAAATCACAGATATCATATATCTTTCCAAAATTTACTTAACTGACATTTACTCTACATTGCATTTACTTAAAAAAAATAATGTTTGGTTTCAATACAGTCTTTTAAATAATTTCATTGGTCACACAATTTTTTATAGGTTACTAAACTTTCTGCCAGGGCTCGAAAAATCTCAGAAATTTAACCCGTCCCCAAGGACGGCTTGTCCAAGAATGTACCCGTCCCCCTTTGAAACTAACCCGTCAAACTTTAATTATATATAAATAGCTTCTAAATAAATAAAAATATAATTTTGTCTTATTTATTATAAACATTTATATAAAATGCACAATGTATTAGTAGTTACTAGGATTATATTATACATTAATAAAAGAAATACTTGGTTACTATGATAGCAACCTCATATTTTATGAATATTAGAATTAAAACGACAAAGTTCTAGTTAGCTGGAATGCCAATTTATCCGAGGTTACTACGTTTTTTTAATGAATCAAATATTTCGTTTGCCAGTTCCACAATCAAGGCAATGATTTACAGAGGTTTCTGCACAGAAATGTGAAAGGGGTTTTCCAGTTAGGTAGATGTTGATAATTGCGTTTAATGCTCCTTGTTTAAGATCAGAGCATAATGTGTTTTGTACGTAATTCTTGATTCCTTCGTTGTTACAAGTCCAAAAGCACATGCACTGACACTTTTTTTTTGTTTACTGATTACGTGAGCATGCGCATTTGGTCTGATGAAGGAATCAACAGGATTTCTAGATTAAAAGGTCATTTTAGAAGTGAGATCTAGACTCTTGTAAGATAACAAAAATTTATAATGTATCACGAAAATTGACTAGGAAATGGCCGTCCACGAGGACGTAGGGATCGAATAATTAGTTGTCCTCGGGGAATTTTCGACCACCGAAGACGGGAGGACGGGCGATTTTTCGAGTCCTGCTTTCTGCCAATATTTTGAGCTCTTATTTGAATTGAATAGTAAACAATTTTCATTCGTTTTCAATATGAAAGATAATTTTTATACATTAAAAAACAATGCCATTTTGAATATACAATAACTTTTTTTTTCCTTTCTCTTTAAAATTGTAATCACAAAACAATCTTAGAAAATCGTATATTTTTTAAGATTGAAGGATGTAGTTGCGAAAACTCAATTCTCCAAAGTATAACTAAGATATAGGGGCCGGCGAGTTCATTGGCGGCATTTGACTATTTTAAATTCCATTACACGAACGGGCCGGCTTCTATATCTTACTTACACTTTGTAGAACGTGAGTTTTACAACTACACCCTTTAATTATAAATTACCCTCTGAGAGATAAGTGTTAAAACTTATTTCATTGCATGAGATTAAAGATTAATTTTTTAATCATAATTTTTTTAATTATAAATATAGATTTGCAGAGTAAATGGTTTTCAATTAAATGGTTAAGGGTTTGATAAATGCGTTACAATTTTACTTAGAGATTTAAATCAATTCTGTTTATAATGTACCATTAGAGACCCGCGGGCTAGCAGGCTCATTCCCCCTAAGACGAAATCAATAGGGTAAGGTTGACCAGATGTACTGCATTCCGCAATACAATACTAAAGCGCGTCCGTGATAAGAATGAGACAACTTGATTTTCTTTTAAATTCAACAAAATATTACTTACATGAATGCTACTTGCATCAAATTGACAAACAAACATTTTTATTTACTTTTGATACTTTAAATTGACGAATATACACCTTTAAGTGCCATTTTGGGAAGATTTCTTCTAGCCACCTTTATGACATTTTGTAGTTTCTTCCGATACTGATTTAAAGAGACGATGATATATCCTCTTGAATTGGGCCAAGTTTTTGGGCTCCTATTTTTCGTAGGAATATTTACATTTCATAATTCCCCTGAAATTTTCTATCCCTCTTGCTTGTCGGACGTTAGACGCATTGTCCTTCTTGGGTATGAAATCAATATTCTGTTTCCTCAGATACTCGGTCACTTCTTTCGTGTGATGACTGATAGCCATATCTGATCAGAACAAACAAAATTCCATCCAAGGACGTTGGAAGTTGAAAGGTATTGAGTACCCTCTTTATACATTATAGCATTTAAATTTTATCATTCACAGTTCCCTCAAAGAACACGGTTTGGACACATTCCCATCCTCATCCATGGCGTGCCACACCATCACTTTTCTGGCGAATTTCTCTTTAAGTTTGATTCTATATTCTATGCGAACAGAATCAGATGAAGCAGAATGGTAGTACTCACTACCACCAACAATTTTGGGATCATACATGAAGTAAGACTCGTCATCAATGACGAGTTTCAGTCCTGATCCAGATGGAATCCATTTCCGATAAATGTTTAAACAGTTCTTCAATGTTCGTTGTTTATTTATCTTTTATGTATATCGGCACCGTTTTTGTTTCCTTAAATTTTTTTAATTCAAATCTTCTTTAATGATTTTGTACACATTAGATTTAGATATCTTAAACTTCCGGACGATGTGGCGCACTGAAATATCAGGTTTCTTTTCAACAACTTTCTTAACCTTCGTTACAAGAGTTGGGTTCTTTTCCAGATTCCATTTTCGAAATTTCAAGAAATGTTGATATTTTCTTGTTCATCGTATTGTATTAAAAGACGATAAATATTTGTTTTTGAAATTTTTAGCTTTTTAAAATGTTTAAAGGCTATATTCTTGCATCTTCTGGTATTGAAATTATATAATTATACAATTTATTTTCGAATAGCATTCGATAAATGAGCTGGCATGGCGAACCTTGCAGCAGCAACAATCAAAATTGTACAGCTGGGGGGAAAAAAACGGTTCACCCCTCATTACTCGGCTGCTATTGATCAGGGAATTTTGTGGAAGGTGTCATTTTTCCGAAAATAGCGTAAGAAATTGAGAACTGGCAACAAAAATTGTATAAGGGGTCGTCTACATATTAAAATGAGTACCAACTCTGAAAATTCCAATGGCAACACCCAATTTTTTTTATATAAAAATGTTTATCATCTTCAAAATACCCCAGATCCAAAAGAAAACAATCCGTTGGCGAGATTATGTTGACCCTTTTGTTAGTCTGTCGTTTTGAAAAGACACAACCTGTTGGAAGATGCCACTACATCCCCGTTTGGGGCCCCTCGGAGAGAAGCACCTTTTCTCCTCTCTCTTGTTGCCATGGGGGTTCTTCTCCAATAGGGGACTTGCTCTCTCCCCCACCCCCTTCCCGTGCGTGGGATGTTTTTGTAATTGTATCTCTTCTCTTGTGGTTCGCGGGCAGTGCAGACGTTTCTCGCTGCTCGGAACATTATAATAAATCTTTCTTGCCTCATCTGTTATTTTTACTCATCTTTACCAATTATATTTACTGCTAACACGCACTTCATGGTGGCACCGACGAGATTTATGAACTTTATTCCATAAAAAAAACCAACGATGAGCGCGACCGAGAAGGATTTAGTCGGGAAGAGAGGGCGCGCAAAGGCCGCCATTACGAGAACTCTACGCTATATTGAATCTACAAGTAATTTCGATGCTAGCGAATTGAAGATTCGTTCGGAAAGCCTCAACCTGAGTTTTAACGACTTTCAAAAATTAGACGAGCAGTTGTCAGAAGAACTTTCTGAAATAGCAACAGTTGAGGAAGACTACTTCAAAGCAAAATCTTTGTTGGAAAATGCTCTTTCTGGCTGTCAGAAAACCAACCAACAAACTACCTCAACAGTAGAAGTGATCCTGCAACAACTGGCAGATCAACAGAAGACGCTGACGGATCTTTTTAATCCACAAACCACCAGGTCCAAGGAGGGCTATCTTCCAGCGATCAACATCCCTACATTTAGCGGAAACTATATCGAGTGGAACTCTTTCAAGGACTTATACACATCATCTGTCCACGAGAACGAAGTCCTGACAGATATCCAGAAGTTCCACTACCTGAAGGGACTTCTTAAGGGTATATCACACGAGCAACTTTTCCCCAACCCAACTCCCAACGCAACCTCTGTTCCGACCATGATTGGCGGAAATTGCCACGTGCTATGACGTAGGCGTTGGGGAAATTTTCTCCAACTCTGTCGATCTCTCTCGACGGAGTTGGCCAACTTGGCCCCAGCAACCAATCAGGAGAATCGGTGACTGTCGCTACACTGACGTCACGGTTCTGTTTTGGTTGAAGCCAAATCTTCAGGTCATATTGCGCCAAATTGCCAAGCTGTTGTTTATTTATTTTACAAGCACGATATTTTGATTTTCAATCCGAAGTATAATAAGCTATTTGACACAAAGAGGAAATAGAACTCTTTGATTTGACATTTCTTATTTTTTCGATAAATTTTTTTTGAAAAGTTGGGGTTCTTTTAACGAAAATTGTTACTTAGAGCCAATTCCACACAATATTTATTTGTATATCTTAGAAAAAATCATTTAGCACAGCTTTTAGTTCAACTTTCAGTGTAAGAAATAAGCTATTTAAATGGATTTTCTTTCGTTAATTCAATAATTTATATATCATTTGCTATAATATGTAAAGTAGATGGGTAAAATTGCCCCTTTTGTTCTAAATGTGAAAGCTATACTGTATATCAGCTTTAATTTCAAATTTGTAAAAAAAATATTTGCAATTTTAAGCAAAATTCCAACAATGCCTTCAAGATATCTCTCAACGCAAGTGTGTTAATTTAACTATCTAGTTGGGAAAATTAAAATTTTCAAATTATATCTCTCAGTGTTTATTTGTTTTATTATAGAATAAGGATTTTACTAGTATGTAATCATCAATGAATTCAGATATATATTAATGACAATTTCAGTTTGACTTTTAAAATTCTTTTTAAAAGTGAGCAATCTTTATCAAATTGTAACATTGTTTTTTATATACTCTTCACAACTTTTTTAATGTCTTCACAACCTTTTCTAATGTCACCACTGAAGGATTATATGTAAAAGAAAATAGCCTCCACAACCAAACCCCAAGACTAAAAATATTTTTTCGTAACATATACATCAAGTGATCATTTCCATCACTAAACAAAACTGTGAAAGAAAAAATAATACTTATAAGAGAAATCCTACGCATGCGATAAAATAAAACTCAAATCAATCCAAAGGTCCGATTTTTAATAAATTGTCGCCTACTGTAGAGATACCGTTTTTGTTATGACAGTCGGAAAAGAGAAATCTTCCCCTACTCTGGCAACCCTTTAACACCTTTTGGGGGGGAGAAAGTTGCGTTGGAGGTTGGGTTGGGAAAAAGTTGCTCGTGTGATATACCCTTTAGGACTGAAGCCGCAACTTTAATACGGCACGTTCCAGTATCGGAGTCAACTTACAAGGAAGCTTTCGATAAACTTGTGGAACGTTTCGACCGGAAGAAAATCATCGTGTCTTCTTTGGTAAAGACGTTTATGGAGCAGCCTGCAGTGTCCGCCGCCGATGAAAAATCCTTACGAAACATCGCCGACACAGCTGACGAAGTACTTCGGAGTCTGAGGGCTATTTCCGAAGAGGCTACTTCCAGAGATCCCTGGCTCATCCACATCCTGCTGGAAAAAGTGGACCCGGAAACCAGACTCCAATGGTCCCAGACGAGTTCGGCCACGGATTTCCCCACCACGGACCAGTTCCTGACGTTCCTAAACTCCCGATGCTCCGCACTCGAAGTATACAACGCCGAAGCCTCCAATAAAGGGTCCGGCCCACCTTCCAACACGACAAGACCAGCGGCGGCAAGATCAAATACTCAACAGTCGCAACAAAAGTGTCCCCTGTGCTTTGCTACTCATCCGTTATACAGATGTGAAAGGTTCAACGCTTATTCCGTGAGAGACAAAAGGAATTTTATCCGGAAGAAACAATTGTGTTTCAATTGTTTTTCAAGCCACCACAAGTGGCCCGGATGTCCATCTAGCTTCCGCTGCCAGATATGCAAGCAAAAGCACCACACTGCAATTCACGAAGACCTCGTCAATAACGTTGCAACATCCTATTCTCCGCCCTGCCCCCCCCCCCCCCCCCCGCCGGACTCCCCACCGGAACACGCGACGACTCCCGCTGCATCACTACAGAGAGCCTGTCGTCCACTCAGCATCCTCACACCGCTTTGCTTCCGACTGCCCAGGTGCTCACCCAGGATTCAGCTGGCAACGCGAAAACCATTCGTGTGCTTCTTGACTCGGGATCTCAGTGCTCATTCGTATCCGAGTCATGTGTACAAGTATTGGGGATCAAAAGAAAAAATGCCCGATTTGCTGTGAAAGGTGTGTCTCACACGGAGGCTGGAACCACAAAAGGTTATATTTCTATGAAAATCTCTTCTTTGTATCATAATCAAAATTATATATTAGTATATTAACACCACAGATTTAGATTTTATTAAATCTATTCAGTTAGCGGATACTAATTTTAATAATCCCAATGATATTGATCTTATAATAGGAGCTGATTGTTTCTTTTCGTTAATTCGTTCAGGTCAAATATGTGGTTCGGGTTAATTCCTAGTTTCGGTATACGGCGACTTTTTATTTCTCGCCAAACTTGTTGGCGAGAAAACATCGCATGGCGACGCGTGATTGGACGATGCTACTCGGAAACCGCGAAGTCAAACAACTGTGGATCACGTGACGCTGTTCTGGAAGCGTTGTTTTTGAAAAAAATGGCCGCCATTTTCAAAATCCGTAGCACTACATGACAACAAGATTATCAAATCTGACGTTGACAACAGCCACACTGACAATTAACCGACGATAATAGCATGCAAAAATACAGCAAAAAAGTATTTTTTTTTATAAAAATAAGTTTCCGCCAATTATTAAAACGTTCACATATCCGGCTGCAAAATTATTAATGAAAAATGCGAATATTGGAAAAATTTCGAAATAAAGGCAAGGTACGCAGCAAATAATTAAGATAATTGAAAAAGCCAAAAATTTATAATTATATTATGAATAAAGACCTATAATTACGCAGCGAATTTTCCGGTACACAACAAAGGCGTGCGCGCGTCAAAAATCCAATGGGATAGAATCCATCACCTTTTCCATTGTTATTCAAGGGTTTAAATTAAATTTATTAAACATTTCGCATTTAAAAGCAATAATTGAGAAAATTTAAATTAAAATCCAGAAGATTTACGCGTTAACAACAGCAACCAATATCCCAGTAGCATCATGCCATCATCTGAAAAAACGCTAGACCGGAAATGAGCGTTGCGTTGCGTTCACGACTGAACGAATCCTAACAAAAATATAAGCAAAAGTGATTCATCACAGAGCAAACCCCCTTTCTCCCCCCGTCTGGTTTTAGGGTTGCCATAAACATCGCAGTATGCGCGGGAGTAAAGTAGTACATGGTTGCCATATTGGAATTATTTATCGCCCTTTTTCTGTCGCCAAAATTTTCAAAAAGTCGCCGTATACCGAAACTAGGAATTAACCGTGGTTCGAATAATAAAATCATTGCCCAAAACACAATGTTTGGTTGGGTTTTGTCTGGAAGTGTTGAAACTTTAAGTGTAAACAATGCCAATCATATTCAATCTAATTTGATAATGAGAGATGTAGGGGAGATTGACATAGATAACACCTTTAAAAGATTTTGGGAATCTGAAGAGATTTCGCAAGACAATAATATAAGTCCAGAAGAATTATTTTGTGAAAACCATTTTAAAGAGAATTATAGCATTAACGAGAATGGTAGATTTGTAGTTAGGTTGCCCTTTATTAAATCTACTGATGACTTAGGTGATTCTAAGTCAGTAGCCATTTCTAGATTCCTAAAAATGGAAAAACAGATAAATAGAGATGTAGAATTAGGTAACCAATATAAAGCAATCATTAAGGAATACAAATCTCTTGGCCATATGTCAGAGGTTAAACCTTATGATTTACAGCTTGAAAACTCCAAATCATTTTATTTACCTACCACATCATTATACTTTAAACCATCCAGTACTACGACCCAAGTTCGTGTAGTATTCGATGGTAGCTGTCGTTCATCCACATCTGTTTCATTAAACTCTATTTTAGGTGTAGGAAGCATAATGCAAAATAATTTGTTTTCCATTTTAATTAATTTTCGAGTTCATGAAATTGCAATTTCTGCGGAACTTGAAAAAATGTTTCGCCAGGTATTACTTGATCCAAATGACCAAAATTATCAACGAATTATTTGGAGGGATGATCCTAGTTTAAAATTAGAAGTGTATAAATTGTCTACTGTCACTTTTGGCTTAGCATCTTCTCCATTCCTAGCCAATAGGGCTTTATATCAAATTGCTTTAGACTGCAATAAGGAAAACCCTGTTATTTCTAATATAATTAAAAATAATATTTATATTGATGATGTATTATCGGGATTTAACGGTCTGCAAGAAGTAATTGACCATTCCTTACAACTTATTGATATTTTTGAAGCAAGGGGATTTCATTTAAGAAAGTGGAGGTCAAATTCTTTAGAATTAATGGAGAATTTGTCTCCTATTGATAGGGAAATTTCTTGTATTGATATAGGGGAAAATGATCACCCTAAGGTATTGGGTCTACAATGGGATTCCATTTCTGATGAGTTCATATTTAAGGTTTGTCTGAACATTGATACACCATTAACTAAGAGGAATATACTTCAGAGTCTTCAAAACTATTTGACCCTTTAGGCTTGCTATCACCTTGCACTGTTGTAATTAAAATTTTCTATTAGCAACTTTGGCTAGAGAAATTGCAATGGGACGATGAATTGCCAACTCATTTACAAGAAAAATGGGCTAAATTTCAAGAGGAATTTCATTGCTTGCAGATTGTTAAAATCCCCAGATGGTTATGTATTATAAGTCATGACATTGAATTGCATGGGTTCTCTGATTCATCTGAACTCGCCTATTCAGCCGTTTTGTATTGCAGGCAGAGAAATGAAAATACACTGAAAAAAAAATTTAGTAACCATTACCAAATTTGAGTAACCAGTACCAAATTATTTGGTCGTATATGAGTTAAGTAGGTATTTTGTACACGTTACCAAATGATTTGGTAACGAAAATTTGGTACCAGCTACTATGTAATTTTGTAGCTAATACTAAATAAATTTGGTAACTATCACAATGTATTTGGTTTTCGTTACTAAATATTTAGTAAACCGTACCAAACGAGAAAAGTATACTTGCTATTAATTACCGAACATTTGTTTTCGAGGACCAAAAATTTGGTCGAATTTACCAAATGAACTAAAAGTATTAGGTATATATTACCAAATATTTATTATCGAATACCAAATATTTGGTAAAAATTACCAAAACCAATTAAAATAATTGGTTATGTTAACAAATATTTTTTATCTAGTACCAAATATTTGGTGAGATTTACCAAACGATTTTAACGCATGTTATATTCTACCAAATATTTGTTGTCAAGTACCAATTATTTACTATACAGAACCAAACGAATGAAAAGTATTTGTTGTATATTACCAAATATTTAATCAAGTTAAAACGCGGGCCACATTAAAATAGATTGCTTAAAAACCCGTAATGAAGTAATTAAAATGGATGTTAAAACATAGCTTTAAATTACCTTAAAAACAAGGTGTAGTCTAGTTGGACATCCGTCATAATATCTATAGGTACCTTCCAGCCCAACACACTAGGCAGTGTTAGCCTACTCATGACTGCCTAGTGTGTTGGGCTCAAAGGTGCTTATAAATATTATGACTAAGTCTAACTGAACTATATCTTGTTTTTAAAGTAATTTAAAACTGTGTTTTCCATCCAATTTGAATTATTTCATTTCTGGTTTTTAAGCAATCAATTTTAAAAATGGACAATTTTTTGGTACCTGCAGCAAAAATTTTAAAAGTAGTTATTTAAACTAAATTTAGGTTTTGCATTTTATAAAAATAAAGCATTATAAAACTGGCTTCCTATTTTGTTTCGATTGAGTTTATTAAGCTGGTGACGATACTTACCCAAAATAGCATCCATGACTCAGTAAAAACTCGTGAAACTATATGAAGTTAGTTTTAAATTGAAGGGCAACATATGAAAAATTTAATTTTTTAAATATGAACTTTAAAATATATCTTTTACTATAATTATCTGTCACTCATTAGCGCTGGAAAAACTAAAACAAAAACCCAGAAAGTTCAAAAAGAGTATTTATTTCAGACATAATAAAGATACTAAAGGACAAAGATACTAAAACAAAGGTCAAAAGTCCAAAAAAGTATTTATTTCAAAGATATAAATACAAAGATACTAAAAGAAATGTCTTACATAAAAATACATTTTTTTTAATTAGACATTTGACCTGAAATATTAACCTCGGTACCAATTCAGCACATAAATCAGGCGTTAAGGACTTAAGAGACTCTTCATCCACATATTCATCTAAAAGCAAAACAACAACAAAAATCAGTTTCGATTTCATAATATACAATGTAAAAATTAAATATAATTTTAATCTTGATTCATTGTTATCTTTAGTAAACTCTAAATTTTTAATATAAAAAATAATAAAGCTGTTCAAAAATATAATCATCAAAAGCATCTTAAAAACTGAAGTATATAATAATTAAGTTTAAATAAAACACAAAATTGCTTTTGTCAAATTATAGGTAAATTGACTTTTTATGCAATAATTTAGTACAATTTGCAAAAATTAAATTTCGTAAGAGTCACAAAATCGTTGAATTCCAACACAAGCGAAAATTTTTTTGTTTAGGAAATTCATATTAAAATTAAATTGTAGTCTGACTATTTTTTCAACCCTGGCAATATAAAATTTAAAAGAACTAAAATTTTACATTAAAAGGATTTAATATATTGGAATTTTTAAATGTCAAATATTACTGACAGAGAAATGTATAAAGAGTGGAATAATACATAAATTAAACATCAAAAAATTCTTAAAAATTTAAAACGGAACTGCATACATTCCTTAGAGGCATGTCCGTAGTCTCTTTGGCGGGGGGGGCGGGGCGATTATTTACCAATTATATTGCGATTATTTCCCAAACACTCAAAAATTTCGATTGCCGGTTATTCTTATTTTCAATCGGCCGATCGATGGAGAAAAAGTCAAATACCAAAGTCGGTCATTTTGTGGGAAATCAAACAAAAAATACGATTTCACCGCAAACCTTTCCGAATTTAAAAACTTCTTTAGTTTCTATAAAAACACAATGAAATTCACTCAGCCACAAAAAAAATTCCAAAGTAGCGGGCCTTGGCGCCACGGATCGTAATTTTTTAAAGTAATAAAGTACCTAAAATTTGGTTGACTGATCTATCCTGAACTAAAAAAGAAACGAAACCCTGATCATACGACGATTACGCTGCGAACCAGTATATATTGCGAGGAGTTGTGGTTTGGTTAAGCGATTTTTTTCAGAGAGAAAACTTTAAAAAATAAACGAGATCCTACTGCGATTACGTTTACTACTGTAACTAGCAAATATTACTAGGCAAAGCGGCTGGTTGAAAAATCTGATCACAAGTAGAACTTTAAAAAGAACACTAACCTTCTGCGATTTCGCGGCTACTTAGCAAATGTTACAAGTCGTCGTGGGTAGGTTTACTTTCCGCACGAATAAGAAAAATACTTTGATCCGCATTGGGCATTTTATTTCCGCAAATGAAATATACATCGTTTAGATTTTTTTAAAAAAAATCCCATTAAAATCATCAGCCTTGTTTTTCTAGGCCGACGAACGATTGATTCATTAAATGCTACAAAATTACTAATACCAAGGCGAAACAAATCTCCAAAATAAATTTTGTATTTTTGATCAAAGCTTATCCGTAGTTTTAACTGTGTTTCCGTAACTCCGTAGTTTGATAACCTCGTCCGTAGAAACTACGGACAATCCGTAGTACTTGCGGAAGTAACCGAACAAAAGGAAAAAATACGAGACACGCCGACTTTAAACCTAATGGCGTATTAAAAATATATATAACTATAATAATATATTTAAAAAAAGGTATATTGAGATAAAACATTCAATAGCAAACTATAAATATAACAAATGATTATGAAAATGGAAATCTGAAAATATAAGAAACATCTTACGTTTCGAAGCACATGGAAAGTAGTGTACAGAGTATATTAATCTGATGTGACTAACTTAAAATTAGAAAAGTTAAAAATATATTTAGCTAATATAAGCTACACATTTCAATATTTACCTAAATATACACATTATAAAACACAATAAATTATCTCTTACCTTGAAACTTTTGTATGAGAAAATCCCCAAGCTTTTAGTAAATTCGCACACCCTGCGTCCGCCATTGTAAATGTTGTTTATTGCCGCCAAACACCCATGATTCCAAGCTGCCAGCCAATCGGAGCGGTCTAGATTTTGAGCAAAGGATTTTGCTAGGGAGTAGCAAATGTTTTTGTTAAACGCGAGCATAATTTGGTAACCGCAAGTAAATACTGATCACCAAATATATTTGGTAACGGTTACATACCTTTTTTTTTCCGTGTAGCCAATTCCATGTCAATTTACTTTGTGCTAAAACAAGAGTTGCCCCAATTCGACAAATTTCTATTCCAAAATTGGAACTTAAGGGAGCCTTATTATTGGCTAGACTGGTCAAATTGGTTCTAAGTGCATTTAAAAGTTACAATGTAAAAGTGTATGCTTGGTGTGATTCTAAAGTAGTTTTAGCTTGGTTAGCTTCACATCCACGTAGGTGGAAAACATATGTAGGAAATCGAACTTCTAAAATTTTGGATACATTACCTAGTGAAAATTAGCATTATGTACTATCAAAACATAACCCAGCTGATGTAGCGTCTAGAAGCTTATATCCCTCGCTACTAGCGAATCACAGTCTTTGGTGGAGTGGACCTCCCTGGCTGATTAACAGTAAATCAAATTGGCCTATCGATGCATCCACTGACGAGCTGAATGGGCCCACGATATTATCAGAGGAAAAATCCAAAAATGTATATAGTTTAGTGACAATTCCAACTAATGATTTGTATGAGGGTTTGTTTTCCAACTATTCATCCCTATCAAAAATGGTACGCATTCTTGCATATTGTAAAAAATTTATTGATATTTGTAAAAATCGCGTATTTCATGTGAAGAATACTGATGTGTCTACTGATAATGCTATGAGTAATAACATAACTTTAAATGAGCAAAGCAAAGCTCAAATGTTATTGACAAAATATGTACAAGCACAGTACTATGCTGATGAGCTTAAATGTATAGCAAAAAACGAGTCTTTAAATGCTAAAAGCTCTTTATGCTCCTTACTACCTTTTATTGATGAAAATGGTATCTTACGGGTGGGAGGTCGTTTACAAAATTCTTCATTAAATTATGACTCTAAACACCCTGTCATTTTGCCTCGTCAGCATGTTATTAGTCTTTTGTTAATTACACGATATCATGTTACCTATCTTCATGCAGGTCCAACTGTTTTGCTAAGCATTTTGAGACAAAAATTTTTGATAGTTGGAGGTAGGAAGCTGATTCAAAGTGTAATTCACAAGTGTATTACCTGTTGCAGATATAGATCAAAAACATCTCAGCAGGTAATGGGTAATCTACCTGACAATCGTGTCAAATTAAGTCGAGCCTTTAAGAATTGTGGCGTTGATTACGCTGGGCCTATAAGTGTTAAACAACACAAGGGACGTGGCGCTAAAATAATAAAGGGTTACATAGCGTTATTTGTCTGCTTCGCCACTAAAGCCGTGCATATTGAGGCGGTAAGCGATCTCGCTGCTGATGCTTTCATTGCTGCTCTTCGTCGATTTAGTTCACGAAAAAATGCTCCAAATCATATTTACAGTGACAATGGTACAAATTTCGTGGGAGCCAATCGCAAATTATCAGAAATTTAAAAAATAACCGATAAAATTAATAAAGATGATTCAGTGTCATATTATTTAAATCAAAATTCAATTGAATGGCACATGATTGCTCCTGCTTCTCCCCACATGGGAGGTATTTGGGAATCAGGCATTCGTTCCGTAAAATATCACCTTCGTAGAGTGATTGGCGAAACGGCACTTACTTTTGAAGAGTTATCTACTCTTTTGTGCCAAATAGAAGCAGTGCTAAATTCCAGACCACTGACTTCAGCTAGTGAGAACGACATCGATAGCTTAGATGTGCTCACTCCATCACATTTTCTAACTGGCGAAATCATGAATTCCCCACCAGAATTAACTGTCGACTCTGACAAATTAAAATACCACACACGCTGGGAATTAGTTCAAAAAATGAGGGAAGGTTTTTGCAAAAAAATGGTATTACGAATACCTAAATACCCTACAAAATAGAGCTAAGTGGCGGAGCAGACAACGCGATTTACAGATCAATGACTTAGTCATTTTAAAGGAAGACAATGCTCCACCAGCATGTTGGCCTCTTGGAAGAATAACTGACACACACCCTGGTAAAGATGGAATTGTTAGAGTGGTCACTGTCAGAACCTCAAAAGGAACTTTAAGAGGTCAGTCGTTAAGGTATGTCTCTTACCTTTGTATCAAGAATAATTTCTTGATAGGGTGGGAGTATGTTGGAAGATGCCACTACATCCCCATTTGGAGCCCCTCGGAGAGAAGCACCTTTTCTCCTCTCTCTTGTTGCCATGGGGGTTCTTCTCCAATAATGGGACTTGCTCTCTCCCCCACCCCCTTCCCGTGCGTGGGATGTTTTTGTAATGGGGAACTTGCATGTGTCGGGAAATAGCGAAATACCATTTGTAAATGAAACTTCATGCGATTCTAAGAACATCGACATAAATTTTACCTCAATCCGACCATTAGTTTATTTTTAATTAATTTTCAAAGTTTGCGCTTAGCCCCGCCCCTTGAAAACGCTGCCTCTGGCCTTCCCTCCCCGCGTGACGTCAGTAGACCCAACTGGGAAAGCCAGAGATTGGTGGCCGCTGTGTTTTGCGAATGTCACTCTTCCTGATGCTTTTCTTATCGCGTCGAATCCATTAAAGTTATGTAAATTCTGGAAAATATTAGTGCATATGAATGTTGCAAAGTAACTTGTTGTAATAGTACCACGAAAAAATTACACCAGAAAATATATTTCAGCTCCCACAGAACGTTTATAAAGTTAAAAGTGGAAGCTTTTAAAAATGCTATATGTCATTTCGTCACCTAGGGCGCGACTAGAAAAGAAATTTTGGGGTTGGGGCAGTTGTCGTAAATTTTATTTATATATTTTAATTAATATTACTTTAATTTAAATTATTTTTAATTAAAACTGTTTTTAATTGAAAAAATATTTTTCAATGTAAATAGAGTTATTCCAATGTTAATAGGTTTTTTTGCTAATTTATTATTACTAATTATGGACATCAATTAGTTTTTGTTTTACATAACTAATGTTTGTATCATTTAATAAACAATTAATGTTTTATTTTTAAAATAAAAATTAAGTGCGATAAATAGGGAAAAAATCAATTAATTACAGAATGTTTTTATTGAGCATTTAACTTATTAGATAATTTAAGTTACTTAATTTGTAGTGCAGAAACTAAACGAATTAAATCAATAATGAAATTAAACAAAATTTCATCACAAAAATTCCATTTAAAATTATATTTTAAATTTGAAAAACCAAAAAATTAATGGACATTTAAAAAGAAAATAGAGATAATTCCAGGTGTAACTGGCACTGTTGAAGGTCCACGGAGGCTAGAAATAATTATGTACACATACTGTATTAAAAAAAAAAGTTTTAGAGAGAGTGGGAGTTGGATAAATTATCTGGCCATTTTTAATTTGATTAAATTTACAAAAGAAGGTTAATGAAGATCGGCAATTTTGGAAACTAAAGTATAAATTAGAAGTAAATGCTGTGTTTTACGAATTTGTTTCCAAGTTTTATAACTCGCGCGTGTGTGACAGAGGTTCTAGGTGATAGTTACTGTTACACACCTACGTGTTGTAGTTTTCCTAAAGATGTAAAAAAAATACGTGTTGACAGTTAGGTTCAACAATGTTCAAAAAGGAAGCAGGTATTTTTATTTTTAATTGTACCATATAACATACTCATGTTTATAAACTAAATTGCTTCTTTGAATTCAAATACAAATTAAAACTAAATTTAAATTATGAAAATAACTGCATTAAGAATGAGAAATATTTTTCATAGTTACAGGGATTGGATGAACTTGTTACGAGAATAATGTACAAAACTTGAATTCTGCGTTCCACATAATTACATAAGAGACAATATATCTGCTCGAACATGTTTGTCGTAACACGCGTTACAAGTCGTTAAAAAAGCATTTTACTTATATCTAAGTAACTTATAAAATATGTGATTTAATTTAAAAATTGCAAGGTGTGTACATTATTATGTCGAATCCCTGTAATAATGAGAAATATTTCCCAATCTTAAATACAGGTATTTCAATCAATTAAATTTAATTTTAATCTACATTTATATTATATAGTTAAATTATAAGTACAACTACATACAATTACATAATATAATTGCATAGAAATTTATTTTATAACATAAGTCTGTTACCATTAAGAATAAAAATAGCATTTCTTTTACAACTCAAGGAACATTAAAAAAACTGCTTTTCTAAAGGGTTTTTCGTGGTACTAATACAACAAGTTACTTTGCAACATTCATATGCACTAATATTTTCCAGAATTTACATAACTTTAATGGATTCGACGCGATAAGAAAAGCATCAGGAAGAGTGACATTCGCAAAACACAGCGGCCACCAATCTCTGGCTTTCCCAGTTGGGTCTACTGACGTCACGCGGGGAGGGAAGGCCAGAGGCAGCGTTTTCAAGGGGCGGGGCTAAGCGCAAACTTTGAAAATTAATTAAAAATAAACTAATGGTCGGATTGAGGTAAAATTTATGTCGATGTTCTTAGAATCGCATGGAGATTATTTTAAAAAAATAAAAAAAATACATGCAAGTTCCCCAACGGAACATTATAATAAATCTTTCTTGCCTCATCTGTTATTTTTACTCATCTTTACCAATTATATTTACTGCTAACACGCACTTCACAACCTAAATATTACCTTTTTCGTTTTGGAGATTTCCCCCTAAACGAGTTCAAAATTAATGCTCTAATATCTCAGCATATAATGCAAAATAAATAATTCTTTTTTATACATGGGGTATTTTGAAGGTGCTGAACATTTTTATATAAAAAAATGGGTGTTGCTATTGGAATTTTCAAAGTTGGTACTCATTTTAATATGTAGACGACCCTTTATACAATTTTTGTTGCCAGTTCTCAATTCCTTACGCTATTTCCTGAAAATTGACACCTTTCACAAAATTCCCTGATCAATAGCAGCCGAGTAAAGAGGGATGGATCGTTTTTTTCCCCCAGCTGTACCTTATTTTAAAGTGTGCGTGAGCTACTTTCTGCTGGTACTGTAAAAATTTGCATGTTACAAATTTCTCGTATTAGCTTAGCCATTCGAAATGTCTCATTCATATCGCGGACGCACTTTACTTTTTAGGTTTACGTCCGCTCTGTTTCAAAGAGTCCTAAAATATGTAAAATGTCCTGTGTTTTACACTGCAAAATGTCCTGCATTAAAACCATAAGCAGGACATTTCCTTTGTCAATACGTTTTTTATATATTTTCAATACTTCCATCAATCAATAGTCTCTCTTAGATGGAAGCAAGAGTATTATTACATTGTAACCCGAATTTTTTTTTTTATTTGTTCTTCTGTTTAACTATTAGTTTAAATTTTATTTGTTTTGATTAAACATTTCTCTATTCCAAGTGGTTTGCGCCATATTATAAAACTTGAGTAGATTACTAGACTGAAACAACAATTCTATAAAATAAACGTGATGCAGTCGTGGGATTATTTTTATTATTTTTTGCTTCTTTAACACTGTACTACATTGGCGTTGAAAATATCTGAATATCTGGTCACCCTAGACATCGAGTAAATTAATAATAATTTACTAATTAATTTAAAATTAAAACTTCACAGTATTAATTGCTAACAAGAGCAAATAAATATTACTGTATTCTATCACAGAGTTAGGATTCGGATTACAGGCAGGATTTGGACCCTATCTGGATTTCGGCTATCAGAATTATCTCTTAGACCCGAAAGTAGGATAAGACACCGATTATTTTATTTCTTAGGGTCTCCTAGCACCCATTTCTTTGTGAAAAAACAATCATAAAAAGATGCATTCTTATAAACCCGCTATGACACAACCACACTTGACAATTTGCGTTATCTATTTGACGCCGCAAATAAAACATTCATAAACGCTCTTATAAAACAGCCAGATGGAACTTCCATGTTTGCAGAATCACGAGGCCGGTCTCACATGACTCACAAAGAGGTTGAAATCGCGCGAAAGGCTTCGGTTTAAAGCCCTCTTATATAACGCCAACTGACTGGTAGCTTGTTACGCAAGAAGGTTTCCTCTACGTTCTTTACATAATAAAATCATAGGCAAATCTTGTGTCGTTTTTGTTATTTGTCTGAATTCTTTGAACCACCTTTCGGTTTTTTTAGATTAATTGTTTTTTGATTCGGGTAAAATGAAACTAATACGCGTTTCATAAGATTGTGAATAGGGTTTCCTGGAAGGTGCTTAGAGGTTTTATTCGATACATTTGCTGTAAAGTTTTGAGTTTCATTCACGTTGTGGAGTGTGACTTTTCTGTCTTCATAAGCTAGTTTTACTTTCGAGGTACAGATTTTAAAAAAAAACGACCTATATAAACGGCTCGTGCTGCAAAAAATGTCCGACGAATAATACCCCGTTTAGAGGGAAAGCACGTTATATATGATTGCTCCCAATGTCCTGACGCCGCGTACTATGTTGCCCTTAAAGTATGCGTTGGGTGACTACTGAGGTAACGGCTCTTCACTTGACTGTGGTTTTAAATTATGACGCCCGTCGCCAATAGTCTTGTGCAGCTCTAGCGCGACGATATTCAACCTAACCTAACAGATTTTTTTTAAATAATAAAAGTATTTATAAATCGATAATATTTTATAGATTTTATTAATTTTATTCATGTTACAAATTAAAAGCTTATTGAGACGACTGAATAGTCATGGAGCTGGCCAGGCATATTTTTATAGGCATATGGGCATGGCTGTTTGTGTTGCGCATTTGTCCTGAGTTCACTGCGACGTACGTTCTCGTTAAGAGGGACTGTCAGTCCCATAAAGCCAATGCATTAGTTTTGAAATCATAATTTCCGCAGAAGTATTCACCAGGTATGGGAATCATCATAACATCAATTTAAAACAAAATTGAAAAGAAAATAACACCCGGTTATTTAATTATTAATTGATAAAGTTATTATTAATTGATAACCATATGCTGTATGTTTTTGGCATTTTAAAACTTCAAAAATATATAATTAAATAACTAGATAACATTTTCGTTTCAAATTTGTTTCATTTCGATGTTATGTTGATTCGCCATACCTGGGGGAAAATGGGATAACATCGTATAGCAATACTTCAGCGGAAGTTGTGATTTTAAAACTAATGCATAGCTTTATGGGACTGACAATCCCTCTTAAATCTGTGGAGTCGGAAGTCCTAAAGTCTCGTAGTGTACTAGGTCGTTCAGAGGTTGCGTTGGGTGTCTTCTCAGGTGTCGATCTTGTTACTTGACCAGGGTTCTAAAC
This sequence comes from Oedothorax gibbosus, assembly GCA_019343175.1. NCBI lineage: Eukaryota > Metazoa > Arthropoda > Arachnida > Araneae > Linyphiidae > Oedothorax > Oedothorax gibbosus. Next base: position 528,356 of record JAFNEN010000073.1, on the reverse strand, counting down.
TACGAGGTGTTATTGGATGTGATTAAATTCCGAATGGAGGCTAGAAATAGGCAGCCGGAAACGTTCAACATAACCAACCTAACAAATTCAGAAAAGAAATGCATACGCAATAAATATTCATACTTTTAATATATTCCACAGGATGCACAAGGTGCCTCGAATTGATGGAAATACAGAAGCACTATAGCAATTATGTTAAAAAATGATGCATTTGAAATCTTGGTTAGTTTTGTAATGACCAAACAACGATGTCAAGTTTATTCCTTATAACCCTACAAAAGAGTATTCGAAAAAGTATTGCATTTTACGTACATTTATTTATTCACCCTATATCTACTGACGGTACTTATAAGTAGTACTTAACTCATTCTGTCCCAACTTTTATTTTTTTCATTCTAATAATCTAAAAAATGTTAAATAGACTCATTATGTATCCAGAATGAAAGGGTAAAAAACAGGGGGGGGGATCTTATTTTTTTTAAATTAAGGGAAAAAAATTTAAACCACAACTTTTAAATAAATTATAACAATATATATTTTTCTATAAAGTTATATTTTCTTTATGAGCACTTCCTCTACACCGTGCATGGAGAATTTAATCAAATTTATTTGAAATAAGTGCGATTTTAATGTAGTGAGAAAAAAAATCGCAAGTTGATAATTCAAAATGGAATCATTGGGAGTGAAAAGGTTAAAAAGTCGCTGCTTCATTTTTAATTTAGAAAAAACATTGAAAGATGGAAACTTTTGACTGACATGTTCGGTTATAGCACATTAAAGCCTATAAAGGTAAAGTAAATTCTTCCTAAAACTTTTTATTTAATTATCCTAACTTTGAAATATTCAAAAACAAATAAATAAAGTTAAAGCCTAAATCGGTGCATAAAGGGTTAATTGTCTCCTGTCTCGATGCGGGTAAAATGAAACCAATAAGCGTTTAAGAAAGAATTTCTGAGAAAGTGATTGCTACACGTGTAATGGAATAGGATCCCATTCTTCCCGGTAAAGTATGGAATCGAGTTTCTCATTGTGGATGTATGATTAATTTCAAGAACACGTTTCATTATTTTCAGAATAAATCGTTCTCCTTATTTTATATATCATTATTTTCATTTTCAATAGGGAAGAAACAATACATTATTCACCATTAAATGCATTTAAAACTAGCTAAGTTTCGGAATATTTTACGATTATTGCACCTATAAACAACAAAACCGAAAAGTAAATTGAGAAAAGAAAGCATAGGAATAGAAAACTAAACTGAGAGAAAAGAAAAGGAAAAGTAAGAATTTATGTTGAAAAGTTAGGTTAGGTTGTACCTTTCCGACTGTCTATTTCTAGCCTCCAAGGAACTTTAACAAATAGCCAATTACACCTCGTAATTTAGAACCCTGGTCAAATGTTAAGGTCGACATCTGAGTGGGCACCCAAAGCAAACCAGTGGCGCCATCTTGCGCTTGTTCATGAATTTTAACTCCATAGATTTAAGAGGGATTGTCAGTCCCATAGAGCTAATGCATTAGTTTTGGAATCACAACTTCCGCAGAAGTATTGCTTTGCCATGTTAGCCCTTTTTCCTCAGGTAGGGGAATCAACATAACATCGAAATGAAACAAATTTGATACCAAAATGTTTTTTAGTTATTTAATTATATATTTTTGAAGTTGTAAAATGCCCCAAAATATACAGCAGATGGCGACACTATTTTAAAACTTAATCAATTAATAATTAAATAACCAGATGTTATTTTCTTTTCAATTTTGTCTTAAATTGATGTTATAATGATTACCTTACCTGGTGAAAATGGGACAACATGGCAAACCAATACTTCTGCGGAAGTTGTGATTTCAAAACTAATGCATTAGCTCTATGGGACTGACAGTCCCCCTTAATGAGCATTTATCTAACGTAACGTGGCAGTGTATTCAGAATAAATTCGGACAAACACACAAAACAAATATCCATATCCATGCCGGGACTCGATTCCGGGACTTTCTGATTGCCAGGCCAGCTCCTTGACCATTCAGCCGCCCATTCGGCTCTGGAAAATGTAATGTAATTTAATCGTTTCGGCTGCTTATTTCTAGCCTCCTTTAGGAGCTTTACGTCTCGTAATTTAGAACCCCGGTCAAGTGACAGGGTCGACACCTGATCGGGCACCAAACGGAACTTCGAGTGACATCGTACGCTAACGCCGTCGGGACTTTCGACTCCACAGATTTAACGAGTACGTATATCGCAGTGTACTCGGAGACCCCGGTGGTTTTTAGAGGATTTTTTCCACCAGCACGAATACGTCTATAGTATGGCTAGGACAAGGCTCTTGAAAAGTAATTTTGTAATTTAATCGTTTCCGGCTGTCTATTTTTAGCCTCCTTTTAGAGTTTTAACGCAGCCAATTTCACCTCGTAACTTAGAACCCTGGTCAAGTGACGGGGTCAACACCTGAGCGAGCACCCAACGGAACTTCGAGCGACATAGTAAGCTAACTCCGCGCCGTCGGGACATTGTTCCCTCAAATTCAGAGAGCATGTCTATCCCCCAGTATACTCGGGTATAAAATATATATCGATAAAAGACTTTAAATACGGTTATGAAAACTACTTTATTTAATGTCCTCTATCAATATTATATGTCATTTGTATAAAAATGTACCCGAACTACACAATAAGACGAAAAATATGCATGTCACAAGTTTACTTGTCAGATCGGTAACATTAATTTCCGAAACGAGTTTCAGGCTAGATATCATTTACGGAAAAGAATTACGCCTTGAATCGTCCCCGTAGACTGGTTATAAAGTTTCATGCTACCTAAAAAAAACTGCAACCTAAAAAAATTTCCTGTCGAAGTAAGAATTTTTTATTTCATTTTTTAATGCGCGCACTTTTCCGTAGCTCAGATCGATAATGCACTCTAAAATAATATAAACATATAATATTTTTATATCAATTAATAGTTTTTGTGGCCGTAAAGAAGACAACGTGGTATAAAGTTTGACAATACAAGAATTTATTTTCGATTGTTATTAATTAATGAGATCGGTAACTTTTAGAAAAATTCAATTTGTTACCGAAATACGATTCCGCTCCCGATTTTTCGTAAACAAGTGCTTAAGACGTTATAGCATAGTTTTTCGCTATATTTTGAAATTTTAATATATGATTGATATTATAATTTTATTTCATCGTCATATCTGTAACGCATCACATCTGCAAATTGGCACTTTTCATAATATTGACCCATAAAGTTGGGAAAAAATGGCCAGATTAATAAAAATTCGGTTTCATAAAAAAATAGCAATAAATTTGTTATTCAACTTGTTATCATTAGTCATTATCTGTGCGATAAGAAACAAGTAACAAACCCAACACAGCTTTTATGTATACCGTTTAATTCTTACCCTTAATTAATGATAAGATTTATCATCCCACAACGTCCCACACTGAATTATCTTTTTATGATAAAAATAGATTATAATGCAAACGGTTTATAGGGTCATTTTATAGACAGCGACTTTGTAAGCTTGATTATGATTAAGATATACAAAATGTATTATAATAAATTATACTTTCTTGGGAATTACGATATAGTTACAATTAAAAGTTATGGTTACATGTACACAATTCTTGTTACCCATTTCTAGGCTCTAACTTTTGATGGCGTATTCACTAAAAGAGGATTTTTTTTGTGAAACATTTAATAAAGCTCTATATAAGTTTTCGTTTGATTTTTTTTAAATTTTGTATTTTACATTTACATTTCTCATTTATTTTAAATATTAATTTAAATGTGTGATATTGCTAACTAAAACTTTAAAGTTATTATCGTTTTCAATATGAATACGCCCGCTATGCAAATTATTTTAGCTTACTTTTCTTTTTTTTAATTCGTGTGTAGCTCTAGTGCGAAAATTTCAACTAAACTAAACTTTTTTTTAATTCGAAAGAATTAAATAAATGAAAAAGTAGGTATTGATATGCTGACGGTAGCCGTCTGTCCGTCCGTACCCCACCCTTCAAAAATCGGTTCTATCCGTCGGATCTTAAAAAACTCTCTTTTTGTTAGAAAGGTATTACCTCAGAGAACCAACTTTCATTCTTTTTGTCCGTCTGTTTGTAATTTCAAATAATTTAAATAGCTGTTACTGCATCAATAATGGCTTGAGAAACTTTATTTATTTCGAAATAATATTTGAAACAAAATTTAGTTCTGTCATAAATCAGTTTGGAATAACGTCATAAAATGTAGCAGAATGTGCTTCTTTGATTGTTCGTTTTATTTGCTTACTAAGAAAGCCACAAAGCATTATAATTTTTGCAAAAAAATTCTGGTTAGTTTTAATTTACATTTCTTGTTTTTTAGTGCAGTTTGTAGTACTTCCATGTTTTTTGTTATTAATAAATATTTAATTATTCTTAGAACTACAAATAAATTAAAGCATGCGATAAATAATATTAATTTTATTTGCGAAAGAAAATACTGAGAGTTGTTGATTCTGGCTTTTAGAAGTGTAAATTATATCGATGCTGTGTTTGGCGATTTTTTTCTAATGCGTATAAATCTTGTGCAGACACGGTTGTAGATGACATTTACTATTACAAACCTACTTTTTTCCCGATAAGCATTTAATTAAGTATTTAAGTAACACGAAAGTATGCTATTTTAGTTTTTTTAACTTCTTGTTGATATTAATTAACTCAGAGCGTTGTTAATCAACTAAAATCAGAACAAAAAACAATTAAATTAGGAAGAATAACGGTCGAAGTAATTGAATTTTGTTTGGTCAGTTGTGCTTATATAGATAAATTTTAATTTACCAAAACTATTTTAAATAATATTGTAAAGGATGTTGATGCATTACCCCAAAAACTGCTGTCTAGACGGATTTAGTCTAGACAGTGTCCACGCCTATCTTTGCTTAGAAGGTTGGACTTATGCGATTTTGTAATCAAGCTTATTCTGTTTGTAAAAACAACTGCTGGATAAGTAGTAAAATGCCCTTTCATTTTTAAGCACTATTAAAATAATAATACATGTTTAGTTATTTAGTCACTCAATCGTTTTCATATGGGAACTCGTTTCGGAAGTTGATGTTACCGATCTGATATGTAAACTTGTGACATGCATATATTTTGCGTCTTATTGCGCATTTCGGGTAAATTTTCATAAAAGAGAGGCACTATACTGATAAAGGAGATTAAACAAATTAGATTTAGTACAAATTAATAATATAAATCGAATAAGAAATCTTTGAAAATTATCGTATCGCTAATTTGGAACACATTACCAATCTGACTTTTGAAAACTTCTAAAACTTTCCCAGTCAAGAATAAACACATAATGGTTACATTTTGTGCAATTTATTTTGTGTGTTGTTTGTAATACATTTTGTGTGTTTGATTTTACAAAGAAAAAAGTCGTTACTAGGTAAGAAAAGTAGTTTAATAAACTATTTGGTTATGATTTCCCTTATTAGGTTATGTTTAAGTAACTTTAGAGTTTTTTAAAATTCTAATTTGTAACCAACATACATAGCAAACCTAATGTTTTTACTTATCCTATTTTAAAAATGGTATAGCAAAGGTAGTGATGTTTTTTTTAACTAAATCATTTAATAAATCTGCGCTAAAATTAACACACAAATACATTGAAGGAATATAGGTTTTTTTGTAAAACACCCAGGTTTTCCAAATGAAAGACCCTGGTCCTTTGGGCAAAATGAAATTTCTCAGTTAAACGTAAACATTCTTTTGAAGTTTTAGTTACATCACGGTTTCTTATTAGATATAGGACATACACTGATGGGACATGATGCCTAAGAGTGCACACTTTTGATTTTACTCTATGAAAATAATTCTTAACTTATTATTATCTATTTTTAATAAATATTCAAATTTATTAAAACAATTAGAAGCTAAAGGAATGAAATTGATTTTAGGAAAATTAAATACTAGACCTGCAAAAAAAATTTAAAATTAAATAAAACAACAAAATTATCTGGAAAAATACTAAAAATCATTTTTGATTCACACTATAAAACTAATTATTAACTAATTGTGTAAAATCATCTCCAAGTATCTCACTTTTGTTTTTAAAACGTTGCCGAAATGAAATGTTTCGTTGCAGAAACTTGCAATGTTTTTTTTTACGCCATAACAACATTTTTATTCGAAACAAAAACGCAAAAAAAAGCATCCAGTTTGCAAAGTTTATATTCCGTTCTATAATATCTGGGTCATTCATAATACATTTTTAGTAAATATAATGTATACTAAAATTTACTCTGAAAAGTGTCTTAATTTAAAGGGTTAATGATGATAGATTAGTCTTTCAGGTTCTTATATAATCGGTAACTGTGGGTTTAAGGTTTCAAAATAATCTATCATCTTTTAAGCTGGATTTGAGTTTCATAAATAAAAGTATGGTTGGCATCATTATATCAAATATACGTAAGGTACGTTGTACGTGTAAAAGTACGCAATTGACCTTTGCATACTAAAATATGCAAAGCATTAAAATCGTTCTATTGGTTTCAATTCTTAAAGGAATGGGCACAACCTTTGGGCCACAATAAGGAGCATTTTTTTTTCCTGAAAGAATATAACAAAAACTCAAATCTTCAAAATGAATCTCCTTGATGGTCTTTTGCCAGATCCTGTTATTTTCAGTATAAATTGACACAGATGTAATATAGGTATAAAAAAAAGTGTTCTGAATTAATGTATTGGGTCTTTCATGAAGCTTCAGACACTTTAAACTGTAATCAAATCAATACATAAATGTTATTTAAATATTAAAAACACATAGGAAATATTGTTATTAACAAATAGGATATAGAAATATACATTTAATAAAATAAAATAATTGTCGTTTTACAAAAAAAGGGAAAATATTCATTTAATAAAGAGCGAAATACTAAACTAACAGTTTAAAAAAAAAATCAAAAAATCAAAAAACCTTTCTTAAAAAAGGTTTTTTTCTCCTTTCTGTATACTAGTTACTATTTAACTAAATAAAAATATATCCTAACAATCCAAATCTATAGGACATTGTTTTTCTCTTGATGTGGAACGAGGTCTGAAGTCAGGTGATTCTAACTATAACAAGATTTAAATGTTCCATAAACAAGTTCAGAAGTTTTATTCTTTAAAAAAAACTAAACCTTAACCACAAGAGTACAATTGTTAGAATTTTTCTTGATATAAAGAAAAAAGCGTGTCGAGGTCTGAAGTCATGTGAGTCTAACCATCTAACCATCACAAGATTTAAATATTTCACCATTCTTTTTCTCGTGCATGCATAATTTGAAAAAAAATAAAGTTGAATACAACTTTAATCTTCATAAAAGTGTATACTAGTTCGCCATGACAAAGTCACGAGTAGTATTATGCACGGGATATGCCTCCAAAGTTTGTTTAACAAAATTGCAACTGTAATTTGTGTAAAAAACTGGTTTGATACTAATTGCAAACAATTAAAACCACGAAACAGAAGTATAAATAAATGTGTATATTTTATATATAATATATATATATATATATATATATATATATATATATATATATATATATATATATATATATATATTATATATATATATAAATAATAATAATATTATCTATAATATATATATATCATAATATATATATATATATAATACTAATATATATATATAATTATATTAATATATATAATAATACATATTATATACTAATCATACAATATAATATACATAACAAATAATAAATATATATATATATATATATATATATATATATATATATATATATATAATATATATATATATATATATATATATATATATATATATATATATATATATATATATATAAACACTCCTTTTTCGAAAGCACAAAGTTTAATAGATATATCGTAGGAAACGAAACCATGTTAGAGAGAGTTGACCATGTTAGAGAGAAAGGAACCTATGTTAGACAGTTATAGTATGCAAACAGTTATAACTGACAACAGTTATAGTAAGCAAACAGTTATAACTGACAACAGTTATAGTAAGCAAACAGTTATAACTGACAACAGTTATAGTAAGCAAACAGTTATAACTGACAACAGTTATAGTAAGCAAATAGTTATAAAGACGTCCGAAAGCCGTCTATTCTCGAAAAGAACCAAACGACAAAAAATGATTTACGTATGTTGCACTCAACTGTATCAGATTTTAATATCAAAAATACCTATAAACTTCTTAATGCGTCTTGCTGATATGTTAAATGATGGTTTATGGGTTTGTCACATGCATTTCAATTTTCAACCTCCTTTTACACGAAATCAAACATATTTTAGAAACAACTATTTCAAACTAACGCAGTCAGCCAAGGAAATCCTGTTTGAGTTCAAAACAAACCCTTTGTTGCATCACACAAAAAGCAGATCACAAGATTTCAGCGAAATCATTTTCAAAAAAAAAACTTTGCCAGCAGCTTACCGTAATACCCCTTCACCCACTCACCCGCCTCTGATTGGTCACGATGCAAATCTTATGATACTTCTAGGTGTGACTAATGTAAATCAAGGTTGTAAAATTAGGTGGGGTTTGGAAGCACCAATAGGATCTATGGAACTAAAATAATTCAATAGGACCTCGAATTTCACTGAAATTGCGCTAATGTAATGGGAATGACAAGCGTTAATGAAGATGCTGATTTAAGATATAAACATGTAGGTTTGTAACAGAATCTGTCATTTAGACCGCTTCACAAAACATTTGGGCTCAGCAGGGAAAATAACCGCCAAACACAGCATTTAATTCTATATTAAACATTTACACGCCATATTTGGCTAGTTTCATTTATTTTCTTTCGAAAATTCTTTTAATTATTTATTGCCGTTTGCTAAATTTATTTATAGTTAAAAGAGTAAATATATAATATTCCTTGCTCTTAAATAGAGGTAAAACATTTAATATCAACATACAACAACATTAAAACAATATATCACCTTCAAAACCTTAATACACCGAATGATTTTTAAAGAACATTTAAAAAACAAACAACAAAAAAGACCTCATCAAAAGGAATAAATAGTATTAAAACGTCATTATTCATTAATAAATGTTTAAATGTGAATGGCAAAATTTTACGTTTGTTTTTAAAACAAAATAGAACGCCTTCTGCCTCTTTCTAAACTAACAATAAAAACTATCAAAAAATTCTATTTTGATACGTTAAGATAAAATTTCACGTATGATGATTGAGTGGCAATGGTGATATAAAAGAATTTGAAAATGGCCTTCTTATGCTTTTTAAATGGGTATTAAATTTTCTAGTTGTTCTTAGGCTTTCACTTTTTACGTTATAAACATAGTGTGGAAGCTATAACACAAAACCCTTTAATGGTTTGTGCTAAAAATAACTTCGATAGATGACATGACAACTAACATTTTATATTATGATGATTGTTATGTTTTGAATGAAATTCTAACGAAGTTAAATGTATCTGGTAGCCTAGCTAATATTTTTTCGAAATACAATAATGTTCATTATTCTTTAGACTACGAAAGACAATAATGTGAAATACTTGTACATAATTCTTGATTATTAAGAAAAACAATTGCAACTTACATATCAACTAGTCTAATCAATTTAATGCTTAAAAATAATCTATGAAGTTTTATTTTTGAAGTTTATCATTTTACTTCTGAGTGTCCTGCAAATTCTGATTTTGTAACTGAAAAGGCAAAACTGAAAATCGTAATTCGTCTGTTTGCCTTCTGATTCCAAAAACCACAAGTTTACCCCTTAGTAACATGCAGAATGAGCTTTCGCTCAGGGCCAAGCGCTGTCTCACAAATAAATTCAATATAATGAATTAATAATTGTAATTCATTTTACCTAAAACTTTATTAAATGAGGAACGATGGGAAACAAACTATGTTCTTACATACAACTAACAGTTGGAAAATTTAGTTTAAATTTGATAATATTCGATGTGTATCACAATTTTGGAAAAATGAGTAGAGAATTTTAAAAATATTTCTTCATTTTAGACTATCCGAGCGAGGTTATTTTAAAAAAGTGAAACCCTGCGTTCACGCACCTTTAGAACACCCCTAAGAGTAATGCAAGTCTAATGCTACATCAGCATTTCCCTGGAAAACTACAAATTTTTAATTAAACCTATTTACATTCTATATTCAAATCTATGATTTTACGATGATAAATAAATCCAATATTTCAGCAGAAGATCAGTCTTATTCTACAAAAAAAAGTACTAAAAGCTAACTGGATCCGTTCAAAGTCCTAAGTGAAAAGAATTCGAAATATATTTTTTTATTCCGAGTTACAAAATAGAATCCTTCGGACGTTAATAACAAACTAATCAAGTTATTTTATTGTTCTCACATGATGCGAGGCGGGTGAATCCCACATACCTGCGAAAAGAGTCGGCTTATAAACGTGTATTGAACCCGGACTACCTATTTCCAGACTTATAATAAGCTTGTGGCTATAGTGACCTTGAGACAAGAAAGCAAACTTTCATTTTTTTTCTGTGTCTCACTTTGTGAAGTCACATGTCTTTCTCGCCTTATGCATTGATTTAACTTTCCAAAAAGATTATGTCATGATTATATAACTACTTGGAGAATTAACTATCGTCATAGAGAATAAAAATGTATTGCAAAAGGTCAATATTAGGAAAAGTGCCGACTTCCAGATGTGATGAGGCGTTACAGATCTGACGACGATATTGAATTATAATCATACATCGGTAACAAATATATTTTTTAACCGTTCTGACTGTTACCAATCTAACTAATTTAAAAGAAAAATATTTATTTATCGTATTGTCAAACTGGAAACCATGTTAGCTCTCAACGTCTACGAAAACTATCAATTGATGTTTAAAAAAATATTATGTATCGAGTTAATTTCTATTTTTTTTAGGGTTCTACTAATCTAAGCTACTCAAAAGTGCACGTATTTAGAAATTACATTACAAATAAGCAACTGTTTTTCACCAAGAATTTTTTTTTAAGTTGCAGCATGGGTTAAATGTCTATAAAAAATTAGGTATAATATTCATAAAAGACACTAAATAAAGTAATTTTTATTCTGGAGTGTATTTGGTATGATAATATAGAACGAAAAAGTACACTTGCAAACTATTCATCGCTGCGCGCGACTCGTTACCAATCTGACTTCTGAATTCTTAAAAACCTTTCCTGGTAAGAAATAAACACAATATGTGATGATTTTAAAGCAAAGAATTTGTTACCAAGGAGCAAAAAATGTTTAAGATACTATTTTTGAAAAACAATATAAAAAAATCGGTAGAGAATCAAATTGGCTATTTTCTTAAAATTAACCCACAGACAGCAACAGGGATTACTTTTTTGCCAGAATATTTTTTAATTTTTTGATATAGATTTTATGACAACATTTTCGCGCAAAAAAATATAGTCTATATAGAATTGATCTAAAGATAGAAAAACGTTTTGGAGCACCCTAATCTTAAAAATCAATAAAAAGATTAGTCCTTTTAAAGAAATATTTTTCGAAACAAAAGCTAAAATTCTGTTTAAAAAAAGAAACTGACATTTATCTAAAATATTTTAGGAGATAAATGAAGAGCTTAGTGGAAGAACGTGCTAAGTGACATTTTTGAAAAAATTGAGATTTTTGTGTCAATGAACATATTACCAACTTCTTTAACGATAACAAGTTTCCCCTTTTTCATAAAATTTAAATGTAGTATATTTTTTACGCTTTACAAGTTCCGTTTTCAACAGTCCTGAGCGCAAACGAAAAACTTTAAAGCTCATTTTCTCGTTTTCACTTTTTTGTCACTTAGCACGTTCTTCCACTAAGCTCTTCAAATGTCAGCCTTAAAGAAAGATACAATTCATTCTTGCGGTTAATATTGTTTATAAAATCTTTATATTTTTTATTAAAACGAACAAAAACCTTATGTTTATTTGCTAAACTGTGTGAAATACATATCATAAATATTTTAGTGCAAAAGATTGATTTAAAAAGAAGTTATGAGCATTAATATTAATTGCTCATTTTGTTTGCGAACTATTGATTTAATTTTTTTTTATCTAATTTGATCAACTCTATATAAGCGTCTGTCTCATATCCATATACATTAGTAGTAATTACTTTTTTGTCATTTTTCAGCATTAAAAAAGGCTTCTTTACTGGGAACCGAAGAAAAAAAAGGGTCTCATCTATAAAGGGTGCCTGTAGTGTAGACCGGGGCACTTTTTCGCATGGAGCCCGTTTACGCAGTGCATTTTTTCGAAACGAGTTCTGAAATCTTGTACAAGTTCTTGAAATGTTCACCAGTCATTGTCAATATTGATGCTGCTCCCTAAATCCCCACTTGCAAAAGCAACAAAGTTTTTGGTAATAAAATTAAATAATTGTTCAAATATTTTACTTTTGATCTTTAGATGTACATCAAATCTCAAAGATAAAGAAGGATTTTATGTAAAAATATTTAATTTAATTTATTTTTAGCTTCAAAATGCTTCTGGGCATTGAAATTTAAATAACCTAGAACAAAAATGGAAGTATTTACTTCAAAAACAAAAAACATTAATGTTATTTTCCCGTAAAACTTGCTAGATAGCTTGAAAAGAGTTAGCTTATTTAAGAAATTAAGTAAGCCTGTTAAATTTACAATGATTTGCAGTTTCTTGGGAAATACCATATAGAATGACTATTGGTGTAAATTATATAACTGGCTTATAACGTGTGCACGCTACTGTATTTTTAGCTTTATAAGCATGATTTCTTCAATTTACATGAAAAAACACCACCTTTATTGTGTAATAATATTATAAATAATTGTAATAGAATACAATTAAGAGTTTCAGACTTGAAAATGTTTTTAATTACTGACCAGATATATAGTTTGTATTTCATAATGAAAAAGCCATTTAATTTTTATTAGATTTCTCATTACTTTAATTTAAATGTACTCATTACAAACGTTTATAAAAAAAATCGGGATATTTTGATGGATTTAAACCGCATTTACATGTATAAGACTGCAATTTATTCACCTTATCTTGATATTAGATATTTGAACTAAGCTTTATCAGCTATAAGTAGATATTTAATTCCATACTTGTAAAAAAACATTTATTATTTCTTGTAACTAATATACCCGAAGTTACTCGGATGTCAAAAAAACAAAAATTAGTTTTAAAATTTAATGCTGCACAAATTATCTAAAAATAAAATTTAAAATTTGAATTGACGGAGCGAAGTGCTTGATGGATGCAGGAAAAATTCAGAAATGTGTTTTTTTAATAAAAAAAACTTAATACTCTTTTAAGCAAAAATAAATATTCAATTAAACACACTAAAAAGTAAAATAAACTTTTATGTGTTGTTAACTTTAGATTTGTTTCGTATAAATACAATTCGTTGCCACCAAGTTGCAGATATACTACTGGACTTAAACTATAGTTAAACTCATAGTTTCCTTGCACAGAAGCCACGACCATGGGCGGAGCTATAAACCGCGCGGAGCAATCAGATGAAGAGGAAATTTCAGCCGTTTTATTTTGTCTTCATCTTATTGCTCCGCGCGTTTTATAGCCCCGCCCGTGTTCGTGGCTTCTGTGCAAGGAAACTATGAGTTTAACTATAACTGTGTGTGTTCTGTAAGTAAACTACCATGCATCAACGTGCGTGGGTTGCCACTTTATTGCGCAAAGTCAAAACACGTATTCAAAGCGGGATGATATGAATGAACTAGTAAAACTATTTAATTTTTGCTCTATTACAATGTAAAATAGTTGTATTATAAAAGTTAATTTGTGTCATACATTAGTCTTCATTTTGTTAAATGTATAAAATGAAGAAATGTTGTATGTATAAATAAGTTAGTGACATTTTTTAATTTCTCAACTTTAATAATTTGACTTCTACATCAAGATTTTTCGTTGAATGTTTTCAAAAATACGGGCAACCAAAAATATCCGCCAGTTTCTAACATGGTGTATGTAGGCAAATTTTTAATGACTTATTTGAAATTCCATGATCTGAATAACATATAATTTGACTATAAAATCAACATTTATGTTCAGAGGTTTCCGAAATAAGAACTACCGAACATATCCGCCATTTTCCAAAATGGCGTTCAGAGAGGCTATATGTATGAAATATTAATGCCTTCTTTTAAATCCTTGATCCCAATTACACATATAGAGAACCCAAAATCAACTTTTTGTGTTTAGTGGCTTTAAAATGCAAACAACCAAAAGGGCGTCTAAAATGGATGTATAAAAAATATAATTTTTTCATTTCTTGACCTCAGAAACGTATGATTTGACTCCAAGATAAAGTTTTTATGTTGAGTGGTTTCTAAACTACGAACAATCACATAGACAAATCCGTCATTTTCAAAATGTCGTTTAGAATAGTTGCGCGAAGAAAAGAACTGTTTTTTTTTAATTTCTTGGCCCAAATTACCTATAATTTGACCCCAAGATCAAGTTTTTATATTTAGTCGTTTCCAAAATGTGAATAAACAAATATAAATACCGTTTTTTTTTTTTAAAAAAGGCTGTTATAAAGACTGGATTAAAAATTAATTATTTTTAACCCCAGAAATATACATATTTAGAACCTAAAACTAAGTTTTTATGTTGAGTGGTTTCCAAAAAAGGAAAAATTAAGTTTTCCGTCTTTCGCAAACATTGATACGCGTGAATATTATAATGTTGTTCCATTCATAATGACACTGTCCGTCTAAAAATCATAGATACTACTCAAATATAACATTAAGCATAGTGCTTGTTTGACAGCTTTTGAAGTGAGCGAACTTCGTAAATATGCATATTTTACTACATTTGCCTCTCCACTACACCTATTCACCAAAATTTCACGTAACGCAATTTGGATAAAATTCAATAAATTATTTTTGTAAAGTTTTTTAATTTAATCATAACACACTCTTCACTATGATCAAAATCAACTGTGGTGCTGAAATGCGGTGTTTTTTCAACGTATGCTATTTGTTATTTAAATGCACATTTAAAAGCCTTCAAATCGTACAGATTCCACATCCTCGTTGTCTACTTCCTGTGTTTATCCAACTCTTCATCGGCCCTCTCAAGGATGTGAAACAAAGAGAAAGTTTCACATTTTGAGCTACCCTTTGCCTTGAGTCTATTAGTAACTGACGACGTAATAGTTTACGTAACTAACTGGATTCATGTAACTGCTCAACTGACTTCTTTTTATGGGAAGGCGGTTTGGAAAATGTTTTTATAGCGAAAACTTTTGCTGTTTTTTTTTATAATGTAATACGTCCGAATATTCAACGAACTTAAAAGTATTCAAACGATATTGATATATTATGAAATTATATAGAGATTAAAATAATATGTTTAATAAATAAAATATTCTTCATTGATATATAAATTTAAATCGAAAACATGAATTTCTATGTTTGCGATTCTCGAAAAGTGCTTTATTAAAATTCAAATTTAAAACAGAATAGAAGCTAGCACATTCTAAAGAAAATTTTAGAATAATAATAGAAGACTACACTGAAATAAATATTTGGGTGAATTTTCATTTTTATTGTTTTAATGTGCTCATACTTAATCAACAATATAATAGAGGTATCACCCATATTTTTTCTAAATTCAACAGAAAAATAATTAAAACATAAACTCATTTACCATTAAAAAATACATAAGAATCTACTAGTATTAATTTTAATTTACCTCAATACGTTAAAAAAAATTCAAGTGCGGGACATTTCTAGGCTTTAAAAATTGGGTGTTGTGGTTAAAAATGTTAAAGTTGGTAATAATTTCAATATTAAGACAATCCCTTACACAAATCCCTTCTGTGTGATTCTAAACTGTGATTCCCGTCGATAATAGTGTTTTTTGGCCAAGCGGATGAACTGGCCAAAAAAGGTTGCTTTGTTAATCAAACCCCATACAACTTAGCTAGCTTTATGTCCACTTCATCAATTATTAATCAAGCAATTAAGACAACACAGATGGAAAGTAGAGGCTAAAAACTCCTTCATCGACAGGGAATCTGTCCGCATTGAAATATGCTTGGCGAGTAATGTAATGGCGATCGGAAACCGGTTTTTCTTCGGTTCTTCTTCCGCGGTTCAAGCGTCAAACTATTGTCTGGTGTGAATTTTGATCATAGAGATAGTAAACCCGTGTGACGCGTGATAAGAACCAAGGCAAATCTGTTTTTCTCACACCAGTTTAGGCGATGACTCGCTCTCTTCGCCAAGCAGACCTGATGCAGACAGATTACTATGCAATGAAGGGGTATTTCCCCTGTACTCGTCATATATGAATGCTGTAGTTGCCTTTCGTCTTACTACCAAGCATGTGATTGCTTATATGCTCATCTTTTCCGTCTTAAAAAAGTGGATAATTCTGCCTGTCCCCTTTGCAACAGTAGTGTGACGATGAATGTTGGCCATCTCATCAACTGTTCAGTTCTCACAAAGAACTGCATCTACTCCGAATACTGGGAGGCCGGAGATCTTTTGAACAATTTAAATCCTTGATTTAAATTTTTTTCATGTTCTAATTCTTTATTCAATTCTTGCGTTTGATGTTTTGCTAGTGCTTTTGTATTTTGTATATATTCTCTCTTTCCTGTATTTTGTATTATTTTGATCTCTGTACGGCGTTAGGGTAATGTCTGTATCACCTGCTGCATTGGAAATTAAAAAATATCCCTCGTATAGCTCTAATGCGACTAATGATTCTACCGGGTTCCGGACACAATCCCGAAAGCCGAAATCCCGACAAGCCAGAATCCCGAACGCCGAAATCCTAAAAGGCCATAATTCCGACAGGGACGAAATCCCGAATGGGTCGAAATCCCGAAAATATATTTATTTATTATTTATTTATTTTTATTTATTTATTTTATTTATTTATTTTTATTTATTATTTATTTATTTATTTATTTATTTATTATATTTATTTATTTATTATTTATTTATTTATTTATTTATTTTTATTTATTTATTTATTTATTTATTTATTTATTTATTTTATTTATTTATTTATTTATTTATTTATTTATTTATTTATTTATTTATTTATTTATTTATTTATTTATTTTATTTATTTATTTATTTATTTATTTATTTATTTATTTATTTATTTATTTATTTATTTATTTATTTATTTATTTATTTATTTATTTATTTATTTATTTATTTATTTATTATTTATTTATTTATATTTATTTATTTATATTATTTATTCAGTAGTTAGTATTATTTTAGTTTATTTATTTATTTATTATTTAATTTATTTATTTATTTAGTCAGTTAGTTAGTCAGTCAGTTAGTCAGTCAGTTAGTTTATTTATTTAGTCAGTTAGTTAGTCAGTCAAGTAGTCAGTCATTTAGTTAGTCAGTCAGTTAGTCAGTCATTCAGTTAGTTAGTCAGTCAGTGAGTCAGTCAGTCAGTTAGTCAGTCAGTCAGTTAGTCAGTCAGTTAGTTATTTATGTTAGTCAGTTAGTTAGTCAGTCAAGTAGTCAGTCAGTGAGTCAGTCATTTAGTTAGTCAGTCAGTTAGTCAGTCATTCAGTTAGTTAGTCAGCAGTGAGTCAGTGAGTCAGTTAGTCAGTCAGTCAGTTAATCAGTCAGTTAGTTAGTCAGACAGTCAGTTAGTTAGTCAGTAAGTCAGTTAGTTAGTCAGTTAGTTAGTTAGTCAGTCAGTCAGTCAGTTAGTCTGTCAGTAAGTCAGTTACTTAGTCAGTTAGTAAACTGACTGACTAACTAGTTAGTCAGTTAGTTAGTCAGTTAGTAAACTGACTGACTAACTAGTTAGTCAGTTAGTTAGACAGTTAGTAAACTGACTGACTAACTAGTTAGTCAGTAACTAACTAACTGACATACTAGTTAGTCAGTAATTAACTGACTAATTAACTGACTAACTAACTGAGTGACTAACTGACTGACTGACTAACTAACTAACTGACTAACTAACAAAATAACTAACTGACTATCTAACAAAATAACTAACTAACTAACTAACTAACTAACTAACTAACTAACTAACTAACTAACTAACTAACTAACTAACTAACTAACTAACTAACTAACTAACTAACTAACTGACTGACTAATACTAACTGACTACACTAACTGACTGACTAACTAACTGACTGACTAACTGACTGATTAACTGACTGGCTAACTAACTGACTAACTAACTGACTGATTAACTGACTGTCTAACTCTGATACTGACTAACTAACTAACTGACTGAACTGACTATCTAACTGAATAAATAAATAAATAAATAAATAAATAAATAAATAAATAAATAAATAAATAAATAATAAATAAATAAATAATAAATAATAATAAATAAATAAATAAATAAATAAATAAATAAATAAATAAATAAATAAATAAATAAATAAATAAATAAATAAATAAATAAAATAAATAAATAATATTTTTTATTAAAAAATCGAGAAATGGACAAAAATCTATTTTCGGGATTTCGACCCATTCGGGATTTTGACCCATTCGGATTTCTGCTTGTCGGGATTTCGGCTTTCGGGATTTTGGCATGTCGGGATTTCGGCTGTCGGGTTATGTCCCAGACCCGATTCAACCTAACCTAACAAATCCCTTATATACATATTGTCTCAATATTGTGTATTAGAATGTGGTCGACCAACTAAATGCTAAACACTAGGTGTCTAGGATGAATAGCGGATGTTGAGTAAGGGGTGGGGACATTTTTTAACAGGTCGTGATTAAAAAATAAATCTTCGGAAATAAAGTTGTCTTCAGAGCCAATGGAAATAATTATCACGAAACAAAACTAGAGATTTAAAAAACAATCTTTTACTTTTTCTAGAAACATTGCAAACAATTTTAGTTTTTTTTTTAATTAATATAAAAATTCGGTTAACATAACGTGGATGAAAGTGAAAGCCAACAAAAGTAGCGTAACTTATGCCAGAATTCAAATAATAGGTTTATATTTAAGGCCCTTTATTGATTTAACACCATCATATATAATATCCATCATATATAAGCACTATAAAGAATTGACTACAAATATTTCAAATAAAAAGCACCACTATTAAAAAATATAGCCACTGTAAGCAAAAATATTTATTTTAGATATGTTTACTATTGACTTATTATGCAGAATATATCAACCAAAGGAGAATTAAATTTCTACTTTCTAACTTGCTGGGTAAAAAAAAATTCTACATTAATGAGCAGGGGCGTAGCCAGAACATTTTTCGTGTGGGAGGGGGGGGAGAGAGAGACCTTCAAACTTTTTATTAGAAAACTATTATGAAATATGTTATAAAAATATATAAATAATATATATATTTGGATAAAATTTCGGATTTCGCAAGGAGCTGCAACTTATTCTGGCTACACCCCTGTTGTTGGTTACGTTTTGTAATCAAGTTCTTACACACACGCATACACACACATTTATGTAAGTATGTATGTATGCAATCAGCATAAAAAAAACCAAGCTTTTCCATTTATAATGTAACAATTTTTTTTCTGTCACCTTACTAAATTCTAAGTTGCAGATTCATTTATATCTTTTAAATACTATAACCTCGTTTGAGTAATATCGTGGATATGACGATATCAAGTGTCAGAACGAGATTTAAATAATTTTTATATTAAATAGAGTTATTTCCTAAAAATATGTCTCTCTTTTGGTGCTGCCATCTGCTAGACATTTTTCAAAACATTTTCTAAGGCTACGTTTTCTCGACTTGCTCTTATAATCTAACATGTTGAGTTCGGGGGATTTTCGCTATCCTATAATTTTATAACGTAAAAAGTGGAAGGTATTATAATCGTTCAGTCCATCTGTCTGTCCGTTCGTCTGTCTGTCTGTCCGTCACCCATTTTCATAGTCCAAACTACAAATGCTACGGACAAGTGTGATACTTCAAAAAATCAGCGCATCGAAATTAGAATACATTGAAAATTTCAGAAAAGAATTCGAATTTGAAGTACTTTAATTATTTAAAAACATTTCAAAATTTAATGCTCATTTAAAATGCATAAGAAGACATTTTTATTGGAATTAAATCACCATTGCCATTAGCAACAATCGCTTGAGAAACTTTAATTCTTTCAGACAATAAATTAAAATAAATTTATTTTTGAGACATCGATCAGTTTGAAATGACGTCAAATATATTTCACTACGAGATTCTTTGTATGTTGATATGAAATGTTTTTATTCTATTTAAAAGCGAGGAATATTACATATTTATTCTTTGAAATATAAATTAATTTTTGCAAACGATAAGTAATAATTATTGAATTTTCGAAATAAAATAAATGAAACTAGCCAAATTTAGCATGTAAATGTTTAATATAGAAATAATGCTGTGTTTGGCGTCTTTTTACCTGTTAAACACAACTGTTGTGTGGAAGCGGGTTAAGTGACAGATTCTGTTACAAACCTACTTGTTTATTTTCTGCAAATAGCACTAGTATATATTTCGTTAGTTTAAATTTTTATGACGCCCTAAATCGTTTTGCCAAACAATTTATACCCGTTTAAAGCAAACCTGGGGAGTGTTTGGTTAAAATAAGGAAAGTGAGGAATCGTATAAATGTTAGTCTTTTTTGAAATTGTTTATTCAAAAATGAATAAAATTAAAAAAAACTTCAGTAAATAAAACGGGGATGAAAAGGATATCATATACAAACGACTTAACTTATGCCAGAATTCAAATAATGGATTTGTATTAAGAGTAATTTTTTTTAAAGGGGGATAACTTGTAATGATCAATGCCTTTAATTTTCCTAAGTAGTACTAAGATAAAAAAAAAACTGAATTGAACTTTTTCTTTAATCCAATTTGTTTGACCTTGAGTACAGTTTAAGTTCAAGGTTACGAATATAATATGTACATTATATCATCATTCTACTCTAAAACCATGAATGTCCCATGATTTTTTTTAATTTGGATAGTTCTTGATGCTAGGTACATATTAGTATAATTAGTTTAATGGGTCACTCATGGCTTTGAATGCCAAGTTCATTAAAAAAAAAGAGTCAATTGCGCTGATTTTTGTCTTGTTTCTGGCTTAATATCTGCTAAGCCATAAGTGACCCACAGAAATAATTATTGAATTAATTACTTAGTATATAATTATAGTACTTAAAAAGTATAAAAAATGCCTTGTGTGACCCTTTGCTTTAGAAGTAAAAGAGATAGTTCAAAGTTGATAATTTTCGAAAAACAGTCAAACTTCAAGGTCAATTACTGCATAAGTCATGAGTCAATAACTTGGATGCATAGTTGTAAATATACTTTAAATTTTTTAGTTTAGATCTAGGTAACAAATCCATGAGGTTTAATCAATTAAGTACAGTGCATTTTATTTCTCCAATATCAGCAAGTAAGCATTCTACAGGCATGAATTGGAAGTATAAAATAAACTTAGTCCCTTAAGCACTTGGACTCATTGAGCTACTTCCCTTTATTTAATTTGTTTCTGATAGTTTAAAAGCTTCACATTTTATCTGAAGCGCAACTAGAATTTTTATTTTTGTGCGTGGGTAGGAGGTTAAAAATTCCAAAAATAATAACTGTAATTTACTTTAATCAATTAATATAATTATTGCAATCAATAGATTTTATTACACTAATGGAACAACTAATTTTAACAATGAGTGTACACATTTCGTATAATAATGTAGTTAGAGAATTAAATGCGTAATGTGTAACATTCATGGTGTTATTAATTAAATAATAAATAAATTTCGTTTAATTATGAAAAATAGTGCAATTCTGTACCTTAACAATACAAATCAGTAAATGTGACACTTCTTGCAAATGTGGTTCTCTTGTAGTGATGCCATCTGTTAGAATTTTTTTTAAATGTTTGTTGAGGCTGCGTTTCTTGAATTGCCCTGAAAATGTAACATGTTGAGTTCAAGGAATTTCCCCTGACTGTTCTGAAAGTAGCACTAACATATTTAGTTAGTTGAAATTTCTATGAAGTGTCTTTCCAAGAAATTTATACCGATTTAAAACCAATTTGTGAAATGTTTGGTAAAAGGAAAAATGGTTCCAATAATATCAACTAGTAATATTAAAAAAACGGCCAATATAAGGATTTTTTTCAATTATTATAATTAAAGTGAGCATTGAGGTTGTTTAAAATCGGATTTGAATGGATCCCTATAGACTATTTTACCTTGGTTCTGAATAAATACAAAAGAAAAAAACATTCTTGATTGGGAAATTTTTACACAAAATTCCTTTTTGTTATAATACTTCTTAATTTAACTTTTGTATTTCAATAATTTATATTTATTGAAAGAAAAATATATTT
Organism: Oedothorax gibbosus; assembly: GCA_019343175.1. NCBI lineage: Eukaryota > Metazoa > Arthropoda > Arachnida > Araneae > Linyphiidae > Oedothorax > Oedothorax gibbosus. Next base: position 506,004 of record JAFNEN010000073.1, on the reverse strand, counting down.
ATGAAATAAACGACAATACATTTTTATTTTATTTTAAATAATAAAGTTTATATAAAAAAAATAATGGGAAATTGCAGTGACAACAATAATAACAAATGAAAAACAAAATCCAATGTTTCTTTGATAGTGTACAAACGATTATTGTACATTCCAGAGTTAAAAACTTAGCTTGAAACGCAGAGTCAGGACTTTGGACCATGGACAATTTAACGTGCACCATCCCCATGCGCGCCTCCAGTGAAAGTGTCAACCTCAGTGCTCAGTGGCGAGAATGCTCACTCACTGAACAACTCCGGACCCTGGTAAATGTTGGAATTATTTTTCCTTTACAAGTCCTTGATTAATGCGAGAGATATTTTATTTCGCATTACGTTTACTAAACAAGAAGTTCTAAAAGAACTAAAATAGCCTACTTTCCTGTTACTTAAATACTTACTGAAATTCTTATCGGGAAACAACTAGGTTCATAACAGTAAGTGTCATCTACAACCGTTTCTACATTAAATTTATACACATTAGAATAAATTTCACTAAACACAGCATCCAGCTATAATTTAAACTTCTTAAAGCCAAAATCTTTTTTTTTTTCATTAATTTTCTATCGCAAATAAAATTAATATTACTTATCGTCTGCTTGATTTATTTGCAGTTATAAATAAATATTTCATTATTCGTAGAACAAAAAATATGAAACTACTCCAAAATACACTTAAAATAAGAAATATAAATTAAAACTAATCAGGATTATACGCAAAAAAATATGCCTTGCCACACTTACTTAGTAAACAAATAACAAACAATCAATTAATCACATTTCTGACGTCATTCCAAACTGATTTATAACCCAAATAAATTCTGCTTCAAATAATATTATTTTTAAATGAATAAAGTTTCTCATGCCATTATTAAGTTGGCAATATGCTAATTCAATGGAAATTTGTCGACAAATAGAAGATTTATGTCCGTCCGATCATACAGACAGATGGACAAAAAGTATGAAAGTTAGGTCCGCTGAGGTTATACCTTTCTAATAAAAAAAGAATTTTTAAGATCGGATTGATAGAACCGATTTTGGAAGCGGGGTACGGACAGACAGACAGACGGACATCGACCGCATGTCAATACCTACTTTTTCTTTTTTAATTCTTTCGAATTAAAAAAAGAAAAGTAGGCTAAAAAATAAATAAAAAAACCTAAGTATGGTATTTTTTAAGTACGAAAATTTGTCATCTCTTTTTCATCTCGAGTTCGTCTTGTTTCTCGAAAAAAGCGACATCTAGAGGCTAAACTCTGGTCTCCATCAGATTGATAAACACCATGACTCTTTACAATATCTACGAGATGAAACTTATCGAAATTCATTGCAGGCATGACTTGAATGTGGTTGATTTTCCTATGAAATTATCAAACCAATTAAATCAGCATTATAAAAATATCACTCTAACATTTAACTTTTGATCAGTTCAAAAGTGTTAAATCAGTTTTTCTCCAGCAGCTCTTACTTTGTGAGATTTTAGTCGGTTTTTTTTTCTTTTTGTAAATTCTCGAAATAAAAAAAATAGTTTTTAACAGTAAAACAAAAATGTAATGTGTTTCTTACTTAAGTTTTGATGCTGAACCCGCATATGTTTTTCGTTTTTCTTTAACTATGACGATTGTGTTACAATAGGAATTTTTTATCTCAATAAGTTCATCTTCCGACTTTCTTAACTGAAAGTTGAACAGTTGTCGTTAGAAAATGTAAAAAATAAGAGCCTGTTTTACATTTTCTTATAAGTTCCATCCATAAAAAAATTAGTAAAAATGGAGGTGGTTAAAGTTGTGTCATTCTTACAGGGGACGCGTTTTAAATGTTACTGAAAATTAGAAAATCTTTCACAGCATTTTATGAATGAAGGTGACAAAAGAAAATGCTTTTCTCCCATGAGAAAGCATACTGACTATCACTATTTACAGCCTTATATAAAATAACAGCAAACAAAATCAGAGTATCTACCCCAATTAAAAACCTATTTTATATACCACCTGCGTTGTTCATTGTTTTGAGAAATTGGAAACACTAGATAATTTAGTAGATTAACTTTAGATACTTAATTTTCGGTATAACGAAGGAACCGAACGTGTGGAGTGATGCCATCTTAATTGATATGAAAATAATTATGTTCAATATAAACTTATTTTATAAGTAAAAAGTATTCAACAAAAGAAAAAATCACTTTATTCTTTGGAAAAATAACACTAGTTTCTACAAAACTGTACCACTAAAAATGTGGATACTTAAAAAAAAAGTTGTCATCACCTGTAAAATATTTGGAAACAAAGTTTCACATTCACAGGAAGCAATAAAAGTCACCGTATATTGTTCATTAAAATATGCACAACAAAATATAGTAGTAAAATATTTGCAACAAAAAAAATAGTAAAATTATTGCTAAAAAAACTAGAAAGGGGCATTTTAAAACAAACATTCTCAAATACTATGTAAATACATGATCTAGTCACATATAATACCTAGTTCTTTCTTTCTTCCAGTAAGCACATGCACTATCTTTAAAGAAAGCCTTATCATATGGTTTTTCAGGGTAACATTTCTACAAACTTTGATCTGAAACCAGTGGAAAATAATAAGGTTAGACTGCCATAGCAACAACACTATGAGCATGAAGGCTCTTTATAAAGAAGGTGTTGATCGGTTCATATAAATAGAAACAGGCTTCACACTTGGGATTCGTAGCAGAATAAGAGATTATTCCGGTTTATAAATGACCAACCACATTAAAATACATAATGGGTAAAACGCACAATCCAAAAAAGATATACTATTACAAAACAGTTCTTTATATCATTGGCTAAGTGCACAACCGCACAGTGCTTTTACATTTTGTGTTGGTCTCACAAAGGAAATTTTCCAGAAGCTACAAACCAAAACCTTCGCCAAATACATCGATAATCAATGCTCTTATCATTTTGTGTGCCTCGCAAATGATATACATTTCCACTATGTAACAAGCATTCACCTTACATTTGCTATACAAAATTCGGAATATAATAATTTTAAATTAAAATAGGTTACTGCAAACGAAAATGTCAAATTTGTACAGCAAAACAGATGAATGCTGTAAAAAATTTAATTGAAAGGTAATGCTTAAATTTTATCACCTCATTAAATGAATTTCAAATAAGTTTAAAAGAGTTTCAAATAAGTTCATAAATGCATTTAACTGGGCACGATAACAATCACTCAGTCATTCTTCATTTCTGGGCTGATATTATTGCTAGAAGGAAACTGGAACCATGTCTTGGTCATGCATTATCAGTATAAAACATAACAGTTTTGTTATTATTTAAAGTCTTGTCCTGCGAAATTTATTGTTGTTAAGTCATTATTTCAAAATATTTTTTCCTCTCTTCAATAATTGGTAGAAGTTATTATTTGAGGTCTGATACTTTCTATCCATTTAGTCTTATCAAAGTTTAAAACACCAAAACAAAACTTGGTTACACATGTTTAAGTTTTCAGAAAACATTAGTAAAAATTCGAAAAAAAAAGAAATAGAACTAAACTGGGATATTTTTAGATGTTTAAGAACATATTTAAATGACAATTTATTTCTTTTGATTCTAACTCAAAGTTTTAAAATCTGAAAGACAAATTATATATAAGCCCAAAATTGCAAAGAACACTTGCAAACACTCAACTTATTAAAATTAATCCTTTTGTGCCTTAACAAGTCACACCTCGTATATGAAAAAAAATAATAATACAGTACAAGAATATTTCTACTATATTATAAAATTAAACTATTACTATTGACAATTGGATATTAGATGAGATGTTAAAAATTAAAACCTAACAAACCAATAACCACATCTCATAGTCATATTATTTTATAAAGGAGTTTTTGAACTTAAATAGGAAGAAATTGTCTCTCAGTTTAGTAGTACAAGATAGGTAAATAGGCAAGTTATTTTAGAGATAAAAATAAGTTGTATTTAAGTTTCAAAAAGCAATTTTATTTATTTAATAAACAATCAAGGTAATTGAATATCAGAAACTAAACTTTCATTCAAGCAGGGTATGTAAGAGATGCTAAAATTATTTTTTTTATAACTTCTGGTTACCTTTTCAAAGCACAACTTTTTTTTTTAAATAGAAAAACTTATATGTACATTTTCTATAACAAAAAAATAATAATTATATTCTAGCCCAAATATTTTTACTAGAACAGGAATTAGACAGGTATCAGAAATAAAATAAGAACAGAAAACAAAAGCTGTGTGAAACGCAAGCCTTTTAATTCTTTAACTCTCAAAGAAGAGGATGAAAACACTGTTATTCGAATCAACCCATGATATTTGTCAGTGTGACAAGTGGGAATGCATAATGTGTAAAACCAAAGTCCCCATAGCTCAATACAACACTAATCTGTAAGTTTACCGTAAATAAATGGGATCATAACGAATAGCAAATAATTTTATATATTTTTAAATACATCTACATTTGACATCTACATGTATTCATAAGCTTGAAGAAGCTATTTGCCATGCATTCTTAAGCTTAACGCAGTTAGATTATGCGGTCAAACTTCATTAAATGAACGGTATTAAGCCTAATTAATGTTCAAACTAAATTACCTTCCTTTTACTACCTGAGACGCTTTTGGATATATTGAATTAAATGCTTAAAACAAAAAAAATTTAAGGTCCCTTGGGATTCGTTTCAAAGAGGGTTGACTGCATACACAAATCACATTTATTCAAACTAGCAATAAAATCTCCCTGTTGGATTATTAACAGTTAATATTTGATGTTATAAACATTGCAATTTAAATATACATAGCACCAAGAAAATAGTTTCCTATACCTTGTACTAACTCTCTACATAAAGTACTTTATGCAGAAAAAGACTGTGTAATAATTATTAATATTTTCTTTTTCAAAATGCCATCAACTACTTTTCAAATTCAACTTCTTTCTCAAATGCTAGAGTTAAATATAACAATAATAATACAGTTTAGCATTTTTACTTTTAAAACTCAGAAGTATTAACATAAAATGAAAGCATACACTTTTTTTAATCTTGAAAACATAATTTTCTTTGGTAACTCTTTTTACAGATGTTAATAATTTCTTAAAATTTAATTTAAACAAATACTTTAGTAAAACTACTTTTATGCTTGAATAACAGAAGGTAAAAACTTGCATGCCTAAAAACAATTAAAAAATCCAATTTATGTCCAATAATCTTCATTTGAAGACAGTTTTTCAATGGGGATAAAAAACTCTGTAATTGTCTATTTTAAGAGAGAGTCTTAAAGAAATTTAATGTTATATTACCTCTGAAGCAATCAGTATGAAAATAAAGCCTTAGTTTATAGTAGATCACATAACCATTAGTTTTCCCAACTATTCTACATCTCGCATAAAAAAGCATTTTAAGAAAAGATTTATAAAAAAGGAATATTTTAGACATTCTTTTTTTATAGTTACAGGTTTAGTATTACTTACATAAAATTAACTTAAATGCAATTTTAAAAGATCTTAACTAACTTATTTTTAATATCATCTATTATCAACTATTTAAAGGCTGTCTCACTCAAATATAAAAATAAGTTTCTTGCTTGTTACTTTCACAGTTGCAAACCAGAAATAATAACATTTCTATTTCAGAAAGTTAAAAACTATACATCAAGAATGGGCTCCTTAAAACTTATTTAATGTTAACAAACAATTCAATTACATGAACAAGCTTATGCAAACTCTTGTTATGTCTGCCTCTCGAGAATCTAAAAAACAGTGCAATCTAAACAATTTTGTGATAGTTCAAGCAATTTGATAAATTATAAAATTGTGAAGAATCAAATGTACATTCTTTTAAAATACAAAAGGAAAGTGTATTGCACAAAAGTTTTAAACATATAGAGAAAACATAAATAATGAAGGGAAATAAAAAAATTTAATATTTTGCATTATGTTACATGTTTGCATTATGTTACATGTTTACATTATGTACACAATACAGTTGAACTCGGTTATAGAAACATCCAAGGTACCCCAATAATTCAGATGTTATAAACAAGTGGCACTTTAAACAGTTTTAAATATATAAAGACAAAACTTGGAAACATTATAAACCGAAAAAAAAATTACTATGCATTCCCAATCCTTTCAAAACAAGAACTCATAAACAAAAAGCAGCAATCAGCAAAAAAAAAGACCAAAACTGAAGAAAAATCTAATGCTTATGCAATCTTTCGATCATGTCAATGACATGAAATAAGTTTAAACAAGGCAAATCTAACAAAGCATTAGCCAATAGCAAGTAATCAACAAAAAATTACTTGATGTTGGTAGTAAATCCAACAGTGATCTGAAACTTAGAATATTGATTGATTTAAATAGGTCAAGGTCCATAAACAATTATTTGCATTTTTAAACAAAGGTTAGTGACTATTTCTAAGCTGCCTCATGTAAGTAATAAGATATTCTAGCTGTAAGGACTAAGGAAAATTCAAAAGACCACATTTTTACAGTAAGATAAGCAATTTGTTGTTATAAACAATGTCATTATAACTGTATTCAACTGTATTTGATCGACAATTACTTTCTTATAAAGAAAAGCATTCGTATGTCAGCTGTCTAAGCTTTCTTTCCCCATGAATTGAAAAAACCAATGATGGAAGATGGTTCCACAACAATTTTTATAAAACTAAATAATAGAAACGAAAATTTATTTCAGGAGACTTTATAAAAGCCACCAATAAATGAGCTGAGCAATCTACCAAGGTTTGACATAACAAAGAATATTGTATTCTTATGTAAGGCTCTAAATTGTGCACAAACTGGGCAATTTTTCAATAAATGCTAATAATAGAATAGCTACAAAAGACTACAATATTCTTTGTTTTTAAAACATTGAACTATTCTATATCATTATTATTCATTATGCAAAATTGCCTAGTTTGAGCACAATTTATTGCCTTACATAACAGTTAAATAAAACAAAATAACTAATTTGACCAGTTTTGTAGTCAATTTAATACAGTTAGCAGTTAACATTAAAAAACTAGTTATAAATACTATTACAACAATGCATAAAAATCGTTTTGTAAAAAAATTACAAAAGTTAAAAAAATATGTGAAAATGCAAACTTTTTTTACCATGTTTTTAGTTAACAATATCATGTTGTTATACACTTATAGGTTAATTCTAACCTAAGTAAAAAAATCTGTTTAAGATATCACAACAACAGCTGTCAAACATTTTCAACATATACTTTTGATTTATTAGGAAAATATTTTATATGTCAACTATAGAACTCTTGGATGAACTTTTTGATTCACTCTCAAACTTTGGAGGGGATACTTCCCATAATGATGTTTTTTTGTGAGAAGCATCAAAGGCACGCTTAGACTGTACAAGTGCTTCTTGGAGGTTTCTAATAATCTGTGTTTGCTGTTCAACCTGAAACCAAATTAAATGTAAAGAAAAACCAGTTTGTTTAAGATACATTTTATTCAAATGTATCATTGTAAATTCTCAACTAAATATTTTTATAATTAAAATCACTTTCATATAAAAGTAGAAAAGTGTAGTTTTGTTCAGGAATAGAAAATCCTTAAAAAATGCGTTGATGGCCGATCATGCATGTTGATGAAAAAAACATGTCTGAGCCAAATATTCACAAAAATGGTAATTTTCTTTAAATGTTACAAAACACTTAACAAAATTTCAAATACCACAAAAAACTAATTTGTACATGTATAAACAGATATGTTTGATGTATAGATTCAGTTTTAGATACAATAAAGAAAAACTACCTTCCTCTTTAAAGAAATTTCCTTGAAATAGTAACTTCTACAATTTCTTTCCTGAATTTTAACTTAAAGTTTTTAAAAAATTTAAAATTGTGTGCTACACTTTCCTTAAAAATTAACAATAACGAACTTTGATGATTAGGTCAACAAAATGATTTCTTGATCGACACATCATGACAATTTGTAATCAACAAATTGCAAAATCATGTAAATCTGTAAATTTTAAATAATAGCTTATGAGCAAAGTGAAAAAAAAATTTGGAAAGTCAAAATCAGCAAACAAAAGAAACTCGAATCATGGCAGATTGCATATACCCAACTATAACCACCTGGAAGTCCTGGAATATTCATAAAATTATAAAGAAGATTTTGAGAGAAAAGAAAAACATTTTTCTGAAACTGTGCAATAATTTCGGGGGGGGGGGGGGGGGGGGGATTCATGCTAAATCAGGCATGTTAGGAAGATAATACATGCCTTAACTAATTTTTTAACATGCCCTTGGCATGTCTGGCAATAGATTTTTTCTAACCCTGGTTTAGTCACTCAAACAAACCTCACGTATGAATACTCAAATACTAAATTATATTTTTTTAAAAGGCTTTAACATTTTCATGTTTTTTAAACTAAGGAATTCAAATTTTAACAATTGTAACTAAAAAAATTAAACTAACTTGCAAAGCATAAGATTCAGCATTTCGTTGCATCACTAATAGTTCTTGTTTAGCTTTATGTAGTTCATCCCCTTGAGCATCTAACTGAAAAAAATAACTAATTTTAGACACTGCAAAAGACAATTTTTATTTAACATTAGTTATCATGAAAACATCTGCTTAATGGATTAATAAAAACATAACAAATGTAGTGCTAGATCTTTTACAAATGCAGATTCAAAAGAATTATAATTATTGGGGAAGTTGCATAATACTACCCAAATACCAAAAATGCAGTTTTAGATTTTTTATTTAAATGTCAATTACCAACAAATTAAATTTTTAAGAAGGGTAAAACAATATCATTTTAAAAGACTATTGTTTGAGAGGGAATTTGAAATCCAGACAACTTTGAAAATTGTATTTTAAAGGAATATTTAAGTTAAAAGCTTATTGTATTACAATCAACATAATGATATTTTAAGGGGAAGGTAAAGACCCAGAATCCTTCTTTCACTTCCCATGCTAAGTCTAAGAGAAAATTCTTCGGACACACTGTCTTTTCTTTTAAGTTCATTAACTAGCAATTTTTTGCATTAGGAAGTCCAGGAAGTTTTCTGAGAATCCTCGAGCTCACTTTTTCATTTTATTTAGCCAGATTTTTTTTAATTTGAAATAAAGAAATTTAGTGTTATTTTTCCAACAAATTAAGACTTATTACTGAAAAATAAGTTCTACAACCTAAAATTCAAACCTTTTTTTATAATTTGCTGCAAATTTCATCGTAAAACTCTAAAAGGGAGTGAAGATATGATTTTTAGAAGTTGTCTTGACGTGACAAAAAATTATCAGTTTGCTGTGCTACTGTAGAGTAGCGCCCTCTGTGAATTTCCCTTTTGGAAGGGATAAATCGGGGGTCCTAAAAATGGGGGGGGGTCACGGGGCTTTTTACGACTTCTTTCCTCACCCCTAAGTGACACGAGGTCAAAGGTTGTACGTAGAATGCTTTTCTTTTCTGACTATTTTAGGCTTCTGACTACGAACGTGAGAGTTGAGGGGTTATGTGTGGTTGTTTTTTGTTTTTACTCTGAGTGCGTCTGCGAACATTGAGAATAAGATAACCAGAAGAAATCTCTATACGGTTATTATTATTTTCTGGATTGTTATTTTTAGGAACAATAATCTACTGAAATTGTGTATAAATATTACATATAATTTTAATTTAAAAATGTTAATGAACTAAGTGATGCTTGTAGACTCAACAAAAAAGGGGGTGGGTGTTGTTGTATGTTAGAAGCGACTTGAACTGCATAGAGTTAAACTTTAAGTGTGATACTCAAGGTATTGACTCTGTATGGGTTAAGTTGACTAATGTGAATGGTAACCATCTGGTTATAGGTAATGTGTATAGACCACCCAACAGTAATGTGGAGCATGATACCATGCTGTATAACCTCATAAGAGAGATTTGTCACAATAATGAGGTTGTTATCATGGGAGATTTCAATTTTCCAAACATTAATTGGGACAACAATGTGATTGTTAAAGGACAGGGTTTAGATTTTCTGGATGTTTTAGATGATTGCTTTTTGTATCAGTTAGTTAGAGAGTGTACTAGAGATAATGCTATTCTGGATTTAGTTTTAAGTAGCTGTGAAAATAGAGTTCATAACCTTATTGTCAGTGATCACTTAGGGGAGAGTGATCATAATAGTATTAAATTTGATATTATTTTTCAGGTTATACAGATTAATAGTGAAAGAGTCATCCCATGTTTCAGAGATGTTAATTTTGACAACTTGAGACATGATGTAGCTTTAGGTTTTGATAAAGGACTGGTAGGTACCCATACTCTTGAGCTATGGGATGAGTTCAAGGAAAAACTAAATGATGTGGTGAAAAAGCTTGTTACATTCAAACGTAAAAGTTCACAAAGGAAATTGTATCCTATGTGGTTTTCCAAGGATATTAAAAAGTCCCTTAGGTCAAAGCAAAAGGCTTACAAATATGCTAAGCAAACTGGCAGAGAGGTTGATCAGGAAGCTTACAGAGTTGCCAGGAGAGAGTTTAAGAATCTTAGTAGAAAACACAAATCTTCATTAGAGGAGAATCTAGCTAGGGGTATTAAGGATAACCCTAAGGATTTTTTTGCTTATGCTAGAGGTAATGTAAAACAGGGTAGCTCCATTGGACCATTTAAAGATAGTCAAGGACAGTTAATCCATGACGACATGAAAATGGCTAATCTTTTGAATAACTTTTTTATTAGTGTTTTTAGTAAAGATTTTAAAAATGTGCATGTTTCAGGGGAAGTAACTGAAGAACTGGATTGTATTGAGTGTGATTTTTCTAAGGAGGAGATTATTCGTCTATTAAAAACTATGAAACCTAACAAAGCACCTGGCCCTGATGATATGTATCCTAAAATTTTAGTTGAATGTGCAGAAGAGTTGGGGGATGCAATTCTGACTATTTTTAGGTCATCATTTATTTCTGGACAGGTGCCAGCAGACTGGAAATTGGCGAATGTTACTCCATTGTACAAGAAAGGGCCTAAATCTGATCCAGGTAATTACAGACCAGTTAGTCTTACATCTGTTTTAGGTAAAGTTTTTGAGACATTGTTGAAAATGCGTATAATGACTTTTTTGGAAACTAATAATTTACTTTCAGATAATCAATATGGCTTTAGAAAAGGTAGGTCTTGTACAACTAATCTTTTAAAATTTTATGATACTGTTACAGAAGAGATAGGCAATAAGGTTGATGTTATTTACATCGATTTCCAAAAGGCTTTTGATAAAGTTCCTCATGAAGCTTTGTTATTTAAGTTGAAAAGATCTGGGTTAGAAACTGCTGTGGTCCGTTGGATTAAAAATTGGTTGAACAATAGAAAACAACGGGTTCACATTAATGGTAAGTACTCTGATTGGAATGAGGTTGTAAGTGGAGTGCCTCAGGGCTCTGTACTAGGACCAATTTTATTTATTATGTTTATTGATGATATCAGCTGGGGGTTGAATAGCAAGTTAAGTATTTTTGCAGATGACTTAAAAGTGACGAGTACAGTAAATTCTGTTGAGCATATTGAGCAGTTACAAAATGATCTTACGAAAATTACTGAATGGGCTTCACGCTGGGGCATGTCGTTCAGAGTTAACAAATGTCAAACCTTGGGTAAGAACAATGTTAATCATTCTTATGTTTTACAGGGAGAAAGTATCCAAGATAGTGAGTTCGTTAGAGATTTAGGAGTTTTGGTGAGCAATGATTTCAAAATGAGTAAGCAGTGTGTTGAGGCAAGTAAGAAAGCCAATCGAATGTTGGGATATATTAGAAAAAGTATCACTTCTAAATCTAAGGAGATTATTTTGCCATTGTACAGGGGATTAGTAAGGCCACATCTGGAATATGCTGTTCAGTTTTGGTCTCCCTTCCTCAGAAAAGATATAGAGTTGCTTGAAAAAGTTCAGCATAGGGCTACAAAAATGATTAAGGGTCTATCTGGTATTGATTATAACAGATTAAGATCTTTAAACATGTATTCCCTGGAAAACAGGAGAGCTAGGGGTGATTTAATACAGTTATTCAAGTTCATAAAACAGGGAGACATGGAGGGCTTAGATTTTACTTTAAATAGCCGGACCAGAGGTCATGATCAGAAATTGAATAAATCGAGCTTTAGAAGGGAGGTAAGAAAACATTATTTTTACAATAGAGTTGTCAATGAGTGGAATGCTTTACCAGATTATGTTGTGCATTCGAAGAGAGTAGAAGATTTTAAGAAGAAACTTGACAGACATTGGAAACTGGTAATGTATTAGATTTATTTTGGACCAACCTTGCTGGGCCTCTGGCTTGTTGTTGGTCGACAATTTTTGTATTTGTATTTGTAGTGGAAATATTTATCTAGCGGGCAAAATGATCAAATGCAAGTGTGTTGGCGGTAATAAACTATTTTTCTGCGGCACACGTTAAACAGTTGTACCTTGACATGGACATGATTGTAACCAGGATTAAATTTTAGGTGCTATTGTTAGGGCGCAATAAACTGTTAAGAAAAGCTTTGTGGAGTAAAAGTGTGTGTGTAAGTACAGTAAGTACAGTGTGTGTGTAAGTACAGTTACTCGAAGTACAGTTACTTCCATTTGGAAAGCTGCTAGGTGGGGACAAATGGATACATCAGCAAGACAAGTGCTCCATTCACCTGTCAAACTCTACAAGACAGTGGTTTAGACAAAACCAAGTAACTGTTATGCCTTATGGACTGGCCAGCCCTAGGTCCTGACCTGAACCCAATGAAGAACCTGTGGGGAATATTAGCTAGATACGTATATGCTAATGGACGTCAATTTGCAACAGATCAGGATTTAAAGCTGCAATTGAACGGGTTTAATCTAAAGCCAGAAATTCTTCAAACTCTTGTTTTGAGTATGCCTGATCGAGTTTTCGAAGTGATTAGGAAAAACGGCTAAAAAATTTAAACGTTAAAGGGATAAAAAAGAGTTGTCTATAAACTTATGGGACAGTAAAATTAAAATTTTAATTTTTATCACAAAGTCTGTGAATGCATGAAATTATTTTTATATAGTATTCTTATTGTATTGATATTTTTTATGATTAAAAATTATTTTGAAGTTGTTACTTAATTTTTTTCAATTGCAAAATTAAAAAAACCTGTTGTCTATAAACTTTTGGGACGCACTGTACTGTATAGAATTACCTTTAAATGTATCTATTGAGCGGTAAGTGAAGGTAATGTGGTGTTACACACCCTTGTAATTATAACTTGTTTCAATTTTACAAAATCTAGTTTCAATATGCGAATGAGGAAAGAGTTGTAAACATCTGCCCTGGCTAGATACATTATATATTGGCTCTATACGTGACAACTGACAAGCGATATGGCAACCTGCTTTCATTAGTGAGGTCTTTATTCTGGTGAACGCACGACAGATTATAATTGGCATTCGGCGATTTACCAAATCAAATAATTGTCGATAATCTGTTCGTAAAAGCACAAGTCGATATCGAGTGACCCTAGGATCATAGAAATCTTTCGCATTTTCAATAAATAATATACAGAGAATTTAAATGCAGGTTAAAAAGATAATTTTAGTCAAGTAATTAAACCCGGCCATGCAATATTTATTTTGTGACTATCTTGTGGAATACAAGAGGCTTCTAAATTTGTTGTAAGCTGCTTTACTATGAAAAGTAAATGTTTCACTACAGATATGCTTTGACGCAAACATTTCAATAGCAATACATGCTAAACTTTTGTAATATTTTTTCTTTTAAGTTTTACTCATTAATTTGTTAATATAATAAACAAAAATATCGATTCAAATAATACTTTGAAAACGGCGTGGTGCGGTGGGTTAAAGTGTCATGCTACGAAGAATACTATAATATCCTCCTCTTAGCCATCCTATAAACGGATTATGCTGGGGAAACCCCGTCAATTAAAAGTGCCGTGTATATGGGACTGGTGTACATTAAATCTGCAGTATGTACGTCCGTCATTCTGTCCACCCCACCCCACCCCACCCTTTTCAAATTCCTGTTGAACGTTTTAACTTCCTTTCTAACCCTTTTTTTATTGATACAACCTCAGAGACCGATCATATAGTTTGTTGTTGTATAGAGTATTTATAATCTAATTTGTGCTTCTCTCACAATATTTTCTTGTCATTATACTTTTATCACTGTGTTAACGTGAGCTACTAAACTTGGATGTTACTACCAGTGTACCAGTAGTATTTTATTAATATTCAATTAAATTGGTTTAACTGACGTCGCTCTAGAGTTGCACATTAACGATGGCCCTATACTTTGATTCTTGGTAAAGTAACGAGGCTAACACCCGAAATCACCCAACGCAACCAAATAGTGGCATTGTAAGCTGTAACAGGACTTACGACCCCAATATATTTAACATGCACATAATATTACTGAGCACATAAATGTGCCGATATAATGTAACAACTACTGCTTTCTTTATTAATTATAAAAGATGTTATACTGAATAAAAGAACTTTCTTTGTTTTACATAAATAAATGCTTTTTTGGTGTGCATCATTATTACAGCTTATTTATAGACACACGGATTGACGATTCCTCCCGCGTATGCAGAACTCGCTACTGTCTGTAAGCTTCAAAGCTCGAGTTTTATTTACATTTCTAGTTCTATTCCAGTACTTTTTAGAGAGAGGGGTTCATTTTCGCATTGTTGTCCTCGGGATAGGGGAGGCTTCCGGTCAGGAGAAGCATTTATCGTGGCAGGAAACCAATTACTTTGAATGGACGAGTGACCCTAGGACCATTGCAACCGTTGACATTTTCAATACATAATATTCAGAGAATTTAAAAGCAGGTTAAAAATCTTATTTTAGTCAAGTAATTGAACCCACCCATGCAATATTTATTTTGAAACTATCTTGTGGGAGACAAGAGGCTCCTAAATTAGCTGTAAACTACTTTACTATGACAAAAGTGGAATAATAACTGCAACGAGAATTTCAAACTTCGCTTGTAGTGGGTGTGGACTGTGGAGACAGTCCATAAAATCTAATATCAACACTTAGAAGATAAATCTCGCGAATGGCAGATAAGATTTTTTTTTGTCAAAATTCCATAAAACCAAGCTTTTATTTTAAAACTTCGTATAGATATTGGTAATATTGTACAAAAAACATGTTTTTTCCCCAATGAACCCTATGAAGTATACAAAATCTATTTTTATGTCAAGAAAGGTGGGTAAGTTACGACATGGAAATTATTCCTTTTCAAATAAATTAAAAATCCGTAGTGGCCGTATGTCCGTAATGCATGTGTATCAAATAGGATTATGACCGAATTTGGGGCTATTAAGTTTCATCAATCTATATTTTTTAATGTAGTATTAAAACATTTTTTTGATATTTTTTACTTGTTTAAAGAAGTTTAAAATTATTTTTATTCAGGGTGTCCAGCAAAATTGCTGGTAAAAATTGCACATTTCAAGAATTTCAAGGCTCATTTCCAAATTTTTCAAGAATACTCGCGTATAACCAATTATATCACAACGTTTTTTTCAAATATGCTTAACTACTAGCTAACAGAAATATTAGGCAAAAAAAGAAAATATTTGAGTTATGAATTGTTTTAGCACTAACAATTATTTAGCCCAGTTAGAGTCTCCTATAAGTTGCAGAGTACATGATTGTATGTATGCATATATTTTTACTGGTCATTAATCATTTAATTTGCCATTTTTAGGCAAATTTGTAATGGAAAAATTATTTTCAAATTACCAAAACCTTTTACAAAATAATTTAATTAAAACCTATATTCTACACTTAAAATAGGCTGACTATTAAAATTAATGACATTTTTTTAAAGTCAAGGTGGGGTGGGTTATTTGTAGGGTTAAGTTAGTTAATATTTAAAGTAACAATCTTCAAATTTAGTGAAACAACATCACATAACATTGAATTCTCTTTTATATGAGATTTTTTAAAATGTTAAATAAAAGGTTGTTTTAAAAATATTTCATTTATTATAATTTTTAATAATACTAACTTATATTTAATATTTTACATCTGATAGCTTAATGAGTTATTTTCTTAAATATTAACCTAAAAAGATAGAATTGAACATTTCGATTTATGAAAAAACTTCAAAAATCAGCGAATCAAGAACCTTTCAAATCGGCAAATCGAATTTTTTTTTAAAATAATGGTTTACAAAATATCTCAAAGATTGCTAAAAAACACGAATTTCAGGAAGTCTGGAAAATTCAAAATTCTCAGAAGTCGTTGAATTGCCATCCTTCTGAAATCGGTAAATTGCGAATACCGGTAAAAGTCGTCAAATCATGAACTTCGAAACTTTTAAAATCGTTTATCGTATCATCGTGAACTATTTAAACACAAAAAAATCCATAAAACCTCGAAGATCTTTCATCAGAAATTGCAATTGACTACCTTGAAAATCCATAATTCGGAAATTATAAAATGCAAAACTAAACATCAGTAAAATAGCGAATTTTCGGAAATTTGCTAATACGAACCGCTAATCCAGACACCCATAATGCGAACACTATAATTTCGGCGATTTCCCGTTGTTTTTTTAAAACTTAACTTGTCGAAAAACAAAAACCTTAGTATAAGCCGAAGCAGAAAAAATGCTAAGAAAAACAAACGTAAAAAAAATTCAAGCTGTTCTTGTGATATCGAGGTCACAATACTCATTAATACTTGCTTAAAGGAAAATATTTTCTGGTTGGGTCGATTGACCTGAACCGAAGCTACAAAAGTAACGAGACTCTCTTCCGATCACGCAGAGGCAAAAAAAACCAACCTGTCAATCATTATGAGGCAATGCGACCACATCGGTGGTTTTCGTGTAAATTACTAGGCAGTAAAATAAGTAAATCTGATCAGGTAGCATCATTGGATTGCACTGGCCGGTATTCGAAGACATCTTAGAATAATCTAATCTTAATTCCTCTTCAAATTTTATTTTTTAAAAAATATTTATTAAAATTTATTATTTAAACTTGCTGTTTTGTACTGTATTTCAAAACTTTGAAGTTGGCAATCCCTGATTCTCACAAATCAACAAATTACAACAAAATTCAAAGATCGCTTAAATCATGAAACCTTGAATATCAGCGAATCAAAAAATTCCCATATCAGTAAAAACGACGAAATCACAAATATGAAATATTTGAATCGTGAAACTGAAAATATGTAAATCGTGCATTTTCAAAAATAGGAAAATTGAACTCTTGAAAAATAAACAATCCGGAAAAAATTTGCAAATCGCATAACCTTAAATTCCGCCCAAATAATAAATCTTGGCTAACTGCAAAATCACGGAAAATCGAGAATCTTCGAAAATTAGCAAACGAATTGGAACATTAAAACCATAACAAATAACTTTTATATTCGGCGAAATTCTTAATCTTAAAAAAAAGACAAATCTCGTAACTTTGAAGGAATTAGACATCCACAGAAAAATTGAGAACTCTTGAAAATTAGCAAATCTGAAATTTACAAATGTTTCTTTTTAATCGGCTGATTGCTAAACCTCGTAATCAGTGCCGGATTTCGGCCTAGGCCTACAAGACTATGATGACGTCATTCGTTCTTTTGCACAGAAGAAAGTTCGCTGTGTGATTTTATAAATTTTATAGAATAACTATAGTAACATACTGTATTATTCTGATGTTTATTAAATTCGATTAAAAATTATATGTTATGTACTAGTGTATTTAATTTGCTAAATTTCCAAAATAGCTTCGAGATGGTGGGGGGCTCCAAATGTCAAGTGCTTACGGGCCCTTGGTCTTTAATTCCGGCACTGCTCGTAATAAAAGGTACAAAAGGCTTATCTTAATAAATCTATAAAATTCGAAAATTGCATAAAGTGGCGCAATTTCCCGGGGCACATAGGAATGTTCAACAATTTCAAGCATAATTCCCGATTTTCCCGACACTAAAAAATTCAAGCACAATTCCCGATTTTCCAGCATTTCCTGACGGCTGGACACCCTGTTATTGTTATATGAAACTAAATAATTCCTAACTCTATGGATTCACTATAAGCGCTCTTTCTCCCCCTGAAACAAAAAAAAGAAAAACAAACATACATGCAGTCTGTGCAGTCAGTACAAAGAGGCGGGGTCCATGGGATGGAAATCCGTATCAGCCCTCCCCCCTTTCTTAGGAGGGGGGGATTTCCGAGAAAGTAGGGAGAAATGCTTCCTTCGTTTAGGGGATTCTATACTGTTCAGGGAATATATTTCTTTAAACTTTTCCCTAAATAGCAAATTTCAGCGCTGCCATCTGTTGTTAAGAAGACAAAGGTCAAACGAACAGGGGGTATTTAGTATACCCTTAACCAATGAATAATAAATACACAAATACAATCCATTCATGGTCATTCGTTTTTAAAACTATTGTTACATTCAAACTACATTATGAATTTTTGAATATGCTTAATAAATAAATTAGCTCGAAAAAATAAACATTATACATGATAGGCTAGGATTCATTTTAGAATTTAATTTCACATAATGCAGATTTCACATTTGTGCATGTTAAGTCTTAACTAATTAACAACGATTGGCAAGATAATTTGACACACGAAAATTAACTTTCTGCTTGCAGTTTAACTAAGTAAACAAAATATAAGACAAATGAATACCACTGTCCAGAAAAAATGTATTTATGGTAAATTAAGTTCCATGAAAAAAGAATTATTTAATTAATTTTTTAATACTTAATAACATCAGTTTTTGTGTTTTAGTAAATTTATCAGCTAAAAACATTTCTGCAATAAGCTATCAAAAAGATACTTAAAGTCTCAGCTTAATGATAATTTTTGAGAACTCATATTTTTTATACAATTATAAATTATTGTTATTATTCCACAACTCAAACTAATATATATATATATATATATAATATATATATATATATATATATATATATATATATATATATATATATATATATATATATATATATATATATATATATATATATATATATATATATATATATATATATATAACACAGAACTTTGTAATCACAAAATTGCTTTAACAATTTCAATTTTGCATTGCAATAATTTTTTTAGTCAATATTAAAAAATAATAAATCGCAACTTACCCGAGTTAATAATGAACGCTTTTGATCTTGAAGCGTTTTCTGCTCCAATGACATATCGTTAATTTTCTCTTCATTAACATTGACCTATTAATTTAAAAATATGATTACATTATAAGGAATAAATAATTAAACCATGTCACAATAAATCATTACATTTGAAATTTCCAATTATAAGCACAGAAAAAAATCTATTATTCTTAATTCTTTTTTCAAAAAATAACATGCTATAGATTTAATCAAAAAAATGCAAAGAAAGCATCCATGCTTCATTTTCAATTGAAAAAGAACCTAAAAAATAACAAAAATTAACTATTCCCTTGAGACCCCAACAAAATTCTACACATATATTCTTTACATAAACATAATTTTCAAACAAAGTTATAATAAAAAAAATTTGCAAGTAATTTTAAAAATACAAACAATTACTATTTGCTGATGGCACATAAATTTAATAGAATTTGAGATTTTAGGCCCTAAAAATATTAATTTTTTATTCTAACACAGGTAAGGCTATTTTAACATTCCCTGATAATTTTTCCTTGTGTTCTCTCACCAGAAGAGAGCAGATTTATGTAATTTTTTGTATATGTCATTCACCCTGTTACTATTCATACTTCTCAAGCGGATTGCTTGTTCTGTTGTTAGTTATATTTTGTAGCATTCCAGGCTAATAATTAACTTATGAGCACTCATCCCTTTGCGATTGAATGAATACATGCCACAACAGCAAACACCCTCCATGCTGCAATTGTTTACAGCACATAGTATTTGTTACAAATTTTAGTCTCATTAACATAAATATAATTGATTACTTATTAAGTTTCTAAATGAAAATATGGATTCGGTTTACCATAAACAAACATAGTATTCAAAGAAAAAAAGATATTTTAACATGTTGGATTATTTATCCTGAAAGGCTTTAAATTCAAAAGGCATCAAAACACTCCTTAAATTGCAATTTCAGAAATTTCTTTTTTAATTAATAAAAAGTATGTTGAAACAAAAAACTATATATGTATATTAAGATAGCATAAAAAAAAGATTTTGTGTAAAATAGCATTTTTTTGCTTTTACTGCCAAAAAAAATTGTTCATAAGAAACTTAACCACAAAATACCTTATTACATCCACAGTTATGTGAAGAACATGCATGTCAATTCAAAAAATAAAAATATCAGAGCTCTGGCTTTTTTGTATCAAATGTCAAGATATAAAAATAGCACAATTGAAGAGCTGAGGGGAAGAACGTGCTAAGTGACATTTTTTAAAAAAATTGAGATTTTTGTGTCAATGATCATGTTATTACCTGCTTTAAACATAACAGCTTTAAATTTTTTAGAAAACATTCGATTCCTTACATTTTTCGCATACAAAGTTGGTAGCACGCGTTTTCGTCACTTTTTCAATGGAAGAACTTGCTAAGGATCCTTAGCATTTTCTTCCACCGAAATCGCCCGATTCCGGAATTTAGTGGAAGAACGTGCTCAGTGACAAGTTTGCGAAAAAATTTCAGACTTTCGCTTGCATTAATAGCAAAACAAATGGTTCTTTTGTAGTTTTAATCACAAATAATTCAACAAAATGTAATTAATATTTCCTAATTAACTTTAATTATTAAATATAATCAATGAAATAAAATTTATATTGCGTAAAACTGGGTTTTGAGTGCATTTAACAAAATAGGAAAAAAAATGCATTTTGATTTTAAATTTAAACGGAGTCAAAGGTTTTAACATTTTATAAAATATCGTCTACTTTGAATGTCGTCTGATTTTTATTGTAATAAACATAGATAATTTAACAGCGAACAGATGGTATAATTACAAAAAAAGTTGCACCTGCCCTATGGAGATCGCAGTTCGCGTTATGACTTTCTTGGTGGGAGGGCAAGTTCGCCGAGCACTGCGACCTTAGGTCTAATATACTCAACCCCAGAAATGACACAGGCACAAGAGACACACAAAGAAAGAGACATAGAACACATAGACAAATAACAACATTTATTGACAAGCACAAACATCCATGCCTTACCGGGATTCGAACCCGAACCCAGAAGCTCCAAAGGCTAGCTCCCTAAGCGTTGCGCCGCCGGGTCGGCGCAGTTCGCGTTAAAACAACATTGTACCGAACATTCAGAGCATCTGGTTTGTTTAAAAAAATGAATAATGGGTACAAAAATCGTTTTAAAGCCATTTTACGTTTGATCTCTAAAGTTATCAAACGCATTTTGAACAATGTCCTAAACTCCTAAAATTATTAAAATGGAATTAAGAAGCAAGCGGAAAGCTGAATTTTTGCTTGAAAGTGTGAATAGCAGCTTATACGGTAAGTACAAATTTAATCAAGATATTGCTTTGTTATTTAACACTAAAATATTTTTATAATAATTGATGTAAAAATAAAGTGACAAAGTATAAAACGTTATAAGTTCTTAATATTTATTAAAATATCGATGACTTTAAAAAAGTACTATGCATCACGATTGTAAAAATAAATTGTTTAAACGATCATGTTCTACAGCTGCAGAAATGCTGAAAATTAAAGTAGCTTTCTTAAAATTGATTAAACCCTTAATTGAAAAGGAGAAAGAAAAACGTAAATAACCTTAGGATCTATATCTTGCCATACAACTTATTTTTACCTTTTTTTTAATATCAAAGTTTGTTTTTAAATTCGATTATTCTTATCTAAAACCTATTTAAAAATTTATTTTGCAAAAACTTACATCTTGCATTATTATCTTTTTTATAAGTCTTTTAAATTTAATATTTATTTTATTCACATGCATTTGTGTTTCTTTTACTATATTTTTGTATATTTTTTATTAAGTTAATTCGTCTTATTATTCTTAAAAGTATTTAGTTTATAATTTCAGTGATAATGGTATTTTTTTAAAAATATTTTCAATTAAAAACTTACTCATCTAACATTAAGCAAGAAGTTCTAAAATAACTTATATAACCTACTTTCTTTAACTTAAATACTCAAAGAAATCCTTATAGTAGGGACAGACGGACGAACAAAAAGTATAAGATAGGTGACTGATATCTTTAAAAAAACTAGGGATGTGTAACACTATATATCAATACGCTCATTTAAAAGTTATATATACCTTATAAAGTATATTCAATAACTTTGAAACCTAAAAAGTTCTATGGCAGCTACTCCTTGCACATGCACAATATTGTAGAATACTTTATTTTGACGTCCGACTAGTACAGGGAACATGTGTATCAAATTTGAAGTCTGTATCTATTTTAGTTGTTCAGCAAAACCTTTAAAACCAAAAAAAGGTTTATAGCACACTGCGCATGCGCAATTTTCTCGAAAACCTGATTATGACGTCCAACAGGAACTAGGAACCCGTGTACTAAATTTGAAGTCTGCAGCTCTTTTATTTCGAACTGTAAAGTAGTTTCAGACAGACGGACGGATCAATGTAAAAAAAAAACAATTTTTTAGAATGAGCACCCTCCAAAACGTGTAGAAAGCACAAAATCTTCATTTTGGATTCTTGACCTCCATCGCAAGTTTTATTACCTTATATTTTATATTGGGTAATAAACAGGCATGTGGCCAGGCAGTATACATTGTAGTCATCAAATTTTTTACTTTCGAACCAATGATTTTGTGAATGACAGAAAAGTTGCAAACTTAAAACTTTGAAGCTCATTATCTCGTTTTCACCTTTTTGTCACTTAGCATGTTCTTCCACTGAGCTCTTCAATTAAAAAAAACTGAAATAATGAAAACCCTGTAACATTCTTTCTAAAAATATATTTTGTTTACAAACACCTCTAAACTTTACTACTGAAAAAACTTATTTTTTATCTTCTTAACGTCCAGAATCATGATTGACCCTTGTGCTGAGTATTCTTTTGTTTAAATAAACTTATACATGTGAGCTGCTTGGGTATCAGTATTTTTGAAAAGCTTGAACATTCTTGTTTATCAAAAGAACGTTAGTATTAAGAAAACCTGTAAAAGGTTTTTGTGAAGTTAATTTAACTTGGAACTCTGGAGTGAAAAAGATATTAAGTATTAGCAGGGATTGGAAAGTTACTTTTAAAAAGTAACTCTGTTACAGTTACAGTTACTTAATCAAAAAAGTAACTGTTACAGTTACAGTTACTTAATATGAAAAGTAACGCGTTACAGTTACTTAATACAAAAAGTAACGATTCACAGTTACTTTTTGAAATTTCAAGTTATAAGAAAAATTGAAATTTAGCCATCTTACCATTTTTCAAAGGTTAGGTTAGGTTTGAATTATCGTCGCACTAGAGCTACACGAGGGCTATTGGTGACGGGCGTCGTATTTTAGAACCACAGTCAAGTGACGGGCCGATACCTGAATAGGCATCCAACGCAACCGTTAAGGGCGACATCGTACGCAGCGTTAGGACTTTGAAAAATATATAACGTGCACTCCCTTTCACGGGGTATTATTCGTCGGACATTTTTGGCTGCACGGGCCGTTTATAGGTCGGCAGTTATTTTGGCGATGCCCGGACCCGAACCTGGGACCTTTCGCATGCTAGGCGAGTGCCTAACCGACTGGCCATTTTTCAAAGAAAACCACGCTTAACGAAACATAAGCACAAACAAAATGCTGAAATTATAATTAATGATTTTTTTTTATTTAACTTCAATCCTGGTTCAATCCAAGAAATAGGTGTGAACGTGCCCCTCTCTCTCTCTCTCTCTCTCCACACACTTTGTTGTTGGTCATTGTTGTAGAACCCATTCAGGTTCAGGCAACACAAAGGGTTTTGCACTGGTCGAAACTTGCCGAACGACAACCTGCTTGACAGTCAGTGTGATTTATTTCAAAACCCTTCTTTTAGGTAGAAGCCTGTAATTACGGGTCTTAAAATGTGATACTTGGAAAGGTTAACAGACAAGGGGAAACATTCGTACTTAAACAATTCTGGCTGAAAGCAGTCGTCACGCCTTTAGCAGCCAAAGTGGACAATGCATTTTGCTTTTTCCCTCCCAAGAAAAGCTCATATTTCGTGAATGCGAAAGTTTGGAAATATATATATATGTTCCCTTCTTAGGAGTGGAATTTCAAAATAAGCATCAGACAGCCTTCGGAAAGTAACGAAAAAGTAACGCAATTTTTCGTTACTTCGTTACCGCTAAAAGTAACTAAGTTACAGTTACAGTTACTTTCTGAAAAATGTAACGGTGTTACCCGACGTTACCTAAAAAAAGTAACTGTTACAAGTAACAGCGTTACAAGTAACGCGTTACTCCAATCCCTGAGTATTAGTCTTCAAAATATATGATGCTTTACATACCTTTAATAAAATGTTATCATTTAACATTTGCAAGTTATCCACATCTTTTTGTAGACGAGAAATTTCATTCCTCAAATCGCTTGATTCATTACGAGAAATGTCAAGTTTTTTCTCTACATTGTTTAATGCAATATCTTTTAACTCAACCTGGAAAAAACAACAATACTGAATTAATAACTTGAAATTAACTTAAAGTATTTTTGAAATAAGCATGAGAATTGAAAACCATATGCTAAGTCATATCTTGTCTAAAATTATATTTTGAAATGTTATTCTTAAGAAATTTATAATGATTTATAAACACAAAAAATGCTACGAAATATGACCAAACCCTTTTAAAAACTTATAATGCTGTCAATATATTTAATGTGTGATTGTAGCTCAGAAATCAAAGTGCAGAGCTCTAGTAATAGTATAATCTAAAATATTAATGCACATTTTCCTAACTTAAAGAGTTTGGTCTTTGAATCATTATTTTGTAAAAGCTAATTTTAAACAAACCTCTTTTACAGCAGATGTTAAATGACCCTGAAGTTGTTCCAAAAGTATTTCTTTTGCAGCAGCCTATAACATAATGAAACTGTTTTTTTAAAAAACGTAATAACCTAGAATTATGAAATGATTGTTTATTTATTTAACTATATTTCCAGACAAAAAACATTTCCATCTACATAACTGGACACGTAATGATATACATATAACAAAAAGAACATTAACACAGACAATTAAACATAAATACAACAGACCAGATAACACAACATACCACACAATACAGATATTAAATCTTTGTTAGGTATGTATATAAAATTTATCAAAAAAATATCACTGTTTGGGAGAAGGTTATTTACTTAGTTGCTTTGTTGATTATTTGGTTGATTTTGAAGATAATATTGTGTTAGAAAAGGTTCTTTAAATATAATTTTTTTTTTTTTTTTTGGGGGGGGGGGGTTCAATAATGTTGAATACAAAAATAAAGTTCTTGCAAAGTATAAAGGTAACCCAAGTTATTGTTTATGATATTCAAAAAGAACTTAAATATATTTATTTGTCTTCAGCATTTCAAAGTAAAAAAGATTGAGGCACGATAGTCAGAGGCTTGCTTTATTTAAATGATGCATAGTTAATAAATTTCTTTTATATTTTTTAATCACGAATATAAGTTATATTCTTAAACGGGAAGAACAAGGTTATTGAAAAAACTGTTAAGAACAGAAATGTAAAAAAAAAAAAATTAACATATTTTGTTTGAGCATTCCTAATTTGTTAGAAGCATTAATTGTAGGAGTTTTTTATATGTAATTTAAAACTGAAAGTAGAATCCTAAGCAACTCCAAGATCTTTCCTATGTGACTTTAGACAAATAATTACATTGTTTAAACTATAATCATAAAATAGAGGATTGTTTTTCCTACTGAATTTGAAACAAAACATTTGTCAGTTTTCAGGTAAAGCTTGTTTTGAAGGCACCAAGTAGTTAATTTTCCAAGTTCAGATTGTTGATGCTTTAGATCATTATATAAAGACATTTGTGAAAAAAAATTCAATCCTCAGCGAATAACAAACAGGTTTAGAAATCAATAGATTATTAAGAAACAAAATGGGAAAATGCCATAATAAAAATCACCAGGGAACTTCGTATGCGCCAAAAAAGCAACAGGATAGCAGCAGATACATTTTACATAATTTACTATATTGGTAAGAAAGAACATAACCAGGAAAGTAATTTGTGATCAAATCCAATTATTGAGTAATTTAAAAAGTAATATTTCAAAATCAACATTATCAAAAGCATTTGCAAAGTCAGTATAAAGAACATCTAATTGTTCACTAACTTTTAACGCATTAACAGCGTAACTATTGAGACATAGACTGTTTGCAGTCGAATGTCTTTTTGTAAAACTATGCTCTTCAAGACAAATGGTATAATTAGTCTGAATTATTAATTTATTATGAACAACACTTTCACACAGTTTGGCAAAGGTAGAAATATTGGAGATAGGCTGATAATTTTCAATACATGATTTTTTGCCTTTTTAAATATTGGAATGATCTTAGATGTTTTCCAAGTATTGGTAAATATGTTTAAGCTTAATGATAGATTAAAAAGGATAAGCAATAAGTAAATGAAACTTTACTTATTAGCTTTAATAAAGACAGGAACTGAATCGAACCGGCAGAACTAGAAGCCTTTAGTGACTTGATACTATTCTCCATTCTAGCATGAGAAATATAGTTAATCTTTATTAAATTAACTGAGACAGTGCACAGATTACACTTATTATTTTGAGATAAAACAGTACACAAATCTTAATAAATACCTGACAAATATTTTTTTAAAGTTTGCAGTTGTAGTACATTTGATTTGATGACTTTGTAGGGTTTTCATTACGGTTTTCAAATTGAGTTTTTATGTTTGTTTCACAGAACGTATATAATTTTGCTGTGTATTACGAATCTGGGATTTAATAGTTTGCCTAGTAGTTTTAAAAAATTCAAAATCAAATAAATTTCCATACCTCTTAAATATGTTTAAATTAGTTTTTTTAGTGCTTAAATGTTATCTATAATATTTTTTGTAAGCCAAAATAGATATTTTAATTTAAAGGCATATATTCAGATACAGAGTTACGCCAGATATCCATCCAAGATAGATTTCTTATACAACACACTATAAAATTGCTCAAGAGCCATATGATAAAGTGTGCTTTTGTAAAGCTCTCTAACTTGGTACTAAAACAATCTGGAAGTGAAACTTTCAAAAAGATACGATTGTGAATAGTACATTGTTTTAAAAGATGAATTTAACTATTTATAAAAGATGGTCGTAAAATATATTATAAAATTAATCAGGGAACACAAAAGCCATACTTTATCTTCAGCCTTAACAAGACTTTCCTTCATAGTTTGCATAATATTGATCATCTGGTGAAGGTCCCTTTTATAACCTTTTTCTTTTGTTTCATCTTCCATACCTGCCTGATGAAATAAAGAAAAGAAATTGGCTATCATGCCATACATTTGACTAAGTAATAGAGAAGTGAACAAATTATCAAATAACTTAACAAATTTAACTTTATTTATCCAATATATTGGAAGGATATTTGGTTCAAAATAGAGGGTGGGCTTAAATGAATTGGTTAATACATACTTTTTATAGACTAGCTAAAAAAATGTGTATACATAAAAATTGGATAGTTACGAAAAGTACTTACTAAGGCACTGTCTGTTAGAGAAACAAAATGGTTTGTAGTTGACAAATCTTTTCCTAATAATCCTTCTACTATTTTTTCATCAAAACTATGAACACCGGGATCAGAACAGCTGCACATACAATATTTTTCTTCTTCCTAAAATTTTATTTATTAAGGTTCAGATTTTTTTTCCAATAACAAAAAAGATTATTCAAATAACACTCAAACAAAGTTAATGTATAAATAAAAATATTTATTGTCATTACAACCAATAAGCTTTTGAAAAAGGCTCTATTTAAAGTTATCAGAATAACAAATTGCATTGAAAAAGAAATTGAATCTAAAATATGACTTTAAAGGTGGGAAAATACACTGCGATGCAAAAGTTTAGACAATGACGTTTTTTAGCTGTAAAATTTAGAATTGTGATAGTAGAATTACAAAACACCCTTACACATATTAATTAAATATTTTGAAATGCTATAATTGAAACATAATTGTTTGATTTGCTATAACAATTTTTTTTCATAAAATAAAAATTTGTACGATGCAAAAGTTTAGACACAAATACGATATTATGCTAATTTAAAGTAGATAATGGCCTAATTTCGCATATTTATTGGTGAATTGAATTTGATAAATTGAAAAAACACGATATCCGGTGAACTAAACAGATTTAATAACGATATTGGTTCAATTTTACACCAAAAAGACAATATAGACACTTTAAATATTTATTCAAATCATATTTGCTTCAAATGTACAATTTAACATCTCTAAACACGAACCGAATACCTACCAGTCCATCACCTTAAAGTTTTGGCACGAAAGTTCCTTTATACGAAATTCATTACGAAAGAACCCTAGCATAAAGAAGGAACTTTCGTAATGGTGTGGAGTGAATTCGCGTTAAAATGAACGACATTTTTTGTCGTTTTTGAAGAGGTGACTATCTCTTCATTGAACTAAAGTGCAAAAAAGAATAATATGCTGCTATTTTGTGATTTTATATGGGAAAGACTGCACTTTTCATCAAGAAAATCGATCAATGCATGTCTCTAAATCCACGAATTGAGTGTTTAGAGATGTTAAATTGTACATTTGAAGCAAATATGATTTGAATAAATATTTAAAGTGGATATATTGTCTTTTTGGTGTAAAATTGAACCAATATCGTTATTAAATCTGTTTAGTTCACCGGATATCGTGTTTTTTTTCAATTTATCAAATTCAATTCACCAATAAATATGCGAAATTAGGCCATTATCTACTTTAAATTAGCATAATATCGTATTTGTGTCTAAACTTTTGCATCGTACAAATTTTTATTTTTTTAATAAAAAAAAAAATTATAGCAAATCAAACAATTATGCTTCAATTATAGCATTTCAAAATATTTATTTAATATGTTTAGGGGTGTTTTGTAATTCTACTATCACAATTCTAAATTTTACAGCTAAAAAACGTCATTGTCTAAACTTTTGCATCGCAGTGTATAATTCAAGCAATGATAAAGAGTTCTTACTCTTCTTATAGCTGCCTGCAGACTAACAGAATTTTGTGCTATTTCTTCTGTTTGTGATGAGGTTGATTGGAAACATGTATATTTCTCCAAATTAGCATCAGAATGAATTATCTTATTATCACTTTCAATTTCAGCATAAGAAGATGTGTATGAACAACTAAAACCACCCTAAAAATGAATAACAAAAATTCAACTCACACCAACTGATATATTTGTTTAACATAATGAGCTACTCTGTTAGATTTGCCTGACTAGTTGAAAAAAATGTGAATAGTCACTAAAGAGCAAGCATTTGAATTTTTTCGATAGTTGAAAAAATGAAGATTGTGAGCATTTTCAAATTGACTAGCAAATGAAACCTTTTAAAAATAGTCAGTAAAATGATATATTTTAAATTGCATATTAGGCTGATCTAAAGATATTAAAAAAAATTGGAATATCATTACGCACACCCTGCCACATTGTGGCAATAAGTCAAAAAGTGTGTCTGTAAAAAAAATAAGAATTGAATCATATTAACAGACAACTCATTTGATTTGAATATTCTTCTTTAAAAATATGGACTGTTTTGTGAGTGGAATATGACTTGATTGTGTCAAATCCTAGACTGACAAAGAGACACAATGTTATACAAATCAAATAATTTGAGCTTTTCAACTTCTGGATGTTGCAAAAATTATGATTGATTCTAAAAGGCAGCCAATTTTTTTACAAACTTTCAAAGCTATTGAGTTGTCTGTTAAAAGGAATAGAAATTCAAACAATTTACAGCATATCTTAAATTTATTGTTTTCACATTATTAACATGTGTGCATGATAATTTTCCAATTTTTTTAACAGTCTAATATACTTGTATATATATATATATATATATATATATATATATATATATATATATATATATATATATATATATATATATATATATATATATATATATATATATATAATATAAATATAAATATAATATAAATAAAATATAAATATAAATATAATATATATATATATATATATAAATATATATATATACCGGGTGGTTATAAAATAACGCTCGCTATTCGGAGGGGTCTGTAGCTTGAACGAATAATCCAAATGCAACAAACTTCGAGACAGTTACTAATCAAGAAGGGGGGAAAAGAATAGAATCATAAAAAAAACACCCTCGTCTCTTGACCAGGGTTCAAAGTTACGAGGCGTAATTGGCTGTGTTAAAGCTCCTAAAGGAGGCTAGAAATAGGCAGCCAGAATCGATTACATTACATTAATGCAAAAAATTACCGCTTCTTGGTTTTGCCAATGCTTACAATATTGTTTCCATTGGCAGCGCCATCTGTCAATGATTATTGTAACTATTTCTTTTTTAATGTAATGTAATCGATTCCGGCTGCCTATTTCTAGCCTACTTTAGGAGCTTTAACACAGCCAATTACGCCTCGTAATTTAGAACTCTGGTCAAGAGACGAGAGTGTTTTTTTGATTCCATTAATGATTCCATTCTTTTCCCCCCCTTCTTGATTAGTAACTGTCTCCAAGTTTGTTGCGTTCGGATTATTCATTAAAGCTACAGACCTCTCTGAATAGGGAGCATTATTTTATAACCACCCTGTATATAGTGTTGTAAACATTATGTATTTAGCAATGTCTTATTTTGCACTATTTATACTTGCACACATAATTAATCCAATAGATTAACCCAAATACTCTATTTTTTTTTAAATAATGCTTCATTTTTTAATAAAAAGTTCTATTAGAGGATAAAAAAGCAAATAAATTTTATAAAAATTTTCACCAAATGATAAGTAAACTAATTGTAGATTTTTTTATTTCCTAGTAAGGTGAATTAAAATTTAACATTTAAAAAACTAATATTTTAATTCCAGAAAAAGTCAATGCTTTTCCACTTACCTTATAATGCAAGTCTTGTGGTATAGAGTGATATGAACTTTTACTTAAAGTTGTCCAATCACTAAGTTTTTTATTGGAATTTTCAGTAGGAAATTTTAAGTCAATACTTTGACATGGTGGAACACTTGTTTCATAATCATCATGTAAAGCTACATGAGAAATTTTCTTAATTGGTTCACATGGTTTGTATACATATATACTATCTCCATACATGAAAAGATGTGGTTCACTTTGTCCTCTGTCATTATAATAATTCGTATGCAAAACCTTATCTGATTTTTTAGTATCTGAATCACCTTTATTGAATTCAGATGCATCCTCATATTTGGAGTTTACATACTTAACATTTGGTAGCTTTGGTGTTTTCATACAACTTGTTTGAGCATTGTTTAATATTCCACAAGAGAAGGACTTGCGATTAACACGAGCAAAGCTGTATATATTTCCAATTTCTGGTAATGAAATGCATTTTGGTAAGGAAGTTCCACTATGTTGAAGGTCAAATGGAGGCAATTGCATTTTATTCTGCAAATAAAAACTATATTTTAAAATATAAATTTAATTAATAATATATAAGTACACCTTAAAATGTGTAATGCTATAAAAAATTGAAAATACTAAAAAAAATCTTATTATTCAAATCTTTGTAAGTAAAATAAAGAATTTCACAGATAAGCTAAGACTCTAAGTTTTAAACTGTATTTAAAATTATGTAAGTACATACTGTCGAATTCTTATACTGTGGAACCTCATATATGTAAACTTGAGCTAAGTGCAAAACCCGTTGCATTAACCCCCAGAAAAAGTTCTCCAACTTTCCACTTTAACAGGTTCAATTGTATTTCAATTTCTAAACTTATTATATAACTATATTCTACCCTCATTTTTACGAACCCGGTAATTACAAACTGGCAATAAGTTATCATACATGTTGCAATGAACATATTTTTAAAATAATTTTCTAATTTGTAAACTATTTTAAAAATTAAAGCTTTATACAATCAAGCATAAATATAAGTAAAAATAGAGAGCAATTTCTGAAATGTTTTACCTGATTTTGTTTTATTAACATTTCTAACTTCCATATGTGACATTCACACTCAGAAGTTTTCAAATTTAATCTATGTTCAAGTTCCGACACTTGAGATTCCAAAAGAGCAATTCTTTTATCTTTATTATCACCCTAAAAGTAAAATGCATATTATCAAAATCAAAATGCATAACAAGTATTAAAAAAAATTAAATTAAAACTTTGTAATGTCTTATAAGCATGCAACTTTTACCTTTGAAAATTTATTATAATTGTAGTGTTTAAGTTTTTTGTTATTATTTTACTATGAAAATACTTTGATAAATACTATGAAAATACTTAAATAAAAGTTTGATAAGAAAACATCTATGAATATTTGTACTTTTTTGTAAAGCTCAAATAATTTTGTCCAATTTATATTAAAGTTCTATGTCTAATTTACAATTTGAATTTTTTTATTTGTTTTTAAGTATAGGAAGTTACACTTTAGGATATAGAATTGTCAATTTAATATTTGTGAACATAAATTTTCTAATTAATCTATTTTCTATACATAATAAACTCAAGTATACAGCAAAATATTTTTTAAAAATATAAATAGCACTGTAAAAAAAAAGTGGGTCATATTATATATGATGAATTAATGTCTCCAAAAAATTCCAACCATTCAGAAACTATTAAAAATAAACTTATATACTAAATTCCAATGCAAATTATGGGTCTAAACCCTTTAAATAACATTTAACCCTTTAAATTACAATTTGAAGATTAATTTAGATGGGTAAAGCTGAAGAGTCTTAAATATCAGTCAGTAAAATAGCATGATTTAATTTTCAAAACAATCTTCACATCACCAAAAATCAAATGCCTTGAGCTCATAAAAACAGCTACCTTGCTTCTCTATTCAAAGTCATAAAGATAGAAAATAAAAGATGAGGTCAAAGATATTCCCAGAAAATAGTTAACATTTTTGTAATGCAGGCTATTTTACTAAATAAAAGGTTTGAGCCTTTAGGGTAAATGTTTGATATTAGTCATCTGACTCTGTATGTGATCTTTTAAGTACAAAATAAAAGTTTGATACATGCAAATTGCACATTTAGTCTTATTTCTCATGTTTGGAAATTTTTTGGTAGGCATTTTTTCAACTTTGGCTAATAAAGAGTTTCTGATTTTGAAGAATATTTTGATTTAAAATGAAGGGTTCACTTATGTATAGAAGAGTATGGATGGTACATAATTAATATGCTTCTATTTTTACTTACAAGAAATTGCCATGTTATAATTCTTTTGATTTACTTAAAATCACAATTTTCGAGCAATAAAATGAAAGAAATAATTTCACATAAATTTGAAAATAAAAACAATTATTTTTTAATCTTCATTAAAACTACATTCATTTATTGAATTGGCAATGGGGTACTTATGAAAGATACGAAAAGTGGAAACCTTCTGATTATCACATCCTCGAACACAAACACTTGAATGTTTATTCATTAGTTGGTGTTCATCACAACAAGTTGTGCATGGGCTGAAAGTACTTGAGTTAATAACATCTTGTAAAGATGCATTAGAAACCTATAAGGAGATAAAAAATACATTATTTTTTATACCAATAAATTACTTGTATTATGTACTTTTGATGTCATTTACTTCAAATATTTTAGAGATATTTCAATGTCATAAATATACGTGCCTTTCTTTCAGTATCTAAGTGATGCTCTAACTGAGGCGAATCTGCAGTGCACCTGTATACAATAATAAAAAATATAGTTTAAGTAACCAGATTAAAGTATATATTCAAATAGATTATCGTGGTGTACATATAGTCCTTTAAAAATATACAGAGTGGCCCAAAAGTAGGCTTACAGTTAATGCCGGCCCAAATGTACCATTGGAAAGAACTTTGGGTTATTTAGAACAGATATTTGACATGGCCATGTTTAGTTTTATTGGTTGGCTAAAATTAAGCCGTACTACAGCGTATCGAATCCAAAGAGTTGCGATTTGTAGACTTTGTTTGGTTTAGTTTCGAGAAAGCTTCAGTTTATTTGTTTGATGCTCTAGAAATATGCAAATAATGTCATCAGAGGACCAGCGTCACCTGCCAAATATCCTATAAAAGGATTTGTGCTGGTGGAAAATTTGTACTTTTGTTTATAAGTCTAAACCATGGCTGAAATCTGAGCGAGGAGCACCGACGATTTCCCGGACTTAACTCCAATGGATTTCTTTTTCTGGGGAGTAGTAAAGGATAATGTTTATTCCAGAAAACCCGCCAGAGTATACCAAATGAAGAAATTCATCAATGATGCTTTTAAGGACATTCGTGACAACTTGAATTTGTGTCGTACTGCGTGTGAGTGTCAAGGATAGGTTGCAGGAATGCATCAATGTCGAAGGTAGACAATTTGAGCACCTTTGGGATTAAGTATCTAAGTATATGTATGTAAATAAAGCTGTCACTTTTTACTATGGTTCTTAATTGTGATGCCTGTCGCCAATAACTATTCTGTAGCTCTAGTGCGACGATAACTAAACTAAACCTGTATTAAAAGTATAAATAACTGTATACCTAACTCTGTAAGCCTACTTTTGGGCCGCCCTGTATATAATAATACTTTAAAACTTATGAATAAAAACTTAAATATTAAAATATGCATTTTTTTTAATTCTTACAAATTAGATATAGACTGCACAGGACCAAAAACTTGCTCAGGTGTTACTTCACAAAATGTCACACAATTCATCTACAAAAAAAAATGGATAAGCTTACAAATGAATTCCATTTTTAAAAAATCAGACCGGATCATAGCTACATTTATGCATTTCTGTATTTAAGAAATTGAATAGGTAAGTAAATATTTGAAGTTCTTTTTTCAGAAAGAAATAAAGTACCCAAGCTCAGTTTCCATGATTCATTTGGTATAGTAGTTCATGCATAATGCATTTTGGATAGGTAAAACTTTTTTTGTAAGCTCTTTTTTAGTATTTCATCATGTTCACAGATCCTCCTATCCATAGAGTTACAGACACATGGACATGATGTATGTATCCATGGATATTACATCTCAATTCCTATTGTGCTAAATTGTATTAGCAAATTATTTATATAGAGATATGAAGATAAATATAGATATTTTGTTGTTGTTTTACAGAAACCAGATCAAAAGCAATTTCAGGGAAAAAAGGAAAAGAATAAAAAAAGTACTTCAAAGATGAATTCAAAAGAATCCAATATACAACTATACACGTCAAAGGTTTTATATTTTGTCTGCTTTGTATTAATTTTAAAAATTTCATATAAAAACAACCCATCATTCATCATATTCTTTATAAGATAGTAATGTAAGTGTAAAGAGTAGTCATGTCTACGGAATGCAATAAATGTTAAGGAAAATTTCAATAGCTTCAGGTAATCTTCTTCAAATAATAAAGTAATTAAACTTCAAATATAATTGTAGTGTAAATGTATTTAAAATAAAAAGTTTGAAAATGTTTTCCCTCATTTATTTGTTTTTTCTAGCATAAAAATTTGCTTTTCAAGAGAATGACCCGCAAATTAACCAAAGAAATAACAGAACAAGTCAGTACTAACACAATTTTTAACAGTTAGTATCTTTTAAAAAGGTTGTTTTCTACTAATAACTTTTTAATTTGAAAATAATCAACAATTATTGTAACTATTAATTAACATAATACAGACGTTGGAAAGTAAATCATTGTGCTATAAAAATGTCTTTAGTCAGTGTTAAAAACCAGTGGTCGACAATCTTTTTCTTTGAAGGGGCCAAAATTTTAGTTTTTGAGAAACTTTGGTGGTGTTGCAAGCCACACCAAGTTTCAGGGAACTACAACCAAAAACAAATATACTAGAAATAATTTCACTGAAAAAAGGTCTGTGTCATTTCTTCAGAGGTTTACCTGCCAGTGGCAGAATATGTATTATAAAGAAATTAAAATTAGTTTTAAAAAAACAGGATAAATTTTAAAATAGTAACAAAATTTTTGTATATTACCTCCCAATGCCCTGTACAGCGAGCATGCTGAATTATTTGAAGTAGTGCTTGAATATCATGATGTAAATTATAGTTTTGATCCCGAAGAAAAGAATTTTCATCTTTAATATTAGATACATGTTGTTGCATATCCTAAAAGGTATAACTTTTTAAATTATCAAATGTTTTAATCAAAAATATCAAAATTTTAGATTATTCCTGATAATATAAAACACGAGATTTTGTATTTAATTAAATATTTACACAAATCTAAATTTAATAAGAAAACTATACCACAAAAATAATATTTATATAACAATACAATAGAACCTTGGATTATATATTTCTCTGTTAACCGACTGTCCGTGAGATATTATAAAAAACGTTTGTTCATAAAAGAAACCAGTTTCAGAAATCTACGGCGATTTTAAGAGGAGGAATCTGCAGCGATACTGAAATCCAAAATCCTAGTCGATTCTGAAATTGGAAATGCCCAGCGATTCTGAAATCGGAAATCTCCCACTATTCTGAAATAAGAAATCTTCAGAGTTTCTAAAATTGGAATTCTGAAATCGGGAAATTCAGACGTTTCTGATATCGGGAAAATTCATTGATTTTAAGATAAAAATTAGGCAACACTAAAAACAAAAACTACATTTCTGACAATCCTAACTTTTTGAGAAGCTCCGGAGATCAACTAAAATCTTTAGGCTCCAAGCTCTATGTCTCTCTCTACTATAATTTTTTTTTTTTAAAAAGCACTTTTCCCTAAAATCTGCTTGGATATTTTAAAAATAAGAAATCAAAAATAATTTTAAGCACTTTCTATTTGATAGAAAATCACAATTTCAGAGTTAATTTAACACTAAAATCAATTGTTTACAAATGCAAAACTTTAGTTGATTAATGGCCCGCAGACTTTCGGCGCTAGAAGTTTTATAATGTAATTGAAATTTCTCTATTATCAGGAATTTTCAATTATCGGACCTACCTCCGGTCCCAATGAGAGCACGTAATCGAGGTTATATACTCCTGGCCAACCTAAGTTGGGTAAATAGAAATATGCTATGGGGAAGATTCTTCCGCGGATGTAAAGAGTTCCATAAATTATTTGCAAATCTATCCAGAAAGCATGTTTAAAACATTAATTTTGTTTAAGGTCTAACAGATTTGAATATTATTTGAGAAAATTTGGCAATTTTATGAAAATAAATAGTTTATTTTTGTTTAATAGTATTCAGATCATATTGTATATAAATATTACCTTACAAGAGTTTCCAACCAACAGATGATTGTTTCTCTTTCGTGTTTCATGGTTGTCGTCTCGATCGGATTTTGTTTATTATGACAGAGAGTGCTGATTTTTTCATTGTATCATAAATTCACTGTGTAATTAGCGATTGAACATGAATTTCTGCTTTTTGTATGCTTTCTATAAGAGGCTTAAAAAAATCTCCAACTATCATTTCCATTTTCTTATTTTTTAAAAAAACGTTTTGGACAGTTTGTTATATCGTTTCTCAAGGTTTTGCTTCGGTTTTAATTGCAATAAAAAGTTTGGAATTCGCACTTTAAAATACCCAAAAAACATTTGGCGTTTTTCGCAGTATTAAAATTTTGAATAAGAACATAAACCTATTGCAAGTATAATTAAAATAAAGTATGATTTTTAAAAAAATTATTAAATTTGAAAAAATAATTAATTTTAAAATTTCTCATCCAATTTTAAACCGCTATTCTAAGCACCTTGCATTGTTTTAAACTTGGTGAGACCATACAGTTTTTTTTACATTTCAATATTTTGTATTCACCGCTTAGCAGTAATTATTACACAATCCCAAAAAATTGTGCGATTATTTCTCCTGGTCAACGAAGTTATTTCTCCTGTCTGAAGTTTTATAATGTAATTGAATTTCTCTATTATCAGGAAATTTTCAATTATCGGACCTACCTCCAGTCCCAATGAGAGCACGTAATCGAGTTTATATACTCCTGGCCAACTAAGTTGGGTAAATAGAAAAATGCTATGGGGAAGAATTCTTCCGCGATGTAAGAGTTCCATAAATTATTTGCAAATCTATCCAGAAGCATGTTTAAACATTAATTTTGTTTAAGGTCTAACGATTTGAATATTATTTGAGAAATTTGGCAATTTTATGAAAATAAATAGTTTATTTTTGTTTAATAGTATTCAGATCATATTGTATATAAATATTACCTTACAAGAGTTTTCCAACCAAAAGATGATTGTTTCTTTCGTGTTTTATGGTTGGTCGTCTCGATCGGATTTGTTTTAATGACAGAGATTGCGATTTTTTCATTGTATCATAAATTACTGTGTAATTAGCGATTGAACATGAATTTCTGCTTTTTGTATGCTTTCTATAAGAGGCTTAAAAAAATCTCCAACTATCATTTCATTTTCTTATATTTTTAAAAAAAACGTTTTGGCAGTTTTGTATAATCGTTTTCTCAAGTTTTGCTTCGGTTTTAATTGCAATAAAAAGTTTGGAATTCGCACTTTAAAATACCCAAAAACATTTGCGTTTTTCGCCAGTATTAAAATTTTGAATAAGACATAAACCTATTGCAAGTATAATTAAAATAAAGTATGATTTTTAAAAAAATTATTTAAATTTGAAAAAATAATTAATTTTAAAATTTCTCATCCAATTTAAACCGCCTATTCTAAGAGCCACCAGATTAAAATTATGTTGTATATAAAATTAACCTCTTCCCAATTAACTATCTTTGTAGATTTGCTATTTGAAGAGCTTAGTGGAAGAACATGCTAAGTGACAAAAAGGTGAAAACGAGAAAATGAACTTTAAAGTTCTTTGATTGCACTTAGATCTGCTGAAAACGGTACTTGTAAAGTGTACAAAATTTATTCAACTTAAAGTTTATCAAAAAGGAGAAAATTGTTGTCGCTAAAGAAGTTAGTAATATGTTCGTTGACACAAAAATCTAAATTCTTTCAAAAATGTCACTTAGCACATTCTTCCACTAAGCTCTTCATTTGTTTAAAAAAAAGAGCTCCTTACGCATAAGTGAAATAAAAATTGTAATAACGTCAATGCTTAATAAGAGGTTTAAAGCAATATCGGTGCCAAACCAGACAACTGATTGAAACTTTTTTTTTGTTTTGTTTAAATCTACCCGGCTGCGATGATCCGCGCTTTTTTATCTGCCTTTTTACTCATTGTTTTTACCCAAGTTAGGTTGGCCGAGTAGAAGTGTAGTGTACTTTGTTTTCAATTGACTGTTCATGAGAAATTTTACTTTGAATAAACTCAAATTTTAAACTTGATTCAATAATTCAAGTTACACTTTAATTACACAATGAAACTTTAACTGACAACTTTATGTACACAATAAAAAAAAGTAACTAATCTGTAAAACGAAATATTCTAAAATTCAACACTCGGACTCAAATATATTAAGCTTTTTCAAAATGACCAGAAATAATCGTCACCAATTTTTTGGGATTGTGTAATAATTACTGGCTAAGCGGTGAATACAAAATATTGAAATGTAAAAAAAAACTGTATGGTCTCACCAAGTTAAAACAATGCAAGGTGCTAAGTAAATTTCTTCAATTTTAAAAAAAAATTGTTCTGATTTTTCCAATCACGCAGCATTTAGCTTTTTTAGAGCTACATTGAAGTTCATAAAAGTTAGACCAAACAAAGCTTTTCTAGTTTTTGTAGTTAAGTAGTTTTTTGCAATTTTCTTGCAGCATGATAAGGTTATCAATCTGGGTCAACTTACATTATAAAGGGACTCAACATATACTCGTTCTTCAACTATCTTCTGCATTTCCTTTGCACAATCATTGATGTTTATTACTGCTTCCTATGGAACAAAACAATTAACAAAGGTCAGTGATGGTTTTATAAAATTTACATCACATCTCTATATGTCATAAAAAAAACTTTACCAAGAAACTTTATCTGAGTGACTGTACAACAAACATATTTTGCCATATTTCATTCCAAAGACACAGATATTTTTAAATGTGCCAGAAAAAAATTAGAATATTAAAAAATATTAAAAATTGTATCTAGGTAAGACAACCCTTGCTAGAACCAGCTGTGGTTGTTGATCAGTAAACTTAGAAACACATGGCATGTTCGTTTACAGTATAACAATATTTAGTTGTCCCATCTCCAGGAAAATATCAAATCACTTCATAATTGGAGAGCTTAGTGGAAGAACATGCTAAGTGACAAAAAGGTGAAAACGAAATAATGAGCTTCAAAGATTTTAGTTTGCAACTTTTCTCTCATTCTCAAAATCAGTTTTTTTGGCATGATATTTTAGTTTGGATCTTCAAAATGCTTGGTGGCTTTTGGTTAAGCCATAATTTATGTAATAACACGAAATTTATAAAACGCGCTTGACACCTCATGCACTTGGCATGTTCTTCCTCCGAAGTGCTTTAGATTTCGGTCAGTCGTTTAGTGGAAGAACGTGCTAAGTGACATTTTTAAGGTAATTTTGATCCATACACGTTTCATAATTTCTATTCTAACCTTCCGATTTTCAAAATCCTTTTTTTGTTTGGAAGATAAGACTTCACAGATATCTTTTATACTTTTTATTTGTTTGCCCTTCCGTCCATCATGTGGTCCGTTCATCCATATCCCTTTCAATTTCCGATCTAAACTGTCGGCTTTATTAATTTTTTTTATTTGAAAATTATAAAAATCAGATAAGTATATTTTATAATGTTTGTCCGCCTGCCTGTACGTCTGACTTTCTGTCCATCCGTCTGTCTGTCCCTCCCCCTAACTTTTTTCTTCCCGTCCGATTTTTAAAGTTCTTTTTTTGTTTGAAATGTATGACTTCAGATACCTATCTTTAACATTTTGTTCGTCAGTCTGTCAGTCCCTACTATAAGGATTTCGGTGAGTTCACGTTCTTCCACTCAGCTCTTCAATTATAAAAGCATATAAGGTGGGGGAAAAATCCTTACTGATTGGCAGCTTTGAAATGCAGATTGTTTATTGTTAGGCAAAAAATGCATTTTAAAAGTGTACACAAGTAAAATTGTAAGGCTTGTGGTATTGGAGTTGCCATAATGAATGATGACTTATTAACCAATGTTTTCATTCAGATGATCAGATTGCGATAATTGACATTCCACCTCTTGTTTGAAAATTTGGAGTCTGTGTTGTCTGTTTAAACGAAAACTACCCTTTTTTAATCGTTAATGCTCAAAATTGTTTATTCTGGTTAATAAATTATTCACTTATTTATAAAGTCACTTATTTCCCATAGATGTTACTATAACAAAGTTCAATAAATTGTACCTTTTATGCAATTTATTAAACAACTTAAGCTATAAATATTGAATGCATAAATTCACTCAAATATGAAAAATTACCATGGTTGTTTTTGCACTTGATTTTAGTCGTCTTTCCATTTGTTGAACTCGTAGCTGGGCTTCTCTTTCTAATTCCAGTAGAGTTGAAACAAAGGTATCATTTTGATCTTGAAGTTCTTTATTATGCTTTAGTAATACTGTTAACTTTTCCTAAAAAAGTAATAAAATTATAATTAAAAAA
Organism: Oedothorax gibbosus; assembly: GCA_019343175.1. Lineage (NCBI taxonomy): Eukaryota > Metazoa > Arthropoda > Arachnida > Araneae > Linyphiidae > Oedothorax > Oedothorax gibbosus. Next base: position 464,353 of record JAFNEN010000073.1, on the reverse strand, counting down.
TATTCATATAAATGTTTGACAATAAAAACTTTACCAAATAGAAGGAAAAGATCACAAACCTTATTTTTCTCATTCTCATCCAAGTTTTTGTCATTCTCTATTGCTTCAATTTGTTGTTGATAGCAATCCTTAAATGCTTGTGATAAAACAGATACATCTGAATTTACATGAGATTTAATGCTGTTTCTAACAAAAAAATCCATTGTGTTGAACACTGGGATAGGTGATGATAAATGTTCAATAACTTCAGGAGTTGTTGGATGTCCATTTGAATGGTTCTTTTCATAAGAAGTAGTTTCCATTCCATGGTTATTGTGATTTTCCATTTCTCAAACTTTTCTTGTTTTTCATATTTTTACTAAACTAAAAAATAATGCAATTGTTTTAACATAGTTTAATATTGTACAATATATAAATAATTTAGTAAGAAATTAGTTTTTTATACAATTTAACTTTTAATACACATAAAATTTATTTTTTTATTCAGTTGACAGTCAGCATTGGCATAATACGTACCGAACTAAATATTTTGCTTCACCAATACATACATAATATTATTTCAATATTTCCTGAGAATTTTTCCTGAGAAAAAATGTTCTATGAGAGAAACAAATAGTTCCCATTGCCGAGTACAATAATTGAGTAAAATAAGGCAATGCTGATTAATAAATATTCTTAAATTCGAAGCATATTATTATTTATAATTACTTTTACTGTAAAATATTGTGAAATATTGATTATTTAATTTTGTCAGATAATTCAGAAAGAACAGAATACACGAATATCAAACTAGCAACCAATAAAAAATACAAAATTTTGATTTTTCGAATTTTTGCAACCATGGGATGGCTCAAAAGCTTCAAAAATATTCATGTCATTGTCTTTTGCAAACATTGCGATGAAAGCGCATTTGTTCCGGATGTGTGTAAAGAGTATATTTAAAGACATTCCTACTCTAGTGAAATGATATCTACCAAAAGAGATTTTCATTGCTGATGAAATGGGACTGATTTATCAATGTTTACTGGATAAAACTGCAACATTTAAGGATGAAGAATGTAGTTGGCAAGCTAAGCAAAATTCACTCAGCCCAAATTTTTGACAATAGGCGACCGACTCCCTACCTTGTGAAATTTTAATGGATGCTGAAATTGGAAATAATGTCCAAAGGATGTTGGAATATGAAGACACAGAAAATTTTGAGACACAAAAAGTAAACCCTAAAAATCCGAAAAAGCTATGGAAATAACAAACTATTTTTTTATCGCATAAAAATATTAGCTCCAAGGATTTTGAAGCAGATTCCGAACTTAAGAGGACTAGAAACAAAAAAGTAAAGCACTGAAAATCAATAACAGACTTTTTTTATATCCTATCATACCCTGTTAATGAAATTTGTTGCATGTTTGTTTAATAGGTATAAAAAATTCTAAATTAAAAAAAATCTTTATTTCTTATAACTCAATAGTAGCATTAATTTTAATCTATAAATACCTCTTAAAAAATTTACGATTGAATTTTTAAAAAATCAAAAACTGAGGAAGTCGAAAACTTTGCAAATCAAAATATTGTTCCCACTGGATTTTGAAATAGCCGAGTTTGACCGTAATGAAGTAATTGTATGATAACATTGTTAAGTTTTATTTACAAAAATATCTTTGGCAGAGGGAAAGTTTCACTTGAATATATAAACAATTATGTAGGATCAGATTTACTGTACGGTCCCCCTTGGCGCGATTTTTTCGGATATGGCCATAAATAATTTTTTCTGGCAACCTGTCCTGTCTGACTTTGACTGAAGATTCGAATTCTTTGACTTCGCACCGATGACGTTTTCCGGCAACCCTATCGGCCCGTGGTTGAGTTTTCATGAGAAATATTCCCATACGATCTTTTCTTTGAATCGTGTTTTTTTTTTAAAAAAAGTCGCCAAAATATGGACTTTTGGCAGGATTTTGGAAAGTTCGCCAAGGGGGACCGTACAGTAAATCTCTACCAATTATGTATTGCAATTTGCAATTAAAAATGCAACTAAAGCATTTGCAATTTGCAATTAAAAATGCAACTAAAGCATTTGCAATTTAAAAATAAACAACTTGTAAAAGGTATACAATTTTTTTTAAAAAAAAAAGGTTAAATCATAAATCAGTATTATAATTTAAGATTATTATAAGTTTTTTAACTTTTGGTACAAGTTAATTTTTTTTTAAAAATAATTTTTGTTAAGTTGTACTTCACCTTATTTTGTAGATCGAGTGATTTGGATTGCTTATTAATACAAAAATATATGCAGCCCAAAGTAAGCTGACTACCAAGAAAATGTTAAACATAAAAATCAGTAAAATATTTTGTAAGTAACGACATATCAAGAACATATTATAATTTGGATTTAAGTATTCTTAATTGAGTCAATACAAAAATAAAACTTTTACTTTTTAACTTCTTGAAAAAGGTATGCTAAAGTTAATACTCACGGAAACAAAAAAAAAAATTGAAATTTTAACCTCATAATTTTACACAATAAATTATTGTTCTACTTAAAAAATGTTTTATTTTATCAAGTGTTTAAAGCTATAAATTGAACATTGAAGAGGTTCGTTCGGCTTTGCATAAAAAATTATTTCAAAATATCTGAAATCTTATTTACATGTCATTCTTCATATGTATGCAGTTTGTTTATGTAGACTACTCATTATACATCGTTACAAATGGTTGAATATGTAATGTTTTATAATTTAAATTAGAACATAACAAAAACACGACAGCAATTCAAGCAGACGATACAATGTTGTGCTTGTGTTGGGTGGGAGTTGTGTTGTTTCGTAGCCTCTTACGACTCCTTCGATTAGATGCCTCTCCAAAATAATGGTAGTTGAAAATGACGCGCTATGTCCTCACTACGACATCGCCTCAAACGCCACAAAGGCAACAAATGCAACTAAATTTGGCGACTGCCAAGGGCGCCAAGCGATGCAATAGCATGGGGGCTGACTCTGCCAAGTCGCCAAGATTTGTTGCTTTTGTTGCCTTTGTGGCATTTGTGGCGTAGTCAGGACATAGCCTAAGGATAATGTACGTCCTATCTTTCCCAAATGTTATTAATGACGTATTTGAATCCAGAATACAAGAACATAATGACATAAATATCACGGACCGTTAGTAAAAAGGCTATTGAGGAGGGGACAAAAATGAATCATTAATTTTGCGAGGTAAATTATTTGATTAAAAGGAAAATATTCACAAGGTCTTAGCTCCTGTTGCTGCCTCGGTAACCCAATTGTCTACCAAAAGGATTCATCAAAGTGTAGGTGAGTTTCTTCGGCTTTTATACAGGGTGTCCAGAAAAGGACTCCCTGTTTTCAAAAATTAATAAAAAAAGAAATGGATAGAGATTTTAAAACAATTCTTGCAGAAAACGAATGAGTCATGTCTGGAATTTGATATGGAACACTTTATTATGTTAGTTATGTTTATTACGTTATTATGTTATTACACTTTATTATGTTCAATTTAACCGACAGATGGCGCGGCAATACCGTGTGTTGGCTGTATGAAGGAACTAGGCATGCGTATATACCGAAAAGAAGGACACGTGGTCAGAAATGTTCGGCTATATCCTGACTACGACGCTAAACGCCACAAAGGCAACAAAACTTGGCAACCGCCAAGTGATGCAATACCGGCCGGTGTTTTCGCCAAATCGTAGGTTTTTTTTAAACGCATGCGTCTGGATGTCTTTTATCTGGACATTTAAACCGATGCTGGTGTTGTGCTAGAAACGTGGAATGGGATGAAAATATTTCATCGCTTGCTTTAGCAATTTCAACATAGAAATGAAAAAATTTAATTTGGTTAGTAATATTAAAACTCAGTGTAAACAAATTTAACTGTTGGTTTTAAAAACATAGATTTTTAACTTTTATTACATTTGAATTGGAAATACTTTGAGGTTTTTTTATTCATTTTTTTTTATATTTTTCATACTAATTAAAGTTTGCCCAAAATGAAGAGCTGAGTATATTAATGACCTACCGGACCCGTATACGAACCCGGGTTTACGGAATAAGAGCAAGAAGCGCTGACCACTACGCCAGAGTGATTGTGCATAATATTTTTATATTAAGAGTTAAATAACAAATTAAAATTTTCCTATATATAAAAAAAAGAAAAGCCTTATAATAAAAAGAACGTGTTACAGCTAAATTTTTTAAATAAAAAATCATTTTGAGTCAAGCACAGAATCAATAAAGGTCATATAAAAAAGTGCTACATTTTTTTTAATAAAAGACAATAATTATTCAAAATATTATATAAATGATATTTTAATAAATAAATAAAAATAAATAATCTTTACTAGTAAATAAGTTTACTAATAATTTATACCAATAATATTATATTATTGTGTATTAAATTGATTTCTAAAAATGTACTTAAAGTACCCCTACTACATTGTCATAAAAATATTAATGCTAATAAAATGAAACCTAATCTCTATATATTAAAAAAAAATATCCTCAATAAATGTTTCAAAAAATCAGAATCTAAATTTGTCCACCTAATTTTAAATATTATTTTAAAACTCCGCTGTTGACAAAATAACATTTAAGTCACGCATAAGTTTAAAAAAAGGATTAATAAAACACAAGCAAAAATACTTTGCACAAATCCCAAACTAAATGCAGAAATTTACAGTCTTGAAAATTTAATTTTAATTCAATTGATTGAAAAGTAGTTTATGTACTTCTACTTCAATTACCTTTTTTATTATTTTTTTCTCTTTATTTTTTTATTGACAATAGCAACCCTACAACAAGTTAACATGGCTTTAAATGCAAAAGTTGCCAAAGTTGTTGGATATCTTTACTTGCAACTTTTTTCAGGTTTACTTGGCGAGAGTGGAATTTTAATTGCTTTTTTGGCTTCCGATTTGGTTATTTGAAAAGTTCCAAATGATAAATTCGGTTTTTCTCTCTCATGTTACCATAGCGCAAGACACACCGAATCAGAGTATTCTCGTAGACATTTGAGGCATGCGTATAAGCTAAAACACCGTGCGTCACAGTTGAGGTGCAGTAACCGTGCGCAATGTTTTCGTTGACGCATGCATGTACAAATGGCGGTGGTTGTTGACCGGTTTTTGTTGCCTTTGTGGCAAAAGTGGCGTAGTCAGGACGTAGCCTTCAGTAGCTTTCAGTTCAGGGGAAGCAGCAATAGTTATTGCGTCATAGATTTAGAAAGAGTAGCAGATCTGCCCCAAGGGGAAAAGGTGAAGTCACTTTTCCACCAGTATCCCATCAGGCAGTTCGCAAGCCCAAACATCCCGCTCGCCCATGGCGTGCCATAAGCCACCAAATGGCACCATGAGATAAATTCGACTAATAAAAAATATATATTAAATCTTATTTAGTTAAAACTTTTTGCCGGTCTTGCGAGCATAAGTTTATCATTGGATATGTTTCGATAATTTCTGGTAGATATGAGTTATTTATTCATAAAAGAAGCATTTTAAAAAATGAAATTTTTATTGCATGTAACTCTTCGGCAAAAGTAGTTTTTTGCCAGCCAGTATCCCATGATGCATTGCGAAAACGGCGAAAAGCGGATTCATCACACAATCGCGGGATTTGTATTGCGTTGTACGGGGATTGAGCAATCGATTGGCAGATCTGCTACTCTTTCTATATCTATGTATTGCGTGGAATCCAACACATGGTATTGCAGAGCCACCTGTCGGTTAAATTGAACATATTAAAGTTTAATATCATATAATAACGCAATAAACATAACTAACATAATAAAGTGTTCCATATCAAATTCCAGACATGACTCATTCGTTTTCTGCAAGAATTGTGTTAATATCTCTATCCATTTCTTTTTTGTTAATTTTTGAAAACAGGGAGTCCTTTTCTGGACACCCTGTACTACTTTTTTCGTTGTTAACTAGTTTACTTCTAGGACCGCAGTGGTAAATCAGCGCTATCTAGTTTTGATGGTATATTGAGGTTGCGCGTGTGGTGAACAGTCACACCACTATTGTTGTGATACCGGTACATATACCGGGTGGTTATAAAATAACGCTCGCTATTCGGAGAGGTCTGTAGCTTGAATGAATAATCCGAATGCAACAAACTTCGAGACACTTACTAATCAAGAAGGGGGACAAAGAATGGAATCATAAAAAAAAAACACCCTCGTCTCTTGACCAGGGTTCTAAGTTACGAGGCGTAATTGACTGTGTTAAAGCTCCTAAAGGAGGCTAGAAATAGGCAGCCGGAATTGATTACATTACATTAGTGCAAGTTCGTTTCTATTAACGGGACGAACGAATGAAAGGAAATAATAAATATTATAGTTAAGAAAAGCATGACGAATTTTACAATGGGAAAAGTTTTACAGGTTTGTTTTCAAATAAAAAGGGTTTTGTGGCATTCCAACTTTTTGTATTTAAATGTTAAATAAAAGTTTTATTTAAAAAAAAATTAGGGGCCCCCAAAATTCGGGGGCTCTAGGCCCGGGCCTCATGGATAATCAGGCCCTGGCGTACACCGTAGTGGCCCAGGCCCTGGGTGTACCGTACACCCGTGCAACGCCGGGTTTATAAAGCTAGTTTGTTTTTTTAATAAAGAACAAATAAAACAAGAAACAAAAGCATTTCGTACTCACCGAAAAATAATAATCATTTGACCGCTGAAGAGTTCAAATTCTTGATTCCCCCATCATCATACATGGCCTAACATGTGTTTAGCAACCACCAATCATATCAGAGAGTTCCAACTGCAGCCGAAAAGCGTAATATCGTTCTGGGCAGCACTCCGCGCCTTAATCCATTCAATTGTACGTGAATTAAGCAATGCATATTCTTCGTCGTCATGGCAACCAGGCTCGCGTCCTGCAGCCGTTCTCTCATTACTCTTCACGGGCTGCAGTCAGTAGGATTGGATTATTAGCAGGCAACTCATTTGATACATAAAATGTACCTTTTATCAATCTCACTACTTGAGAGAAATTTTCAATTTTGGCGTGAAAGCGTTGCATTAAAAAATGCGCTCCTTTGAAAATTATAATAACGGATAAAAATTACATGATCAGATTAGGGATTTTGTTTTAAACTGAATATTTAGGTACAGCCTGGCTGTACACTTGCTGTATGCCACGAGCCGCCACTGCCAGATGCTTTGATGTATGTTCGGCTCGATGTTGTTTTAACGCGAAGCTTATACTGCCATGGTCGCTGCTTTGAGCGACGTCCAGAGCAGCGGTTTGGATTTGACCTTGGATTTCCAAAAGGTTTTTTTCGGTGAAATTGGCGAGTGATTCTATATCGCGTTCGATTTTATTCATTATACTTTTTATTCGTACTTTTTGTTTTTAACTTCGGCCACAGATATTTCTAAACCTTTGGCTATTCTTTGCTCATGTATCCTCTATTTTCGGTTTTTATTTATGGTAAATATGACCTGGATTCCAAAGAAGATTTTCGCCCTCATATAAATCCAAAAAATCGAACACAAGCTTATTGCTCCAAGAGTAGGTAAGAAATGACAGTTCAACGCCAGTGGTGGCGGATCAGCGGATCGATGACGTCATTGATCCGCCACCACCACCACCGCCGCCACCACCTACGCACCTGATCCGCCACACCTATCCCTCCACCACCTCCTTACCTGATCCGCCACCATTGATGACGTCACCGGATATGAGTCACCGGAAGTACACGTGACCGGATATGACGTAAGCGCACGTGACCGGATATGACGTAAGCGGATAAAACGTAGCGGAAGCGGAGTTGAGTTGTTTCCTTATAGGGTAGGTTTATATGACGTAATAGGGTAGGTTTATATGACGTATATTATAGAGTAGGTTTATATGACGTAGATTATAGGACAGGTTTATGTGACGTAAAGTTGTGATGTTTTTTTGGTATAGAGTAGTTTTATGTGACGTAAAAGTTGAGATGTTTTTGGTATAGAGTAGTTTATGCGACGTAGAGTTGAGATGTTTTTGGTATAGAGTAGTTTTATATGACGTAGAAGTTGTTTTTATTTTCCTATTGTAATAAGATAGTTTTATATGACGTCATGAGTAGGTTTATATGACATAATTTTAAGGATTAGTGTTATTTTAGTAATTATAAGTCTTAAAAATATTACTTTATTTTTATTCTCACGATCATTTTTTTATTTAAATAATAGTTGGTAAAAACCGTTATTAGTAGTTTAATAATACACAATGGTTGGTAAAACACCGTTATTATATTTTTTATTAGTAGTTTAATATAAATAAGTTTTAAAATAGTTGGTAAAGAACAGTTATTATAGTTAGGTTTCAAAACAATAGTAATTATAAGTCTTAAAAATATTATGAAAGTTTTATAATTTAAGTTTTTTTTTAGTTTATTTTAAAGTTATTACTTAAATTTTTATTATTTTTTTTCAAAGCAGCAATGAATACACAATTTTTAAGAGACATCAACATTTATTAACACTAAATTCATATACACATGGAATAAATACAATACTAACATAACATTTCTTCTGAAGGTGCAAACATATTTTTTTACATCATGTAAAAAGGAGACAAAAAAAGCAGATAAAATTACGTGATAGTTTTAACCTGTTCCGAAAATAAAAAAAACTTTTTGTTCTTTTTATAACAAAAATGAATTTTTTTTTATTTCAGTTTAGCAGAATTAAGCTAATAAAATAATTTTGTTATAAAATGTTTGTTTATTGAAAATGTTTATTAAAGTAATTGTTATGTTACATGTTTATTTTCCACTTTAGCAGAATCAACCTAATAAAATAATTCTGTTTAAAAAATGTTTGTTTATTGAAAATGTTTATCAGAGTAATGTTATGTTAAATAATTATTTAAAATAGTTTTGTCATAATTTTTTACTATCTTTTTTTACATAATTTAATCCATAAACCTTCTATCTTGCCATAATATATTTTAAGGCAAAATCTTTTTTTTTATAAAAATCTGTAAACATTTTCTATATATAAACACAAAACCAATGTAAAAAGAACAAGTTAAAGAACAGTTCTTTTTAAAAGAACAGAAAAGAGAGCAACTGTTCTTTAAAAAAAACGTAACAAAATCACACATTTCTGATGATTTTCTGTGGCGTTTTGCAGAAAAGAAATAAGTTTTTTTTTTGTGGCTGACTTATTGTAATTTTTAATTAAAAAACTAATTGGAAATTTGAAAAACAAAAAAAAGGGTTGAGGCACAAGGGAGACACACCTTCCCAAAAAAATTTGGGTTTCTGACATCAATATTTCATCATGTTATGGCTGCTGACACTTTCAAATCCTATACTTTAACATAGAGAGAAATTAATTTTTATTTTTAATTAAAAAACTAATTGGAAATTTGAAAAACAAAAAAAGGGTTGAGGCATAAGGGAGACACACCTTCCCAAAAAATTTGGGTTTCTGACATCAATATTTCATCATGTTATGGCTGCTGACACTTTAAAAGAGCTTACTTTTTTTAATATAGAGAGATTTTAAAGTTATTACTTAATTTTTTTTTTTCAAAGCAGCAATAAATACACAATTTTTAAGAGACATCAACATTTATTTTCACTAAATTCATATATACATGGAATAAATACAATACTAACATAACATTTCTTCTGAAGGTGCAAACATATTTTTTTACATCATGTAAAAAGGATGATACATTAATTATAGTGAAAAAGTCTCTAATCAGAATCAAGTTAGCAAAATATATTTTTTTTATTAATTAAGTAATTATTTGTTTCAATAATAGCTGGTAAAAAAACGTTATTTATTTTTTTATTAGTAGTTTAATATAAAAAAAAATTATTAGTATGTAATATAAATAAATTTAAAATAGTTTGTAAAGCCCCATTATTAATTTTTTTTGTTGATTGAGTAATTTTTATTGATTGAGTAATTTTTTGTAACGGTAATAATAGTTGGTAAAGTGTAGTATCGTACAAGTTGTTTATAAATTGATTATAGGTAAACTTTTTTGTGTGGATAACTTTATTTTACCATGCTTTTTGTAAATAAATATTAAAAGTGTAGTTTTTTCTGGTAAAAGATTTTAATTTTTATACAGTTTATTGTAAAACCTACTTTAAAGTGGAAACCTTATTTAGTCTTATTTCTAAATAAACACACATAATTCCATACCGCGTGAACATGTCTTATCTTGTTCTTCACGTGAGAAACCGGTCATCCGATTGCGTAATATACCACGTGAAACCCCGATTTCCAACGCCAATGCAATACATCACGTAAGATAAGCCGAACTAAAATCAAATCACGTGCTTTTCGATTGCTTCAAGTGAAGAAGTTATAAATATGTTCTTATAGTAAGCATTTTTATTATGTTTAAGTGTATTTCAAATCGTTAGTGTTATTTTAATCAGTAATGTTCTTATGTATAAAAAAGTAACTTTAAATATTTCACAAATTGAAATAGGCAGTTTTATTACATTTAAACGCATTTCAAAAGGATATGTGTTATTTTAATTGTTCAGTCTATAGCTAGCATGGTAAAACTAATTAGCCCCCCCCCCCTCTGTAAAAATGTTTAATAATTCTTATATTTAGTTTGAACTTAAAAATTATATATTTAAAAACGCTCAACTTTGAATGATTTACTTATATCCTAAAAGTGTAGTTTTTTTACCAATACTTTGGTTAAAATATTTTGACAAAAGGTCTAGCTGTTATTTTTTAAAAATTGTCTTAAAAGTATAATTTTACCTTGTATTTCACATCCACATTGTAAATTTTCAATTTTAAAATCTAAATAAGTATCTAATGACATTACGATATCTTGCTTGGTGGGGAAGTAGTTAGATGATTCACATATTTTTCCTTAAAACTCGTTAAATAACGAAAAGTGAAATGGTTATTTCGCAAATTACTGTTACAGAATTTTTTTTAATATGCTATTATTTATTTTCAAATTATGTTTTTTACATCATTCTATGATCTAGGCACTTATGAACCTTATAGTCAATCTTGCAAATTTCTAATTAATTTATAGGAAGATAAAAATGTCTGAATATTTCCACTGAAGTTTAAAATTTTACACAACATATTTCTACAACATAGTAAAGAGTTTTATTCAAAATAGTTAACGAATGCGAAATAGTTTTTGAAGCATACAATAAATTTTGATTGGTTTACGTTTCTTGGGAAATAAAACTTATTATTTGTTATATACATGGTATTTGTCTTGTTAAGACACTGCATTAACAATTCTACTATGGAGATATACACATTACAACAAGAAACACTCATATTGGGAGTTGTAAGAAAAAATCCTAATATTTGTACTTATAATAGCCGTAGACGATAAGATTGAAGTATCTTACGATGACCTAATTACACAGTATCCCTCCGCAAAAACTTTGTATTCACACGCGAGAGGTGTAAAGAAAATAGTTCGAAAAAATCTCCTTGTAATAGCTGATAACAGTCTAAAATAGAAATTTCGTTATCTAATCAGTGAAAAAATCTTCTTAACTACAATTATAATGATTTAATTATTTTTTAAATCGGGGGAATTATTACAGATCGCATTAAAAAACCCTATAAATCTCGAAAAGCTAATAACACAGGTTATATGTTCCTCGAAAAGAATCTAAAACCGATAAGGATTTTTTTAATGTATGTAATTATCTTCCCTAGATACTAAACTATTAAATATATAATGTTTTATTAAAATATAATTTCACATATTAAATATTAACCTTATATTAAAGAATGCAGTGGATGTATGTGAATTCTACCATTCTATCCATCCGATAGGAAAGTCGTTCTGTTCTGATAAGATAAAGCTGACTACCTACATTGTTAATAAAATGTAGCCGAAACTGCTAGGGTTTATCAAAGTAATTAATTTCGACTTTTTACTATATATATTTTTTATGTAATTAATAACACCCAAGGACGATCACCTAGCCGGTAAATATTATTGGACGTTATAATTTTTAAATATTGTTTAGATGTTTTCCCTAAGTTAATAATTCAAGGTTTCAAAAATGTACATATTTTAATAAAAATTTGACTAAAACTGTTCAAATGCGGATTTATTCGTCCTATTCTATAATTCAGCATATGGAAAAGATTAAATATACTCTTAAAAAGAAGTAGCTACCCTATATTTCCAGCTATATAGACAAGATTCTGAAAGATGTATATCGATAATAAATGCTAATTACCTATCAGACGGTATCACCCGGAATGTTCATTTAAAGAGATCATGTACTTTATTATTAAGTTCTTATGACGACTAAGTGAAATCCTGACATAAAACTATATGATAATTACAAAATAATTCGTAGAAAATACTTCCTTAAAGATTAACGCACAACCTAATACAGAGGATCTTATACGAGAAAACCAAGAGACTGCCCTAGTAGCAATTTTTCATCGACCGATAATCGAATTTTCATCGTTCACCGGTGAGCCGATGAGAATTCGAATATCGGATTTTCGCTGAAAATTGCCCGATTGCTCGATAACTGCTCGGTTATGTCCGCTCGATCGAGCAGCCTAGGATGAGTTTTTCCGATGAGATTCCGATCAAGTGTCAAGAAGAAATCGATAAGAATCCGATGAGTAGTAATCGAAATTTCATCGGCTGATGGAATTTCGAACACTTTGCGATAAAATTCCGAACAATTTACGACATGTTAGTACAAAAGTTTTAAACGAGATGGCGCCACTATTTTTTTTTTCTGTTAGTCAGGTAACATTTGGAATCCAGGAGACAAAACCCCCAATCTCGGGCTCCGCGCTCTTGACTTGCAACTGGAACTGTGCGTTAGACCTCACGGCTATGGACGCTTGCCCGTTATTTGAGTTTAAATAAAGAGGTCAGAAGGTTGATCGTTAAAGAAGTTTTATGTTATTGATTAAGACATTTTAATTTTGATTTTTCTTTTGCAAGTTGCAAACTCCTTTTAAATATTAATTTAAGTTAACAATACTAATAGAAATATCTTAAATTTAAAAATAACTCTTGGTAACTTACGTATTGAAAAGTTGTTTGGTTCATAATATTTATTCAAAAATCTATTTTCTTTAAGTTAAGTTTATCAAAAATTAATCATGGCCAAAATCGTTGCGATATCGATTCGTCATAATTTTCCGATGAAACGTACATTGATTGAATTTTCGCTTTTGACCGATATTTCGTTCACCGATTTCCGATGTCGCCTCGTGCACTTTCGGATTACGGATGCGATCACCGGTGAGTTTTCGCTGAATCCGATGAACGATCGATGATCGATCGAGCAAATTTCGAGAAACAATGCTACTAGGGTGTTCATGAATAAAACTTTTAAAAGTATACTTATATCAACGAAATACACCAAGTATTGTTAAATAGTATGTATGCTGATTATGTTGCAAATTGAATGTACTGGATGACACTCTTAAATAGTACTCAGATAAAAAAAATGTTTTATGATAAAATTTTATAAAGAAACGAATTTAAAAATAACGTTTAACAATAAAAATAATGCAAATTAAAGTTGAATTTTTGATTTGTTATTAAGAATCTTCATGTGGGCTAGTTCATTTCTAGGTATTTTTTCAAATTTGTAAACATACTTTAGTTGTTTTTTAAAAATTTTTGGAATTGTAAAAGCACTTGACTTTTTTTTTATTCATATTTTCAGTCATAAATTTAGGGAATGGTAACGGATATGCATGTTGGTTAATATTATAAAACTACATTTGTTGTTACTTTTCTATATTTTATTATCAAAAGGAAAATATTTTTTTGTTAATTAGAATGACACACATATGAAAAAACTGGTTAGGTTTTTAGAATTACATGTTTTTATGTAGTTAGTTATACTTTTTAGGTAGCATTTTAGTTTATAGTAAGGGATAGAAAGGATAGGAATGTCATGAAAATTGGAAATTAGACAATATTTAAAAAACTAACACTAAAAAAAACTAAACCCAAAAATTATAAGTTTAACGCAAGTAAATATGTAGATTTAGTCTTTTTCTAAATTCAATTCAGTAAAAAATAAAATTACAAGTTTTAAATAACGGGGAAAAAAAGACTTAATAACGCCTACCTTTGGTCTATTTCTAAATCTAAAATACGGTCCAGTTAAAAATAAATTTACAAGTTTTTTTTTATATTTTGTTTTTTTACTTAACACATAGACTTTTACATATATTTTAAATGCTAAAAATAAATAGTCAACGTATAGATATTTACACACTTTAAAAATGTGTTTACAATATTTTAGAACAAAATCAATTAGGCGAAACCATTAAAATGACGGTTTTAAGAAAATTTTACACTAACTCGAGAGAAAAGTAATTACCTTTATTGGGGTCAAAGCACTTGATTTGAAAAATAGCACTTAATTCATCGTCACTCACTCCAAAATAAAATATAAACTCCTTAGCAAGTTATATGAGCAGAAATAAACAGATTTAAACGTGCCAGTGAGTCATACACATTACCCGACTATGATATAATCTTATAACCGGTTTCTAGTCTTGACGTCACAACGATTGCAGCTAAAAGTGCAATCAACCTCACCTGTCTTATCATGGTGGGAATATGATAACGGTATGAGATTATCTACAACTAATTAACACTAATTGCTGCTCTTAAATTAACCCAAGTAAATTGATTTTTAGATTAATCTTTTACTATAACACACCCTTTAATATATATATAAAGTTAATTCTAACTTTCTCTCTCAAATTTTAAATGTTAGTGAAACAATGAAATTTATATATTTTAGTAAATCTTTTGATTTTATATTTTTTTTACTACGGGATTCTGAGTTTAATAAAAGACAAACCTTAAATCAACAAGTTTTATATTTTAAAGTAAAAGCTTATTCAATATAAATTTAGTATCCTCAATATAAATTTTTATAATAAAATTACCTTTTGAAAGAATGATCGCTATAATTAACGCTAAAATAATAATAAATAAAACAGCTTCAAATTAATAATCAGTTTTAATGCGTTAGAAGAGTAATATTTAAAGACTGTACAGTAGTTGTTATTTATAATGATTTTTTTTAAACTCAACCTTTTACAATTTGCTTGTGGTTTGGCAACAACTTTTTAAGAAATTAACTAGTTTTATCTAATATTTTTTAATTGAAACTATAAAAAGTTTGATGATATCTTCTTTGAAATAATAAAATAGTGGTATGGAAACGTGTAAAACTATTTTATCGCCTTATGTTATGAAATTAATGATATGAAAATATATGTTTCGAAATCCTTTTTCCAAAATCATCATAAAATCGTTTAATAGAACTAAAATTAAGAATAATTTATCAATAGTAACATTATTTATTTGTCACTTTCAAGTATTGAGTTCGCAAAATTACATAAAATCTTTCCTTACATTACATATTTAAAAGAAAACTTTAAATCAACCCTTCTTTTTTTTCTCCAATTCTAATTTTAAATCATTTCACAGAAAGGAGATTTCCTCGTTATTCTTATTCCGAGTGTGCCAAGCGTCATTACTTCCCTCATCCATGACTCAAGTTAAAAAGTTTGCTCTAATACCTGAAGAATTGTTGGTGAAGCATACCATTTTCAACAAAAGACTTAGTGAATTGGACAAGACTATGATGAAGATTTTAAACAGCAACTTACCAGATCATGAAAAATTAATACACTATCATGAAGTACTTCAAAAAAGTTTAAACTTACAAGAATATAATCAACCTTTAGTGAAAGTAGAAATCAGACAAGAACAACCACCTGAAAGAAAGACCCACCTCAAGATGAAGCCGAAAAGAAACCTCTAAAAGTCATTTACCAAGACCTTATTCTACCTTAAATAAAAAAGAATATGCGTGGAAAAGCTGAAATTGTGTTAGGTCTTATCAAGAATCAACCAGATATTTTATCGTGGAACTCTAAAGGACAGCTTATTGCAAATAAAGAAGAAGTACCTAACTTTAATATCATTGATTTCTCCACTCATTTATACAAACCTAAAACCAATATATCTTATGGTGATGTATATGATAAAGTTCTGAAAGATTTAAATATTCCTATGCAGTTTATTGCAAATACCAAGTTGATAAAAACATCTAAAAAGAAGAAATTTATAAACAAAAGAAAACCTGGAAAACGAGTTGTAAAACCTACTTTAAAGTGGGAACCTTATTAAATAAAAAAAAATTATCATTTATTCAATGTGATTGTTAATATTATTTCAAAAAATCACACAAACACAAGTCACATTTACCGACATTTAAATATGAAACTAATAGAATGACTTATAATATTAATTAGAATTTTCAATGGGAATCATGCAGTAAATTAAATTTAGTTAATAATTCAAGTTGAAGGTTACAAAATGCACATATTTTAATAAAAATATAAAAAATCTTCATAAAATAACTTTTTTCCCATTCTCGCAGAGTAGTAGAAATAGGAAACTTGCATAAAATTTTAGAATATTAAAGTAATTTTTGTTATTTCATAAAGTCCAAAAGTGTAAATACTATTTCATAAGGCCTACATATTTTTCTCATATGAAAGAAAATTACAAACATTAAAAACCAAAAATAGGTATTATTAATTAAATTTATATATACTCAAGTTGAAAACATTATCAAAAAATATTATCTTAACTCTCACAAATATTTAGCGAGACAATGTTTTTTTTCCTCGCACTAATGATTTTTTTTTATCTAAGTTAGTATAAACGACAGCTTTATACTTTTTTTTTTGTGGGAGATATGTTAGCTGTAAAGGGTTCATGGGAAGTTTAAATACATATCAAGTATGACGTCGTTCATCAACACATCTTGAAGTACGCAGGAAACTAAACTCGTCTCTTGAACTGCTATTTTTTCATAAATTAAATGTTTTTAGTTGCAAAACTCACATCTACCAAAGCATAGCAAGGACATAGCGTCCAGTTCCCTTCGTTGACATATTTTGATAAACGTAAATTCAAATGAACGTAGTTGTCAACGAAGGGACCGGACGCTGCACAGTGGTCGGAAAAGGCTCAAAAACGGTCAAAATTCATTTATTTTTTTGTGGTTTGACAAAAATGTATAAAAATTCGGTTTTGTAGGTTTTTAACCCATCTGAGTCGATATAGGACACAATCAAGTTTGTAAAACCTAAGTATTTTAAGTTACAGTCAATGCAAAAAATAGTATGTGAAGATGTAATGTGAAAATTGCGTATAAAGAATAACGTTTTAATCAACATGTATTGGGCAAGTGCATATGCGTAAGCTTAGGTCATGGTAATACGTAATCAGTCACAAAAAGCCAAAACACTAACAAAATCTTTTAAAAAATGAAACGTCAAGCTAAAAAATATGTACACTATTTTCAATATTTTCTGCTTTCAATTTAGCTTATAAAATTAATTGAAACCAAAGTTTTTTAATGTGAATATTTTTTTACTAATTTTTGAACGCATGAATTATATAATATTAAACATTGAAGTTTGTGGAATAATTATTTAATATTAAACTTTTAAAGGTTGTGGAATAATATCAAATTTAATATCAAAATATCGTACAAAAATATGAATACACAGAACATATACTTTCAAATTAACCGTCAACAGTTTTTTAAGACCATATTAATTAACAGCATTTTATTATTGAAGATGTTAAGGCCAAATATGGTATTAATATTCATCTAAAGACTTTTTAATGAAATTTCGTTTAATTTTAATACGGCTTAGGAAATAAATAATTTATTAATAATATCGTATTTGATTTAAAAGTACTATATAATGATCTTAGAGTAAAAAGTATATTAACAAATCTGAAATACAAAAACTACACGTATTTTAGGAACTAAATAAAAGTCCCTTTGATAGAACAGATTCATAAAAAGGATTTTAATCTTAAAATTGTTTTGAAGCACTAAAAAAATTTTGCTTTGAAAACATATAATAAATTTGTTTAACATCCTTTAAGATTACAATATTAATATAATAGTTTTTTTTTAGTCTTCGTGTAGCTCTAATTTTTTGTTGGTTTTAGGCTTTGCGCAAAAGTTGTAAGGGTCCGATGAAATAGTAAGAAAGTTAAACACATCTTCATTTGTACTTTTTCTTGAGTGTTCTCGTCTGTACCACCGAAAGTCTTTGTTTTTGGCCTCTTGGGCTTCTTTGGTCAAACTTCCTATGGGTAACATATATGATGAAATCACTTTCCCCCCATGAAACAATACCTTGTGAACAGAGTTTGGCATGTAACTCAACCCCCTCTTCCCAAGAGCCAATGGGCATCTTTTGAAAACATTCTTATTGTAAACAAGTCAAACCTTTTCTCTCCTACAAAGATAATACAAGTATTTAAGTTATATATTTATAATCAAACACTTTGTAAGTAAAGTGGTCGAAACACCTGTCGGTTTTGTTACTTTGTTTCTAGATTAACAGCTGCCGTGGAGCAACGCGCGGCAGCGTTGTGCTTTTCGACGATTTTTGAACAGCTAGATTTTGACACTTCTGTTTGTAATTATGGTTTCCGTACGTTTCCGCAGCTGAAATTTAGATTTATCTTTTATATAAGATTTGGAAAACTAGTTAATTTTAATGAGACTTTGGAGCACAGTGGAGCAAAAAAGTCTCTTTCAAATATTTAAAAACAAAGTATTTTTGAAACTAAAATCAAAAACTAATTTAAAAATTATTTTGTATTTTTTAATCATCTAAAATAAAATAAAACCTTTTATAAAACTCAAAAACATGCAAAAAAAATTGTGTAATAAAATTATAAATCGTGTATTTTGAAATCAATTGTATCGCCTCAAAACGGGCTATTTTTCATTTGTTGACTTTTCGTAACTATAAATACATCAAAAAATTATTTGTAATGATTTATATTTGGTAATCTTACTATTCAATTATCTATTAATTTAAATATCTATTCATTTTGCATTTTGCGAACACTTCGAAATTTGGCATTTTGGCCGCTCCCAGACCACTGTGCGCTGTGTTCTAGTTATACTTTGATAGATGTGAGTTTTGCAACTAAAAACATTTCATCTATAAAAAAAATAGCAGTTAAAGGTGCGAGTTTAGTTTCCTGCGTACTTCAACATGCGTTGATGAACGACGTCATACTTTGATATGTATTTAAACTTCCCATGAACCCTTTACAGCTAACATATCTCCCACAAAAAAAAGTATAAAGCTGTCGTTTATACTAACTTAGATTAAAAAAAATCATTAGTGCGAGAAAAAAAAAACATGTCTCGCTAAATATTTGTGAGAATTGTCCAATTCACTAAGTCTTTTGTTGAAAATGGTATGCTTCACCAACAATTCTTCAGGTATTAGAGCAAACTTTTTAACTTGAGTCATGGATGAGGGAAGTAATGACGCTTGGCACACTCGGAATAAGAATAACGAGGAAATCTCCTTTCTGTGAAATGATTTAAAATTAGAATTGGAGAAAAAAAAAAGGGTTGATTTAAAGTTTTCTTTTAAATATGTAATGTAAGGAAAGATTTTATGTAATTTTGCGAACTCAATACTTGAAAGTGACAAATAAATAATGTTACTATTGATAAATTATTCTTAATTTTAGTTCTATTAAACGATTTTATGATGATTTTGGAAAAAGGATTTCGAAACATATATTTTCATGTAACAATCCATTTCAATGTAACTTCCCATTCATTTTTCGAAACATTGTTTCAATGTAACTTCCCATTCATTTTTCGAAACATTGAAAAAATAACTAAATCTTTTTTTAGTATGTTCATTAAGAAAAATTAGTATTTCCGAAAGGGGGGTTAAATCACAAGATTCGTCGTTAGCTATTACATTATCACTATTTTCAACTTGTTGGTTTTTTTTAAATGTAATTTTTTTCATGACGTTTCAATTTGTAATTTGAACTGAATGCCTTATCACATACTGCACAGGTAAACTTTTTCATGTTCTGAAAAATATAAGAAATACTTTAAGAAATGGCATGTATTTTAAAAATAACAACTACTGTACAGTCTTTAAATATTACTCTTCTAACGCATTAAAACTGATTATTAATTTGAAGCTGTTTTATTTATTATTATTTTAGCGTTAATTATAGCGATCATTCTTTCAAAAGGTAATTTTATTATAAAAATTTATATTGAGGATACTAAATTTATATTGAATAAGCTTTTACTTTAAAATATAAAACTTGTTGATTTAAGGTTTGTCTATTATTAAACTCAGAATCCCGTAGTAAAAAAATATATAAAATCAAAAGATTTACTAAAATATATAAATTTCATTGTTTCACTAACATTTAAAATTTGAGAGAGAAAGTTAGAATTAACTTTATATATCTATTAAAGGGTGTGTTATAGTAAAAGATTAATCTAAAAATCAATTTACTTGGGTTAATTTAAGAGCAGCAATTAGTGTTAATTAGTTGTAGATAATCTCATACCGTTATCATATTCCCACCATGATAAGACAGGTGAGGTTGATTGCACTTTTAGCTGCAATCGTTGTGACGTCAAGACTAGAAACCGGTTATAAGATTATATCATAGTCGGGTAATGTGTATGACTCACTGGCACGTTTAAATCTGTTTATTTCTGCTCATATAACTTGCTAAGGAGTTTATATTTTATTTTGGAGTGAGTGACGATGAATTAAGTGCTATTTTTCAAATCAAGTGCTTTGACCCCAATAAAGGTAATTACTTTTCTCTCGAGTTAGTGTAAAATTTTCTTAAAACCGTCATTTTAATGGTTTCGCCTAATTGATTTTGTTCTAAAATATTGTAAACACATTTTTAAAGTGTGTAAATATCTATACGTTGACTAATTATTTTTAGCATTTAAAATATATGTAAAAGTCTGTGTTAAGTAAAAAAACAAAATATAAAAAAAAAACTTGTAAATTTATTTTTAAATGGACCGTATTTCAGATTTAGAAATAGACCAAAAGTAGGCGTTATTAAGTCTTTTTTTCCCGTTATTTAAAACTTGTAATTTTATTTTTAACTGAATTGAATTTAGAAAAAGACTAAATCTACATATTTACTTGCGTTAAACTTATAATTTTTGGGTTTAGTTTTTTTTTAGTGTTAGTTTTTTAAATATTGTCTAATTTCCAATTTTCATGACATTCCTATCCTTCCTATCCCTTACTATAAACTAAACTGCTACCTAAAAAGTATAACTAACTACATAAAAACATGTAATTCTAAAAACCTAACCAGTTTTTTCATATGTGTGTCATTCTAATTAACAAACAAATATTTTCCTTTTGATAATAAAATATAGAAAAGTAACAACAAATGTAGTTTTATAATATTAACCAACATGCGTATCCGTTACCATTCCCTAAATTTATGACTGAAAATATGAATAAAAAAAAGTCAAGTGCTTTTACAATTCCAAAAAAATTAAAAAAACAACTAAAGTATGTTTACAAATTTGAAAAAATACCTATAAATGAACTAGCCCACATAAAGATTCTTAATAACAAATCAAAAATTCAACTTTAATTTGCATTATTTTTATTGTTAAACGTTATTTTTAAATTCGTTTCTTTATAAAATTTTATCATAAAACATTTTTTTTTTATCTGAGTACTATTTAAGAGTGTCATCCAGTACATTCAATTTGCAACATAATCAGCATACATACTATTTAACAATACTTGGTGTATTTCGTTGATATAAGTATACTTTTAAAAGTTTTATTCATGTCTCTTGGTTTTCTCGTATATAAGATCCTCTGTATTAGGTTGTGCGTTAATCTTTAAGGAAGTATTTTCTACGAATTATTTTGTAATTATCATATAGTTTTATGTCAGGATTTTACTTAGTCGTCATAAGAACTTAATAATAAAGTACATGATCTCTTTAAATGAACATTCCGGGTGATACCGTCTGATAGGTAATTAGCATTTATTATCGATAGACATCTTTCAGAATCTTGTCTATATAGCTGGAAATATAGGGTAGCTACTTCTTTTTAAGAGTATATTTAATCTTTTCCATATGCTGAATTATAGAATAGGACGAATAAATCCGCATTTGAACAGTTTTAGTCAAATTTTTATTAAAATATGTACATTTTTGAAACCTTGAATTATTAACTTAGGGAAAACATCTAAACAATATTTAAAAATTATAACGTCCAATAATATTTACCGGCTAGGTGATCGTCCTTGGGTGTTATTAATTACATAAAAAATATATATAGTAAAAAGTCGAAATTAATTACTTTGATAAACCCTAGCAGTTTCGGCTACATTTTATTAACAATGTAGGTAGTCAGCTTTATCTTATCAGAACAGAATGACTTTCCTATCGGATGGATAGAATGGTAGAATTCACATACATCCACTGCATTCTTTAATATAAGGTTAATATTCAATATGTGAAATTATATTTTAATAAAACATTATATATTTAACAGTTTAGTATCTAGGGAAGATAATTACATACATTAAAAAAATCCTTATCGGTTTTAGATTCTTTTCGAGGAACATATAACCTGTGTTATTAGCTTTTTGAGATTTATAGCGTTTTTTAATGCGATCTGTAATAATTCCCCCCGATTTAAAAAATAATTAAATCATTATAATTGTAGTTAAGAAGATTTTTTCACTGATTAGATAACGAAATTTCAATTTTAGACTGTTATCAGCTATTACAAGGGGATTTTTTCGAACTATTTTCTTTACACCTCTCGCGTGTGAATACAAAGTTTTTGCGGAGGGATACTGTGTAATTAGGTCATCGTAAGATACTTCAATCTTATCGTCTACGGCTATTATAAGTGCAAATACTAGGATTTTTTCTTACAACTCCCAATATGAGTGTTTCTTGTTGTAATGTGTATATCTCCATAGTAGAATTGTTAATGCAGTGTCTTAACAATACAAATACCATGTATAACAAATAATAAGTTTTATTTCCCAAGAAACGTAAACCAATCAAAATTTATTGTATGCTTCAAAAACTATTTCGCATTCGTTAACTATTTTGAATAAAACTCTTTACTATGTTGTAGAAATATGTTGTGTAAAATTTTAAACTTCAGTGGAAATATTCAGACATTTTTATCTTTCTATAAATTAATTAGAAATTTGCAAGATTGACTATAAGGTTCATAAGTGCCTAGATCATAGAATGATGTAAAAAACGTAATTTGAAAATAAATAATAGCATATTTAAAAAAAATTCTGTAACAGTAATTTGCGAAATAACCATTTCACTTTTCGTTATTTAACGAGTTTTAAGGAAAAATATGTGAATCATCTAACTACTTCCCCACCAAGCAAGATATCGTAATGTCATTAGATACTTATTTAGATTTTAAAATTGAAAATTTACAATGTGGATGTGAAATACAAGGTAAAATTATACTTTTAAGACAATTTTTAAAAAATAACAGCTAGACCTTTTGTCAAAATATTTTAACCAAAGTATTGGTAAAAAAACTACACTTTTAGGATATAAGTAAATCATTCAAAGTTGAGCGTTTTTAAATATATAATTTTTAAGTTCAAACTAAATATAAGAATTATTAAACATTTTTACCGAGGGGGGGGGGGGCTAATTAGTTTTACCATGCTAGCTATAGACTAAACAATTAAAATAGCACATATCCTTTTGAAATGCGTTTAAACGTAATAAAACTGCCTATTTCAATTTGTGAAATAGTTAAAGTTACTTTTTTATACATAAGAACATTACTGATTAAAATAACACTAACGATTTGAAATACACTTAAACATAATAAAACTGCTTACTATAAGAACATATTTATAACTTCTTCACTTGAAGCAATCGAAAAGCACGTGATTTGATTTTAGTTCGGCTTATCTTACGTGGTGTATTGCATTGGTGTTGGAAATCGGGGTTTCACGTGGTATATTACGCAATCGGATAACCGGTTTCTCACGTGAAGTACAAGATAAGACATGTTCACGCGGTATGGAATTATGTGTGTTTATTTAGAAATAAGACTAAATAAGGTTTCCACTTTAAAGTAGGTTTTACAATAAACTGTATAAAAATTAAAATCTTTTACCAGAAAAAACTACACTTTTAATATTTATTTATAAAAAGCATGGTAAAATAAAGTTATCCACACAAAAAAGTTTACCTATAACCAATTTATAAACAACTTGTACGATACTACACTTTACCAACTATTATTACCGTTACAAAAAATTAATCAATAAAAATTCAACAACAAAAAAAATTAATAATGGGGCTTTACAAACTATTTTAAATTTATTTATATTAAACTACTACTAAAAAAAAATATTTATATTAAACTACTAATAAAAAAAAATATTTATATTAAACTACTAATAAAAAAATAAATAACGTTTTTTTACCAGCTATTATTGAAACAAATAATTACTTAATTAATAAAAAAAAATTATATTTTGCTAACTTGATTCTGATTAGAGACTTTTTCACTGTAATTAATGTATCATCCTTTTTACATGATGTAAAAAAATATGTTTGCACCTTCAGAAGAAATGTTATGTTAGTATTGCATTTATTCCATGTATATATGAATTTAGTGTTAATAAATGTTGACGTCTCTTAAAAATTGTGTATTTATTGCTGCTTTGAAAAAAAATATAAAAAAATTTAAGTAATAACTTTAAAATCTCTCTATATTAAAAAAAAAGTAAGCTCTTTTAAAGTGTCAGCAGCCATAACATGATGAAATATTGATGTCAGAAAACCAAATTTTTTTGGGAAAGTGTGTCTCCCTTATGCCTCGACCCTTTTTTTGTTTTACAAATTTCCAATTAGTTTTTTAATTAAAAATTACAATAAGTCAGCCACAAAAAAAAAACTTATTCCTTTTCTGCAAAACGCCACAGAAAATCATCAGAAATGTGTGATTTTGTTACGTTCTTTTTAAAGAACAGTTGCTATATTTTCTGTTCTTTTAAAAAGAACAGTTCTTTAACTTGTTCTTTTTACATTGGTTTTGTGTTTATATATAGAAAAGGTTTACAGATTTTTATTAAAAAAAAAGATTTTGCCTTAAAATATATTATGGCAAGATAGAAGGTTTATGGATTAAATTATGTAAAAAAAGATAGTAAAAAATTATGACAAAACTATTTTAAATAATTATTTAACATAACATTACTGATAAACATTTTCAATAAACAAACATTTTTTTAACAGAATTATTTTATTAGGTTAATTCTGCTAAAGTGGAAAATAAACATGTAACATAACAATTACTCTAATAAACATTTTCGATAAACAAACATTTTATAACAAAATTATTTTATTAGCTTAATTCTGCTAAACTGGAATAAAAACTTTAAATTTTTTTTTATAAAAAGAACAAAAAGTTTTTTTATTTTCGGAACAGGTTAAAATTATCACGTAATTTTATCTGCTTTTTGTCTTCTTTTTCGTGCAGCTGGCCTTTTTTTTATTTAACCTCGGTGTTTTTTTATGATGATATATTGTGTTGTTCGCTATCGGGTTGCCATCGAGGCTTACTGGCGCATCAGATTTGGCGCGTTTATCTATTTTGTTGTTAATTTGACGTGCCGGCAAGTGGAATTCATTGATTTTTCGGGTTTTTTTTGTATTTATTTGTTCGTATTCGGTTTTTGCTATGCCGGACTATATTATTGATCTTTTTGATTATTGCATTTGAAAAAGAATTTTTAGAGTCATTAATGGTACATTTTCGTGTTTTATAATTAGGTTTCGTTAGCATATTTTTAATCGTTTGTATTTAGCGTGTGATTTTTAAAACTTTTTTTACTTCATTTGCATTTATGTACTGCTCCACATTTGTTTTTTAAATTGCTAGCACATAATCTTATTTATTCGAGCGAGCCGGTCGCCCCCGGAATTGCGCAGCAATTCCCGGGGGTTATGAATTAGAAATAAATTATAAGCTGAAGGCCCTGTTTGGCGAATTTCTTTCTGAAGTGTATAAATTAGTGCGTTTTTTTTGTTGAGCACAAATATTGTGTGGAAGCGGTTTAGGTGATAGATTCTGTAACAAACCTACTTTTTAGTTTTATTATTTTTCGTTGTGAGATGCGTTTTTGCAAGGATCTCCCTACGTGTAACGTTTCACCATTTTTTGTTTACGTAAATGATAGTGTTTTTGTCTTTATGTATCTGTCCATGGTCTACTCAACTTTAAGGTCACAGAAGCTCTTTATACGTCATGCAATCCGACCGGTCCGAAATGTAAGCAATTTCAAAGGAAAAGTACGAAACCTATTTGCGGACGGCAAATTATATATACTTATCTGGTTGCGAACAGGTTTCGTTTCTCTCTTTCGGAACAGCCAACAACCTGAAAAAAATTAATTTGTCGAGCGATAGCGAGCAAGGGGCGTAGCCCCCTGCATGCCGCGAAGCGTCCAATGGGATTATTACTTAAAAAAGTCATACAACTTAAAAATTTTGAGTGAGCCATTGGGTTTTTAAAAAGAACCTAATATTAGAATTCTTAGTTTAAACTCTATTGTAACTTAGCAGAGAAAAAAGACACACCACATGTTCAAACGCAATGATGAAACTGTTTAATAAAAAAAACAACAAAACAACTACGTAGCAGATCACTTCAGTTCCCTTTCCTTTAACATACTGGTTTGTAATTTATATTTTAACACTTTCCCTTGTTAAATGAAAGACTAGTTAAAACATTAGGTTCTTAAACAATCAAAACTCTCCGAAACCAACAAAAAAAACTTAATAAACAAATTAATTTAATAAAGTCCTATTACTGAACATAAGGTTAAAAGTCTTGGTTTGAAGACTGGTTTAGTCAGAATGTCAGCTATTTGATGCTCCGTAGCCACCTGCTGAATCAGCAACTCTTTCTCCAAGACTTTTTCTCTAATGAAAAAATGTTTTATATTTATGTGCTTAGTACGTCGATGAAATTCTGGATTTTCAGCCAGTCGAATAGCAGCTGTGTTATCTACCTGGAGAGTTGGTGTTCCATTCAGCTTGGTAATGGACAGAAAAAGGCGTTTTAACCAAATCGCTTCTCTAGCACATTCATTCGCGGCAATGATTTCCGCTTCTGTTGTTGAAGTTGCGACCACAGTTTGCCTTTGACTAAACCATGAAATGGCACCACCACTGTACAACACCATTACTCCACTGGTTGATCTTCCCGACTATCTACACCCTCCAAAATCTGCATCGCTGTAGCATTCTAATATGCCGGGTTTGTAATTGCACTTGTAGACAATACCCTTATCAAAAGAACCAACAAGATATCTGAAAACTCGCTTCACTCTTTGCCAGTCTTCTTTTGAAGGTTTTTCGAGTTGACGAGACAAAACACCAACACTGTAAGCCAAATCTGGCCTGGTTCCCACCATCAGGTACATTAGAGCACCCACTGCTTCTCTGTACGGAAAGTCTTCATTGTTTTCCTTGTCAGTTTTATCTGCACTTTCTTTGATCATTGGAGTGGAAACTGGATTACTCTTCTCCATATGAAATCTTTCGAGAACTCTTTTAGAATAAGCCTGCTGATTGATTTTTATACTTCCATCTTCAAAACGTTGGATTTCAAGACCAAGAAAAAAACTTGCCTGTTTTGTTGTGATTTTGAATTTTGACTTCAAATTGTTTATGAACTCTTCAGACTCTTGCAAATCAGTTGCAGCAACAAGCCCATCATCCACATATAAACAAACAACTAGCTTCTTAGCACCGTTGTCTCTAATAAACAAGCATGGGTCTGCCTCACTGATCTTGAATCCCAATTCTGAAAGTTTCTCTCCAAAATACTTATTCCAAACGCGAGAAGCCTGTTTCAATCCATAAAGACTACGAGTCAACTTGCAAACCCTATTGGTTCCATCACAGTAACCTTCTGGCTGCTGCATGTAAATAGTCTCGTCTAGTTTTCCATACAAGAAGGCCGAGCAGACATCAAACTGGGTTAGATGCATCTTCTCGTTAGCTGCTATACTTAATACTGATCGAACAGTAGCCATTTTTGTAACGGGACTGTAGGTCTGATCGAAATCAATGCCGTAACGTTGGGTAAATCCCTTAGCCACAAGCCGAGCCTTGTATTTGTCAACCGTGCCATCAGGATTTCTTTTAACCTTATATACCCATTTACAGGGAATTGCTTTGGAGTTTTTCGGTAAATCTTCTAGCTTCCATGTTTCATTTTCAGCTAATGATGACATCTCAGCATCCATCGCTTTTTTCCAGTGTCTACTCTGTCTGCTTGTCACAGCATCTTCAAACGTTGTAGGCTCTACATCCTCTGTAACAAAAGCTTCAGCCAAAATAATGTAGTCCTGATAGCGTATAGGTTTTTTCAACTTTGATCTGTCTCTCAAAATTCTTGGTTCAGACTTACTGATGGAATTCTGGTCAGCACCTTCAGCCTCAGATTCATCTTCAAACTTTCCCTGATCTTCAAGTCCCTTTTCTGAATCCTCCTTGTTTTCAGATTCAACTTTCCTGTTTTCATCTTGAAGATTTTCATCTTTTTCAGATTCATCTTTCCTGTTTTCATCTTGAAGGGGAAAGTCTACTGTTCTTCTGCAGTTCAGTACCTTTTCACTGAACTTTACATCTCTAGAACATATTATAGTATTTGATTCTCGAACCCACAGCCGGTACTTCTCGTCTCCATCATAGCCTACAAGATAGGCCTTAGTTGCCTTGTTATCCATCTTCCTTCTTCTTTGTTTCGGAACATGTGCATAACAAGTAGAACCAATGATTCTAAAATGCTTGATTCTAGGCTTGTTTCCAACCCACAATTCATAAGGACTTTTATCCTTAATTGAGGATTTGCCAGTTCTGTTTAGAATGTAAGTTGCAGTGTTGACAAGTTCTGCCCACATTGCTGGTGGAAAGTCGATATCAGGATTGGAGTTCTTCAAAGTTCTGGCCATTTCAACTATGGTCCTGTTCTCCCTTTCACTTCCTCCATTTTGCTGAGGTGTATATGGGGCAGTAAATCGTTGAATAATCCCCTTCTGTCTAAGGAACTGCTTGACCTCTTTATTTTCAAACTCGCTGCCATTATCGCTGATAAACTCTTTCACAGAATGTCCCAGATTCTCACTAAAAGCTACAAAGTCCTTAATAGCTCTTGAGACTTCAGATTTCTGCTTTAGAAAATAAACACTTCGGAACTTTGTATACTGGTCTTTGAAAATAGCAAAATATCTAAACTTTTTGAAAGAGTTGTCAAAAAGTCCACAAACATCTGCAGAAACTAACTCGCCTGGTGCTGTAGAACTTCTTCTTGACCCAAAGCTTAATCTGTGAGACTTTCCATAAATGCATGCTTCGCACAATTCATCTTCAATATTGACCTTAATATTCAATTCTGAATTTAGAAGCGACTTTACGTGTTGCTTATCTTGATGGCCCCAGCGTTCATGATAGAGTTGCAGTCTCGAGACATCTGGCATAGCAATGTTGACTTCAATAGGCACTCTTGGAAGAACGACTTTCATCTTGGCCTTGAAAAGTCCTTTGCCTTTACTTCTTGTTCCTTCTAGAACACAAGTATCATCTATCTTCAGCCAACAACGCGTTGCAGTTGATTCAAAACGACTATTCACATTTCTATCATGAGTGGCCAACACGGAAAATAAGTTCTTGCTGATTTCTGGTACGTACCACACGTCTTTTAATTTCTTGAATTGTTTCTTCCCATTAACCAATGTGAAAATCTGAAGTGTTCCCTTACCGAGAGCAGGTAGAACTTTTCCATTGGCTGCCGTAATCCCATGTGGAGACTTGAACTCTTCAAAAGTGGCAAAACTTTTGCCGTCCTTGGTGATGTGTCTGGAAGCTCCATTGTCGATATACCAGCTATCAAGTGCAGAACTATCGGAGACCATTACTTCATCATCAATTGACATCAAACTTATATTAGTCGCTTCATATGATGATCCACTTCTTCCTGAATCTGTAGTTGCAGTCTGCTTTGGTGGTCTCCCGTCAGCTATCCACCTGCTGCAATTCCTCAGCCAATGGCCTCTTTGGTGGCAATAGTGGCAGTTACCTTTGCTTCCTGGCTTCTTCCTTGACAGAACGTTCTTGAATTTTCTATCTCTGACTGCTAGAGCTACATCGTTTTCAAGAGAGACGTTTTTACTTTGACTCGTGAACTCTCGTTCATATGAGCACAGCTGTGTCGTCAGCTCCTCCACTGTTCTCTTGGAGTCCCCCAGCATCAACCAGCTTGACTTGAAAGAGTTAAACTCCACAGGTAAGATGTCCAAAATCTTGCAGTTCAACAAAAGCTCAGGCAGCTTGGCTTCACTCTTGTTGACTAGACCTGAATTAAACTCGTTCCAAAGGTTCTTCAACTTCGAAAGATGGTCTGATACACCTTCGCTAGGGTCCCACTTGAATTGGAAAAACTGCATGCAAATGCTATAAAGTTGATTTTCTGATGACGCCTCGTACAGTTTAGTTAATTCAGTCCAAACCTCGTGTGCATTCTGGAATCTCATTACCCTCTGAAGCGCTTCTTCAGTCATAGAATTAGTCAGTATGACCATGGCATTAGTGTTCCCCTTTCGAAATTCTGCTAAATCGCTCTCATACTTCCGTCTTTCAGCGTCTGTTGCTTCAGCCTCAAGACTTGCTGGCTCTTTCAGAATTCCTTGGACGACATCTAAAGCTCCAGGGTGACCGTTCAAAACGAATTTCATACGATACTTCCAAACTTGCCAGTCACTCTCACCTGACAGGGGTTTCACTTGAACTCTTAAAGGGTCCATCTTATTCTTGTACAGGATAATATCGTCCAGAAAACAAAAAAAGTTCCAAAAATATTTACGCAGTCAGGCCGAACACCTCCCGTTACGCAGTCATGACCGACGAAAAATTCCTAACACGAACTGCCGAACTCATTTAATAAATAAACGCCTACTTAGTTATATTCTCGCTCAGGGGAAACGTTTTGAATCCCATAACCTATTAGAATTCTTAGTTTAAACTCTATTGTAACTTAGCAGAGAAAAAAGACACACCACATGTTCAAACGCAATGATGAAACTGTTTAATAAAAAAAAAAAAAAAAACAACTACGTAGCAGATCACTTCAGTTCCCTTTCCTTTAACATACTGGTTTGTAATTTATATTTTAACACCTAAGAGTAAAAACATGCTACGTTAATTCTGCGAAATTAACGACGAATTCTACGAAATTAACGGGGGTTGGCGAGGTATTACTGAAAAAGTAATACAATATCTTTTTTTTAAAGTAATATAACTTAGCGAGCATCCTTCCGGCCGCGAAGCGGTTCAATGGAATTGCGCAGCAATTCTTGTGGGTTGGCGAACGATAGCGAGCAAGGGGCGTAGAGGAAGAATCCAAGAATGCAAGCTTGCGAGCCAATGAGATTGCGCAGCAATATCCAAGGGTGCGAGCTTGCGGCTGAATATAACTATATTACCAAGGCTCGACATAATTTTGTCATAGATACAGACCTGGATGGCAAAATATGCATAGGCCTGTGCAAAGTTGGGTTGGAAAAGTTACGTTCACCAGAGAGACGGCCGCGAAGCGGCTTATGGGAAACCGGGGGTTGGCAAGCGATAGCGAGAAGCGGCCAATGGAATTGCGCAGCAATTCCGGGGGTTGGCGAGCGATAGCGAGCAGGGGGCGGAGCCCCCCTAGTAAACTAAAAAAACTTAAATTATAAAACTTTCATAATATTTTTAAGACTTATAATTACTATTGTTTTGAAACCTAACCATAATAACTGTTCAGTTCTTTACCAACTATTTCAAAACTTATTTATATTAAACTACTAATAAAAAATTAATAACGGTGCTTTACCAACCATTATGTATTATTAAACTACTATTAAAAAATATAATAACGGTGCTTTACCAACCATTATGTATTATTAAACTACTAATAAAAAATATAATAACGGTTTTTACCAACTATTATTTAAATAAAAAAATGATCGTGAGAATAAAAATAAAGTAATATTTTTTAAGACTTATAATTACTAAAATAACACTAATCCTTAAAATTATGTCATATAAACCTACTCATGACGTCATATAAAACTATCTTATTACAATAAGAAAATAAAAACAACCTACGTCACATAACACTACTCTATACCAAAAACATTTCAACTCTACGTCACATAAACCTGCCCTATAATTACGTCATATAAACCTACCCTATAATGAAACAACTCAACTCCGCTACGTCATATCCGGTCACGTGTACTTCCGGTGACGTCATCAGTTGTGGAGGTGGTGGCGGATCAGTGACGTCATCGATCCGCTGATCCGCCACCACTGGCGTTGAACTGTCATTTCTTAGCTACTTCCAAGCCATTTGGAAACCAAAAGTCAAATGAAACTCAGTCAAACTGCATGATCGTCACTGGATCACTCACTGGTTTCGGTTTGTTTATAAACAGAGGTGGTTATTCACCATTCTACATTCCTTTGAAACCTCCCGTAAACTTCGCTCCCCGACACGTCAAATCTTCTTGGGGAGAGAGGCTGAAACTTGAAAGCCAACAGCGTTCTAGACTGATACAACAAGCAATGTATAATTAAATTAAAGGTTTTTTTTTAAGTCTGCTCAAGTTACCATGGGGAAAAAGCATTAATTGCCAATAACCATATAAAACACTTCATTATGGTTTTTTTTTAAAAAAATCAGTTAAGTATTTTTCACACCAAAAGGAAAAGTTTGCAGTTTTGAGTTAAATGCTTTTTTTAAAAAATAAATATACTCGCGGCAGAAATTTAGAAGTTTCGTAATATTGGGTGTTGAAGTTGACTTTAAATAATAAATTAGCACCTTTTTTTTATGTAATTCATACACAATGTTGCGCGAAAATGATTATTTGTCAAGAAGATCCTTGTAAAGTTGGACGAAGGTATCCGGTATCAGTATTTGTGCGTTCGAAACCCGTTACTGGAATAAATTACTTATACCATATATTGCAAAAAAAACCTGTAAATTTACGGTCCCTTTAATTTTTAAGTGCAATAAATAAACGGCCCAGTGCCCAATAAATAAACGGCCGTATCCCATAGACTGTTAGAAATTTAGGGAAATCTCCGTATTTTTATTTTTTAACGGAACATGACTGTTTCTTAACGGGATATGACTGGAATCTCTGCTGCCGGTCCCTGCCCATTATTTTACAGGGATTTTTTTTTCTAAGTGTGTAGGAAAGTGTTTTTTCTTGATTGTTTTTGTTTTCGGGGACTATTTTCCGTAATTATATTTTTAACTTTTAATGTCGGAGCATTACTGAATAAAATTAGGTCAAGTAAAAAAGTGTTTATAGTATTGTCTGCCAAAAATTTCGAAATTATTAGTATTAAAAATAACTGATTAAGCTATCCACTCCAACCAGGTTTTAGTATTTTAATGCAAAATCTGGTTTTAAAATTAAATTTATTGATTACGGGTGAGATTATAATAAGAGATCGAATATTTTTATTAACATAGAAGCATTTTATTATCAACATATTTTACAGTGTTAAATTTTGAATTTCATTCATATATGTGTTTGAATTTTACTTTTAAAATAATAAATGCGTCCTGTTTTAAATCAAAATATATTAAGTAAAACCTCTATGAGAAAAACTCATAAAATTCAATCTGAAGTTTTTGTACAATTTTTCACCATGTAGGATCGCTTAAAAAGAGAAAACACGCCAAGATAGCTGCTCTTTACCTATGATAACCCTTTCCTTTGAAGTCGCCGAATGAAACCCAAACGGAATGGGAAGCTTGCTATAGACGATGCCCGAGGCGTTACATTGGATTTCCGCGGTTACACTGCCTTGAGCCGCCCAAGGCATCGCCCAAAGCAGCGCTCAGGACAGTGTAACTGCAGTATTACTACGGTCTCCATAGGGCAAAGGCAATTTTGTTTCAATGATACCATCTGTTCACTGCTAAATAAACTTATGTTTACTAGAATAAAAAACACAAAACATTAAATCAGACGATATTTTATATAATAGTTTTAACTCCGATTGAATTCTAAAATGAAAATGCATTTTCCTCGTATTTTGCTACGGAATGCTCAAAGCCCGGCTATACTCTATATAAATTTTTATTTCATAAATAAAGGTAATTAGGAGAAATTACTCGCATTTTAATGAATTCTTTTTGTTAAAAACTACAAAAGAACCATTTGTTTTGCCATTAATGCAAATAAAGCGAAAGTTTGAAGTTCAAATGTGTCACTTAGCATGTTCTTCCACCAAGCGATCGTTCCTAATCGGGACGATTTCGGTGGAAGGATCCTTAGCAAGTTCTTCCATTTAAAAAAGTGACGAAAACGCGTGCACCTACCAACTTCGTTCACGAAAAATATACGAAATCGAATGTTTTCTAAAAAATTGAAAGCTGTTATGTTTAAACGAGGTAATAACATAATCATTGACACAAAATTCTCAATTTTTTCAAAAATGTCACTTAGCACTTCCTTCCACTCAGCTCTTCAATTGTAACTTCTTGCTTTACTTAATTAAATGGCTCTTTTACACATTGAGTTGCTTTCTTCTTAACTGCCCCTTCTCTCTCCTAAACATGTATATTTATTTATATTTTCAAATTACTTTATAACTTTTTTTAAAACAAAAAATAGGTTACATATCAGTTTGTTTAATGCGAAAAAATCCAAGAATGACACCAACTTTGTATTGAAAGATAAAGGTTTTGGTTTAGAGTGTTTAATGATTAGAAGCGCAGCCAAAATCTAAAAATTTTCACATGTATTTTTAAATATGCGAGGGAAAAAACATGAATATATAATATTAACGATATGGGAAAATAATTGAAAATGATATCCATTAGTCAGGCCGCCAGGGGGGGGGACCCTGCACTGAGAGGTTAAGTTTTTTTATTGATGATTCTTATAGATTCGAGGGTGTAGATTACGAATCTGGAAGGTACTTTTTTGGTACCCTAGAGCATTTTTAGTTATTCAAGATGGCGTCTCCGCCATCTTGAATTTTGTTTCTTTAATATTTGACGATCTGTTCGGCAAAAGTGAATAGTTTTTTTTCTTTATAGATGCATTAAGTAATAGAGAATCAATATTTCCAAGAAAATTTCAAAAATAAAAAATACAAGATGGCGGAATCCGCCATATTGGATTTTTTCACTTTTAATATATTTGATCTATATTTAAACCACAAAAATATTTATATTTTAGGTATATTTTTTATATATTTTGTTACTATAGAACAAACAATAACTTGAAAAAAATAAAAAATTCAAGATCATCGTCATCCGCCATATTGGATTTTTTCACCTTTAATATAAGGCTATCCATTTAACCTAAATTAAAAATTCTTTTTATTTTAGTTCTATCTATACTTTGATTTATATTTTAGTTTTAATGTGTAGATTATAAATAAGGAAGATACTTTTTAGCAAAAATTGAGTATTTTTTTTAATTTTAAGATGGCGTTTTCCGCCATATTGGATTTTACTCTCTGATTTATTTTTAGCGTTATTTTTGGCCGAAATCGATAATTCTTTCTTTTCTAGGTGTATTTGGTGATATAGAATTACTTAAAAATTTAAAACAATCCAAAATCAAGATGGCGGCTTCCGCCATCTTGGATTATTTAACCTGTAATATTACGTGATCCATTGGCCCGAAATTTAAAATTCTTTCTTCTTTAGTTGTATTTTTTTTATTAAAGAATGGCTTAAACTACATAAATGTGGAACACAATTGAAACATATATGAATTTATTATAATTTAAAATGGCGTCTTCCGCCTTATTTGATTTTTTACCTTTAGTATTAGGCGATCGATTGGCCCGAAAATAAAAAAATTCACTATTTTAGCTATAAAATAATACAGAAATATTAAAATAGATTTATATATTAAAAAATAATACAGAATAAATTTAACTAGATAAATACTTTTTATATCAAGGTGGCGTGTTAGACCACATTTATTCTTTAAAAGAATAGTTTTCCGCTGCAAAAGAATCATATAAATTTAAGTAGGATATAAAAAAAATACGGTAGTATGAAGTATAAAAAAGAAATATAGATATATGGGAAATACAAAAAATTCAAAATAAGGATATAAAATTTCAGGCATACAACTTCAATATGACATATAAGTTAGAATAGTATTTAAAAAATTTAGTATGAAATGTATACAATGCTTTATAAATACTATATATTTATCCGTAGATATTTCAAATAAAAGTAAAAATAATGGTATAAAATTTAAGCATACAACATTTGAGTTTAACTCTTATACAATATATATATATATAAAGCAGATTATAGTTTAATGAGCTTTGACGTTGTGACTCAGTAGAAATTTAGCCTTCAAAATTAAATTAAATTTATACCATATCCATTAGCAAATTATCCTAATCTTCTTTCACTTGGTTATTGATGTTCAGACAGCCATTTTGTTTGCACACAAACACAAAAAACTGTGCAAGGTAAGCCACTGTTTTTCTCTAATCAGGTAGGCTGGTAGCCAACGGTTAGGATTTTTCTTGTCCTTTACTACAACACAGTCAGTTCTACAATAAATGCAATGTTGCTTAAGTCAAATACTGGTAAACTAGATCTTAGGACCTTTATGGGTTGTTCCCCAAAGCTGTCTTCAGTATCTCGCTTACATTTTTCAAATGCACTTACTTTATTTTTATCGGTGTACATCGAAACACAAGACTTATGGCAGGTGAGTTTATCGTTTTCATTTTCTACCAATTTCTCAAGTTCAGTATGTTTTCCATCACCATATATTTTACTACATGAAATAATTGTTTTAATTCTCTGCTTACGCACTTCAATAAGTTATTCTGTGTTTGTTTGATGACAGCTGTATTTCCATTGGAAAAAACAATGCTGTATCTCCATATTAATATCAAAATAGCAGAGCTTAACTAATAAAAATCATACCTCTATCTGAAGCAATGTTCCAGTACAATAATTTTAAATCAACAAATCTATAGAAAATTTATGCACAGTATAATCAACGGCATAATGGATAAACATGCACAATGTATAAAAACACAGAGATGTACACTGTACAGTGTGAATGTCTCGATTATAAGCATTTAAGAAAAAGTATGCGACTCATTTCTTTCTGTCCTATTTAAGTCCCACCCTCCAATTTTCTAGTAGATTACCACTACTAGTGGTTGGATACTGTGCTTCTTGCGGAATTTCCTGAATGTTTATTGACCTTTGATCACATATTCTTGAAATGCTGCTGCTCAATGAGATCTCAGCAAGTCCAAGCCATTACGTGGATTTATGGGCTCGCTCGGGGGAAGAACTTCCTTACCCCCATGATGTGGTGAGGGGTACTTAGAGGATGCATGCCCAAGCAACCTTGTGGTTTGTAGTGTTACAGTAATCTTGTTTGGAAAGAAGAAGTATTTTATATGAGAAAGGTTTTAAAAAAATGTTTAGTAATTTTGCCTTAATGAATAGCAAAATAATAATACATAAAATGTCAAAATCCAATATGGCGAAAACGTCATATTTAGTATTTTTTTTCTTCCAAATGCATGATTTAAAAGTATTTTTATGCAAAATACAAGTAAAATAGAAAGAATTTTTAATTTCGGCCCAATATATCGCCTAATACTAAAGGTAAAAAATCAAAGAAGGCGGAAGACGCCATTTTGAATTATAATAAATTCATATATGTTTCAATTGTGTTCCACATTTATGTAGTTTGTCATTCTTTATTAAAAAATACAACTAAAGTAGAAAGAATTTTAAATTTCGGGCCAATGGATCACGTAATATTACAGGTTGAATAATCCAAGATGGCGGAAGACGCCATCTTGAATTTGGATTGTTTTAAATTTTTAAGTAATTCTATATCACCAAATACACCTAGAAAAGAAAGAATTATCGATTTCGGCCAAAAATAACGCAAAAAATGAATCAGAGAGTAAAATACAATATGGCGAAAGACGCCATCTTAAAATTAAAAAAATACTCAATTTTTGCTAAAAAGTATCTTCTTAATTTATAATCTACACATTAAAACTAAAATAGAAATCAAAGTATAGATAGAACTAAAATAAAAAGAATTTTTAATTTAGGTTAAATGGATAGCCTTGTATTAAAGGTGAAAAAATCCAATATGGCGGATGACGCCATCTTGATTTTTTTATTTTTGAAATTTTCTTGGAAATATTGATTCTCTATTACTTAATGCATCTATAAAGAAAAAAACTGTTCACTTTTGCCGAACAGATCGTCAAATATTAAAGAAACAAAATTCAAGATGCCGTCTCCGCCATCTTGAATAACTAAAAACGCTCAAGGGTACCAAAAAAGTACCTTCCAGATTCGTAATCTACACCCTCGAATCTATAAGAATCATCAACAAAAAAAACTTAACCTCTCAGTGCAGGGTTCGGCCAAAAATCGGGGGTTTGGCGACCTGACTACATTCTAGAAAAAATGCTAAAAAAAGTTGCCTTTGGCCTGATTTTATCTAAAAAAAATAGTGGCTACAGTCGCTGAGAGTTAAAAATAGTAGCAAATAGTTGTCGTTGGCAACCCTGCACAAACACATATAAAGCTTTTAATAAATAACACTTATATTTGGGAGTAAATAAAATTAATAAAAAGTTTGAATATACATATTTTTGCAATTCATTTATTCAGAAGGAAAAACCTCATACAACAGGTAAAAAAGATCAATACAATAAATTTAAAAACAAATTTTCATAAGGCACATATTCATTGTCATTTTTTGTTTATTTTAGTAACATGATTCAGCAATTAACGATTGATTAGTAAAAATAAGGATTTGTCTAATACAAAAAACTTGGCAAGTCAATAAACAACAAACTTCAAGGCAAAAAAAAACTTTTTAGATGCACCCAAAACATATCCAAAATAAAAGAATTCAATTCATTAAAAGGAATGCCCTGACTAAGTCAATGTAACTCCACTTCATATGTTCATTTTGAGTTCAGTAAACTAAGTTAATTACTGATAAGCAAATAGTACATTTGCTACAAGTCCATAAAAAATTGTATTTATCTTTGAAAAAATTAAAAGTATTGTACAAAGATAGGTTTAACATTAAATATATATATCACAAGAGGAAAAAGTTCATCCATGTAAAAAAAAACCTAAAATCAGGACAGATTACTATAAACTCAAAATTTGCTCAGTCTTTTTTCGTAAATGCATCATAAATATCACCTTTTGCATATAAATACTAATGGAAATGTATTGTCTTAATTACAAATTAAGGGAAATTATTTATCGCAGA
Source organism: Oedothorax gibbosus (assembly GCA_019343175.1). NCBI lineage: Eukaryota > Metazoa > Arthropoda > Arachnida > Araneae > Linyphiidae > Oedothorax > Oedothorax gibbosus. The sequence goes on along the minus strand of JAFNEN010000073.1, from coordinate 425,108 downwards.
CCATTACTTTAAATAAGGAAAAGAAAAAATACTTTAATTGTAGGAAATTAGCCATTGATAACTGATGTAGAGCATACAATACTAGAGAATTGGTACAGGATGTTTGATGAAGACCGATTCTAAGCAATTGGTAAAAGTAAGCCATAAAGGGGTTTTAAGAATTCTTTGTCCACTTTAAATTTGAGAAAAATATTTAAAAAATGAAGCTTATCATTAATTAATAAAAATATATAAAAGGTTTTTTACAGTTTCCATCCTGCAAGTTAGTTTTAAAATAACTCACTTTTCCAGAATGTTCCAAGGTATGTTAAGCTTGTCAAATTTCAATTTTAACATAATTTTTAAAGGGTTATAACTGTTTACCTAGAAAAAGACCCCTGACTTTTCAATATTGATGGCACTTTTATGTTTTATTTAATTATACGTCTAGAAGGATCAGATGCTGTAGGTGGAGGAGGAGGGCCCTTTCTATCTAAAGTGTCAATGTAAGACATTAAAATTTCTTTTCGTTCATCTTCTATGCACTCCAAAACTAAACAACGTTTATCATTTTGCAGAATATTTTCTATGTCTCGTAAATGATCTGTTTCTTCGATGAGCTGTCGAGATTTGTATGTGATGATCTTTGTCTCTTTAAGAAGTTCTCTGAAATCAGCTTTTGCAGCAACCATTTTATCTTTTAAATAGTCCCTAAATTCTTTTTCACACTTTCTATCACTAGAAGAAAACTTAGGACATCTAGGATCATCTTTAACCAACTTCTTTATTTCTTTCCAAGATGATGTCAATGATATTTCACTTGTTTCATCCAAAAGTTCACGAAACTTTTCTTTCTTTTTACGACACAAAATAATGATGTGTTCATCAAAAAGGTATTCTCTTTCTTTTCTATCCAAAATTGTAGCCTCATACCTATGATCTTTTCGTAATATTTTCTTTGCATCATGCCAAACCACATCAGGAACTCTAATTAAATCAGTTAACAGGGCCTTAAAGTGTTGAACAGCTTCATCATGTTTATGCAATTCTCTTTCCTTATCACGTTCTCTCAAGTGAGACGATAAGGTGAGATGAACTTCTTTTTGCCTTTCTCGAATACTAGCTTCAGCACGTTCTTGTTTTTCTTGTTCTTTTGTTGTATCCTCCTCTGAATCTCTGAACGTTTTACCAATATATTCCTTGAACCACTCTTCTCGCAACGAACTTCGATCAACAGCTTTGTACCTGCTGTCTGAAGAAATTGTCTTTTTAAAATTTCCCCATCTGCAATTTTTATCCAAATCTTTTTGTTCTTTTAAAAGGTCAACAAAATCTTTCTTAGTCTTTTCTCTTTGGCTGGATTTCTCATCTCTTTCTTTTTTAAGAAGTTCTTGTAAGAAGTCATTGAACAAACGTTCTCTATTTCGCATTCTTTCAATTGCTTTAAAGCGTTCTTCTTTGCCATAACGTTGGGCAAAATCAATGAATGTTGAAAGTTTTGTTTCTATAGCAGCTTCTAGAAGAAGTTCTCTAAAATCTTCTTCCCTTTCACGAATTTGTTTAAGTTTTTCTAAGCGTTCTTCTTCTGCTTTTTCTTTAACATATTTATCATATACTTGCATTCTTTCCTTGGAATTAAGTATTGAATACCTAGAATCAAATACAAATTTATGCAACTCAAGTGCCCAAGGTTTAAATGCAGACACATTTTTTTCAATAAGCAATTCTTTAAACTGCTTTGAGCGCAAGTCAAAAGGCATAGAATCTCTTTCTTTAGCAGCTCGCAATTCTGCTTCCATTGCAGCTACTTTATCATGGATTATTTGAAACTTTGGTACGGCTAAATCTTCTTTATTGCTCTCACCAAGTTTAATTCGTTTGGATTCTGGTGCAGTGTCATCTGCTGCACTTCCATCTTTGGTAGTATTAGAAGGTGGAGGGCACTGAAGTAACTTTTCAACATCTTCACGCCCTTTAAGATCCTCTGGTATTTTCCAAAACGATGTATGGGCACTTGCATTAAAGAAAAATACCCGGCCGTCACCAGTCCAAACAATACACCATGAAGTGCCGACAATTGGTGTGGATGACACAGGACGAGATTTATCAACTGGCTTTTTCGGGAGTTCTTGCTGATCAGTAGACATTGGTTCCTCATTTAATGCAGAATTATAATTGTTAATACTTTGTCCACCTCCATTGATATTAGTTCCATTCTCTTTAATTGATGCTTCCAAAGAGGTTTCAGAATTTTGTCCTTTGGAATCGAAAGAAAATTCAACCCCTATTGAAGAACTTGTATTGTTATTAGGCATGTCTTCGTTTGAAATTTCAACTTCACTCCCGTATTTATTTTCACAACTTTCAGCATCAATAAGAGCTTGAGGCTTTTCCCATGTAGATACTAAAGTTAGCTTGTTGTAATAATAAGGTTTTCCATTTGGAGATTTATATTCAGCCCATTCTTGAACCTTGCTTTTCACTTCTAACAGAGGAACACCAGTATCATCATTACCTAGCTTTACTTCAGCATTTCCAGAATTAGTATCAACATTTGAATCCAAAAGATTATTTGATGCAGTTGTTGCTAGAACTCCAACAGAAGAAAACGCAGGGGGCATACCAAGAGGATATCCAGGTCCTGGAACCATATTTGCTGGAGGAAAAGGAAATGGTGGTGGCATACCATATGCCTGAGGAGGAGGCATACCCACATTACCAGACATAGGCCCCATTCCTGGCATGGGATTCATAGATCCGAAAGGAAACTGATTGGGTGAATGATCCATAGGCAAATTTTTTTTACTGTCATTTTGTTGACCTGGTGTTGAATCAGGAGACCCACCTGCACCAGATACAGCTGCCATGGCTTCTATTTCTTCTTGGTTTAATATTTTAACCTTTTCTGGTTTGGTCCATACGGTTTCTCGTGTTCTTGCATTATAATAATACATTTTGCCATCAGGTGATTTCGTCTCAACCCATAGTTCTTCACCAAGATCAATACTAGGCATGTTAAAATTTGATGGACTGTCAGAATTTTGTGATGAATGATCCATCAATTGAGAGTTTCTATTTTCACCACCTGGAAAAAATGGAGGACAACCAAAAGGAGGCATCGTTGGTGGCCGCTGAAAAGGTCCCTGGAAAGGCATACCCGGTGGGCGATTAGGACCAAACTGATTTGCACCCATGTGTTGAGGTGGACCACCACCAAAATGTGGCCCAGAAGGACCCCTAGGACCGCCCATACCCATTGGAGGCATTCTATGAGGTGGAGGGAAATCATTATCAAACATTGGCTCACGTGGACCTCCAAAATTTGAATGTGGACCTCCATCAGGCATTCTTCTCATTCTAGGAGATCCTCTCATATGGTGACCAGAAGGCCCTCTGCCCGGTCCATGTGGTGGCCTTTCAAACTGCATGTTTCGTCGAGGTTCAGGATAAAATTCGCATTCGCCGTTGTACATCTTCCTTAATGACAAATAGAAACCATTGGTTTTGGCCTTGTCTTAAAAGTAATTCGTTTTCTTATGAGCGCCAGAATTGTATAATCTGTGGCACTATTTTTTTTCTCGTTCGTTTCTTGAACATTAGGCAATCTTGAACGCTTGAGGACAGCAAGAGGTGGATTATTTTCTATCACCTTGCCATATAAAATATGATATCCTATAATGAGAATTGGTCTTTCCTGGAAATAGAAAATCTCTAAGAGAAGGTGGAATTACGGTAACAAGTTAGCAACTACACATAAACTATTTTAGATATAAAGAAAATAAGGAAATAGAAACTTAATTAAGAGAATAATTAGCTTAAGTGATCTAATGTTTAATGTATCTATTTTAAAGGGAAAGAATAAAAAAATTATGGTTAACATGCCTTTTTAAATAAATTAACTTATATGACTTTAGTTCATTTTTACCATTGTTATTGGAAGGTTGAATTACATTTTACAAGATTATTAAAAGATTGGTTCTTTTGAATTATTTATTTGTTGTTCATTATTAAAAATATATAGTTTACCTGATTATAAGTCCCGAGATTACCCCCCCCCCCAAAAAAAAGGTAGCTTGTGTATATATCTTATACAAGTCTGGCTCCGTTCATTTCCCAAAATTTTGTATAGGATCCATTTTTCAAATCTGGAATTGTGTAAAGGTTCGTAAACGAACCATATTTACTTTAGCAGCAACTCCGGCATAATTCATTAGGGTCACATGGGGGAATTATGAGTCACTCTTTTTTCAGGGTAAATAATGGTCACTAACTTTTAAGAATTAAGAATGTTTTTTACAAAAAAACTAAATTATGCCGACCAAGTCATCCTCATACATTCTATTTTTCATTATTATTTTTTTTAATAATTTTAAAAGTATAGTGATTTATCCCCCAGTTTACTGGGGTTAATTCTTGGTCAGTGATATTTTTTGATTTTTCAGGGGTTTTTTAAATTTTTTTTCTGTGTAAATAATACTATGTGTATTTACTTAAACTTTAAATTATATTTCAACTGCAACCAATTTGAAACCTAGTGACCAAGAACCATCTAATGAAAAGGAATTAGTTTCTATAAAACAGGTGCAAAAAAAATTCCTCCTTAGAAGATGCGAAGCAGGTGCTGCAAGGAATTCATTCTGTAATTGAAGAGCAGAAATATTTTGCTGTATATTACGACAATGGCCCTTTTACATTGGTAAAATAACCAAAATTTTAGACACAGAAAATGTAGAAATGAAATTTCTGGAGCAAGGAGCCAGAAATTTTCGTTGGCTGAAACGAGACATTTTGGAATAACAATAATAATAAAATAAACATAGCATACAAATGTTATAAGAAATTCGGCTCGGAATTGTGGGCTTAGAGTAGAGACAAAGTGTAACAGGCTCCAAGAATAAATCCTACTATATAAATAAATGTCTTTTTTCTTATAAACATACAATGCATCAGATAATTAAACAATCTTTTTATGTGCTAAAAAATGATAATTTGGAATATTTATTTGCTTTTGACATACATTACTATAAAAAAAGGGTGACCCATATTTACCCCATGTGTGACCCATAATTGCCCAAATCCGGGGTAAATCCTGGTCACTCAATAATTAAAATAAAATTAATAACGATGAAATTTTAGGTAAGTGGTCATTTTTAAAAATTCTAAATTATTTAAGCTTACTCCATGCAAAAATTAAAATCATAATCGGTCCTAAACATTTGTATTGCAAATAGTTAAAATAAATAAGCCAGAATTACAAAAAAAAAAAATATGATAAAAACTATTGGATAAAACCTGAATAGCATCACTGAAAATTACCTTTGACGTAAAAATTAAATGGCCTATCTGCTTTCCCCCAATAGTATCACCACTGCTCGATTCAAGATCACCTTGAACTTCTACTATGACCCATTCTTTTAATGATTGAGGATCATCTTGTCTACAAAAGATAAAATACACAGAATAAGACACATAAAGGAATTACATATTTTAAAAAAACTAAATACAGTAAAAGCTAGTTATCCAGAATGTTTAAGAAATTTTTTTCCAGAAAATAAAAACACAAATTCTATCACAAAGTTCTAGCATCCCAATTACTATTATACTAGTGATACTATTAAATTTTGCTAGCATATTTTTCTTTACTGTGAGTTTACTCTTAAATAACTTGTACTTCATTAATGGTAGAAAAAAAATATCTAACGCCAAAAAAACGTAAATGAATTGCATTATGGAGTTTTCTGATAATTTGTATGCTAAGCTTTCAATTTCAAACTCTTTCTTGCAAAAAAAAGCCTTTGGGCCAAAGCACATTTAACTCCCGTTTTTTTTTTTTTTTTTGACTGTGAAGGGTGCATATTGCCAATTTATTTAAATATTTTAAAGAGGTAAATAGGCAGCCAGTAACATTTTCCCAATCGACATCCGAGCTGGGTAGTAAGCTTTAGCTTTGTTTTGGCAACTACAAAACGGCCAAACTAAAAACAAATCTACAGCTAACATCAACAAGTCGGGTAAAATTGATGGCTGTAATAATTTTATATAACAGTTTCAGACTTTGGCAGTACTTTAACAAAGGTGAGTTTTCTTTTACCAATACAATTCAAGTTTCACCACCTTACTGTTAATTTCAGAATAAGATAGTCAATCTTAAGTCCTTAATTCAACCAGTGAATATTTTTCACACAAGGTACCTATCTACCAGATTTGACAAATCTAATTTCTTGACCTTTACAGAAAATCTTTTGAGATTTACAGAAAATTTTTAAACATTAAGTAGTTAAAAAGTCAGATTTTAAATGTTTCTTAGAATATTTAAGCATTTTTATAATTATTATAGAAATAAACCTAACACCGAAATCTTATCTCTTCACTTATAGAAACAATATGTGCAATCATGATACGATCGCAAAGCAAAACATTTTCACACAAATTGTATTGCCACTTGTTATAATATGACAATAAGTAATAAATACAGTTTAATTTATTAAAATCTAGAATTATTTTTTAAAAATAACACATTACATGGGTTTTTTTTAATTAATAAATAGTACACAGGTCAAAAACAACAATTACGCTCAATGTAATGGTAAACAAGTATGATCATAATGGACTTTATAGCCAGTGTCGATTATTTTAGTTCAGGACCAATAAGTCAACATATTCTGACACCTTGTAATTTATGCTCATTTGAGGTGAAATCGCAGAAAAGCTTATCTTAGGAAATCATAAGCATACGGAAGATCGCAGTAAGTGGCAAGATTTCTGGTGCAACAGTTTTCAACACGGAAACTAAAGATTTGTAAATCTCGGTTAAAATTTGAACCCACAGTAATAAATGAATCACGAACCTTAAAAGCCTACATAACAAATAAATTTGGACGAAACCCAAAATCTTTTTTAAAAAAGACAAATCTCGTAACTCTGAAATAATTAGACATCCACGGAAAATTGAGAACTCTTGAAAATCAGCAAATCTGAAATATACAAATGGGGGAATTTTTTTAAATCGGCCGATTGCTAAACCTCGAAATAAACCAAAAAAGTTTATCTTCCTTAACTATAAAATTAAAAAAATTACAGCAAGTTTCAAAATTTCCCGACACACACCGGAAATTCTAACATAAATCCCGATTTTCCCAACGGCTGGACACCCCGATTAAGATTCATGAGCACCACTTCGCTGTCGGGAGTCCAAGTCGAGAAAAAAATAAAACAACAAGTAGGGATCAACCGATGCATCAGTGCCGATTGTTAACAAATTTTACCATCGGAGGCCAATGTTAATTTAAGAGAAAAAAAATCGGTCCATCAGCCTAAAAAACATCGGCCTGCTGATGTAATCCGTTTTTTTTCACACAAAAAAAATCTGTTCCTAAAGCGTAGTAATAATTAAGTAGTCCAATTCCTGGTATCAAAACGATTACATGTGGATTGGGTCTTTTTTTCAAGCACAGCCATCAACCCTGGGAGAGATCAGCCTTCCATCAGTAGCTTTTTCGGACCTTCGCTAATCTAGATTTGAAAGCAGAGGAATTCGCCTCTGGTCCGATTTTACCTTATCTCTTTCCCTAATGCGCAAGTCACGACCACTGGGGAGCCTTCCAGCGTTCTTTTGTATAAACCGAGCACCTGTTTTGCCATCCGGCCAACTGACTCCTGGGGCTTCTAGTTAAATAAGTTGTATCATTGAGTACTGAATTTAAATCTACCACACCATTTTTTTCTTTTATTTAGTCCGCAGCTGATACCTTGAAACTTTCTTAAAACAGCATACCTTGTTTTTTTTTGGGAGCGACTACTCGAAGTTTCAATTTTATAAATACAAAATTTAAAAGTTAAGATAGTCACAACCAGGTGCATAGTTACTTCATTTGTTTCAAGCATTTTATACTTTCCGGAAGACTTCATTAAGACTTTCCGGATTATGGGTTAGCCTACTTAACTTTTCCAGATTTCCGAAAATCGGAATAAGTGTAAAGGAACCACGTCCGTGACCAGAGAATCACGTTATAACATGGTCATGCACTACTTGAAAATAAAAAAATTTCTCAACGATGTTCATGTAACATCATGATATTTTTAAACCCCATGTTTCTAAACAGTCATTAATAGCTACAGTAGAACTCCAATTATATGAAGCGGTGGTAGAAATTTGTTTTGTAGCAACCAAAAAATTTACTAGGCATGACATCCAACACAGAGACGAACAATAACAAATAGGGTGAGTAAAAAAGCTTACATGTCGCAGATAAAATTTTGTAAAACCAAGATTCTAACATAAGTTGAATAGAAAAAACTATTTAAATAAGTTATAACTATGTACTAAAACTGCCAAACGACATCATACAATCAGGATTTAGTTGGGTTGATTTGACTAACTCCAATTATCGGAATTTCCGATCATACGAATGTGGCTAGCTTCCAATTGATTTGGATAATTGGAGTTCTACTGTGCTGCATAACTCGTTTCCTTCATTCTCTCCCCCCCCCCCCCCATGTGTATGAAAACTAAGCTTAATTTTTAACAAAAAAGCTGTTTTGAAGCAAGGATGCGCAGGTATTGCGTATTGGAGCAGATATGTGCAACACTTGAAACTCTGATATCGGTTACCGGCCAGTTGAATCCCCGATCGCCTTCACCTAACCAAAAATATGTAATCCAATAATGCTTTACTTAATTTGCTGCCCAGTAATTTTCACGACATCCACCTATAAGGTTGCATGGTTTCATAATGATTTAACAGGTTGTTTTTTGTCTCTGTGTGATAGGAAGAGTCTCACTTACTTTTGTAGCTCCGGTTCAGGCCAATCGGACCAACCAGAATATTTTCATTTGGTCAAGTGTCCGTTTAGTAGTGATTATAAGAACAACCTAAACCAGCTATTTAAGTAATCCAAAATGGAAAAATTCCCTGATAATTTAAAGAATTAAAATATACCCTGAGAATTCCCTGATTTCGAGGTATTCCCGGTAGTTAGTAGTTAATTTTGGTGACCGGGAATGTCAGGTCACCGAGGGTTCGTTTTGCCTTCTTTTCTTTGTCAAATTAAAATATTTTTCTTAGTAGGGCATTTTTTAAGCCAAAAAAAAAGGCTGTTAAAATTCAAGGATTCTCAAGGCTAATAGGGTAAAATTTGCTTTTTCAAGGCTTTCCAACCTTGGAAAGCCCTGAAAAAGCAAATTGGCCTTGAAAACAGAATTTTAAAATTTTCAAGGTTTTCAAAGCCAGGTACGAACCCTGGTTTTAGTTCAGGATGGATCGTTCAACCAAACTTCAACACCTTGTAATATTTGCTAGTTCGCGGCGAAAGTCGCAGTAGAAGCATCTTGTTAAATTTACAGTTGACGAATCGGTCAGACAAATTTCAACGGCTCTTAATTTTTGGTTATTTGCAGCCAAATTCTAGTGACGTCCGTTATAAGTAGGGATGCACCGAATATTCGGTTACTATTCGGTATTTGGCCACTTTGGCCGAATAGCTTAACTATTTGGCCTAATAGTGAAATTTAAAAATTTCCAAATTTCTTCAAGTTATCATCTTATAAAATGTTGAAAAATTCCCAAACAGGACTTGTTTTCTTTTATAATAGACTCAAATTCTTAAGTTTTAGTTATTTATAATGTTAAATCAAGCTTTACTCAAGTTATATTAAATAAACATCTCTTCAAGTTAAGTTACAATGAGTGGGCCTTTAAAAAAAACAATAATTACTATATATATCACAATTGTAATTTTTTCACTAAAAGACCGCTGCAAATCAGCAACAACCTTCTTCGCCGCCCGATGGCTAATTTTTTTAAACCAATTTTTAATATTTTTTAATCTGCGCTGATGTATCAGCCAATCCGATGCACTGTACTGTTAGAGTAGATATTCATATTTTGAGTTGTGGTACGTTAACAATCAAATTATATTATATCCCATTTGAACATTTATATATGAATTTTATTTTATTAATATACATAAATTTACACTAGCAAGTGGTTATATACTAATTGACATATGAAATATGATACAAGCAGGTTAACACTAATATAAAATCTTGGGGCAAATCGAATTGTCTTTGTTATTAATAATTATGTTTATAGATATAAATATGTCAAAATGCAAAATTATAACACAAGTAAGAATGAATTTTTAAAAAAAAAGCATTAATTTCAAGAATCAGTGTAATCAAAATTTAAAATTAAAAAATTGTCGGCATTCTTTTTCTTTAAGATGACAATGTTAAATATTAGAAGAAGGCGCCATTAGAAGAAGAATTAAAAAATACATTACAATGAAAACGTGTTTAAATATAAGTGCAGTCATTACGCTAACCGGCAAAAGAAATTTTTGTTTAAAATAGAGATGTATAAAACCTATCTATCATATGCAATTTTATATAATACTGTGATGAATGCATATTCTGATCAAGAACAAAATATAATGATTTTATTCAAGACTAACAATTTTAAATAACTTTACTTAGCCCTAACGTGTATACATAAAAAAATGCGTATTATTGAGAATTCAAGACTAAACAGAAACATACATTTTTACCAACATCTGCACCATACTGTACAACAATTAAACATCTCCTTTTATCAAATTAAAAACGATAAATTCATATTTTTGTTTTTTGTTGATTAATCAAAATCAAAATAAATTCAAATGAAGGCCAAAAATCAAAATTGGTAGAAAATAAAAAGAGTTGAGTTGTCAGCGGTTGTCAGTTGATAAAAAAGAAGAACGTTGCCAGGCTACAATCAGATAGTTTTGTAATCAAACGTTTTATTTGGTTTGCTTGAAAGATGTAATAGCGCATACAAAAGGTTACGATCCTGTGTAATACTCGCTTGAAACGAAACCAATACTCACCTGTCATAATTTATGTATATTTTTTTATTAGCAATAACCATTATATAATTTCTGTTCGATTTGATTTATTATCGAGGAGCTTTTGCCAATTTTAGCAGATGATCAAAACGGTTTTTAAAAAATGTGTAGAGTTTTTTCCCTGTTTGTACAAATTAATAGAAAATCTTTTTAGTACTAATGCTAAATAAAGTTTTTTTTGGTCATGTTTCAGGTTTTGAGTGGCAATAGAAATGCTGAATGAAAACGAATTCTTTCTGGAGCCTGGAACAGGCCCGGACTGGCCCATCGGCCCTCGGGCCGGTGCGCCTTTTTCCAAAAAAAAAAAAAAAACGACTCATCGGTTTTGAACCCTAGATTCTTCTTCTCGTAGGTTGTTTTCACTTTCATGTGGTGTATAGGTTCAATTACGCCTTCAAAATACGATACAACTGGAAGGGGGTGTACTTATCTTCTAAGGGGAATCTATTTATCTAATGGGAAGGCAGGGAAGGTCGTAACACTTCAGCATTTGCAGGGTGTTTTTACTTTTTCTTTTGAGGAAGGGAGTGGGTCATTTTGTGCTGTCTAGGGTTTAAGGCGATACTTAAAAAGACGCCTTTCCCTTATCCATACTGGGCGCTGAAGAGCTGGTTAAATAACAGATTACATTTTCATATACATAGAATTATTTATTGGTGGGAAATGTTTGCTCTTACGTGATCCGTTTAGGAGATCGTTGGAGGAAACAGAACGTCAGAACCTCCAAAGGTTACCACCATGGCTTTACGCCTTAACACACCCGACAGAATCAATTTTAAATGGGACATTTTGATAAATATTAAAAACTGATCTTAATAAGGCGCTTTCCTTTTCACAGAAGCGCCATACTGCTTTCTAACGAGTACATTTCCCAATATATTATTAATTTTGGGTGCTGGATATAAAAAATAAACAATGCACCAAGAAGTATTTGAACTCCTTTAATTTCACATTGGGCGCTTTTGGATTTCCTTGTATACATTTTTTAATATTCCGAGTAAAACTCATTTGTTTTCGTTAGTAAAACAGAACGCAAGCATTGAGATTAAGGCGTCACATGCCACTGATGATACCTTCCAAAGTTCTGTCCCTGCCTAAAAGTGATAGTGGTGGGCAGAAAGCTAATTCCGCCAGTATATAAATCCCGCCGGCACATGTATATGACTAATGAGATTAGTGCTTAAATGAAGGATCTAAAAAACCATGCGCTAACGATCAGCAATGGGCGCCTTTGATATTACAAAAGGCGCTTTTAGACTTTCTTGTTTACAATTTTGATATCGGTGCGGAATCGTATTTCCGACGTATCATTTATGCACATCATGTCGTTGGATTTTTTTTGAATGAGGGATCTAAAAAACATACGCCAAGGAGTGATAGGGCGAATTTAATTCCACATACCGCTTTTTGACTTCCCTGTATACATTTCTCAATTTTCTGAGTAAAATAGCGTCCTGTATATAGGACGGGTGTACACTAAAGATGTCGTTATCTACTATCCTGACGTTGCGGGGTAGGGTGCTAGGTTAGGTGTGGCCCCATCACTTGACCGCGTTTCTAAAATACGAGACTCATCGCCAATCACCGTAATGCAACATAAGTTAACAAAACCAAGTATTAGTAAAAACGGGCATTTTTAAACACACCTTTTAAATATGGGTCTTGTTTATTAATCTTGAAAACCTTGGGGCCAAATCTTATTTGAATTGTTTCATTGGAGCGCCTACTATAACACGTAAGTAAGGCGCTCTTGAACTTATTTGTTTACAATTTCACTACCTGGTGCCAAATCTTATTTCAATTCGTTCGTTGGAGAGCCTACGATATCACATCATAAGGCGCTCTTGGACTTTCTTGTTTATAATTTCAATACCTGGTGCCGAAACGTATTTCAAGAGTCTCATTCATTCATATTATGTCGTCGGAATTTATTATTATTATTTTTTGATTGAGGGATCCAAAAAACATGCGTCAAGGAGTATTAGGACGCCTTTAATTTTATATTGGGGCTATTGCCCTTCTTTCAATACATTTCTGAGTTTTCTACACGTTTAGAAAGGTGATGATTCTGAAAAGAGATTCTTTGAACATTGGTCCATCTATCTGTCTGAAACCACTCTACAGGTTAAACTAAAAGTAAACTAAAAGTAGTAAGTAAGGTACGGACTTCAAATTTGGTACACGAGTTCCCAGTACCTGCCAAACGTTATAATAAAATTTTCGAGAAAGTCACGCATGCGCAAACGGTAGCTGCCATATAACTTTTTAGGTTTTAAAGTTATTGAAATTACCTTAAAAGATATATAAACCTTAAAAGATATATAATTACCTTTAAAATGTGTGCATTAATTTATTTAGTAATCATTGAAGGTTTCGTAGTGTGACACACCCCTCAAATTAATGACTGTGACATCCAACGCTATGAAAGGGATTTGCATAACCTCTTCCATCGAACTGTTCCAGTTCATTAAGTTTCAAATAAATCAGACACTTTTTAATTTTTCTTTAAGCAATTGACATTTATTATTACCCTTAATTGCATGCCAAATCAGGCGCGCAACCCTGGGGGGGAGGGGGGAACCAGAACCCGTATTATATTGAAATTTATTTTGTTAATAATAAAAAAATACGCAGTGAAAAAAATTCCATAAGGAAAGATCACTTCACATTTTCGAAATCTGCGTAAAACCAAAATGTCTACCTCTTTTACACTGAGAAAAAAATACTGTAAACATACAAAAAATGTTTTTGTAACGTTACAGAAATAACCAATTTTACAAAAAAAGTTTTTGTAATTCTGAACAGAAATCTTCATTTCTACAGTTACAGGAAATGTTCTAGTATTCGCAATTTCTTTCGACCAATCATCTTCGACTTGAAGTTGCGCGCGCATCGCTTCTAAAGTTTCGTTTGTGATCTGGATCAATTCATCGCCATTTAAAAATGAAATAAGTTTTAAATTTGATACAAGTGTGAGTAACTTTTATTTCTTTCTATTATAATTATACTATTTATAATTCTTATTTTTGTATTCGGCATTGTTCCGATTGTTTAATGTTTTATGTTCATGAACATTTCGTTAACATGTAATGAAAATTGTTCTGTTTTGCTAGATAGTATTATAAAAGCGTATAGAATTTGCCGTTTGTTAGAAAAGTCTGACTTAAGGTCAATCTTTCATACTTGTGTCCGTTTAAACTTTATTAAAAGTATTTGAAGCCACATTTATTTTTGTCATAAATCAATTTGGAATGACATTTTAAAATGAAGCATAATATGGGATTCATTGATTGTTCAGTGTTTACTTAAGAAAGCGACAAGACATTTTTTGCATAAAAATCTGGTCGGGTTTAATTTCCATTTCTACTTTTTTTTAGTGCAATTTGGAGTAGTTTCATGTATTTTTATTGAAAAAAAATTTATTCGAAAGGAACGAGTATTCGAAAGGAAAATAAATAATATTAATTTAATATGAGAAAGAAAATTAACAATACTAGTTCACTTTTGCTTTTAAAAATTTAAAATATAACCTGGATGGCTGGGATTTTTTAGGACTTGTTTTACGGTTAATGTTAAACATATTGATGAATATATTTGTTAGTTTTTATACTAAAGAGGTACTGATAAACATTATTTTGATCAAATATATTCTTTGGTACGAATTTTTTCGTTTTAAACTAAATTTTGGAACAGTTTTGTTTCTTTATAATTATAAAAATAGCTTTTTAAGTTATATTTATTTTATTTTGTGGATCAGATTTACTGTACGGTCCCCCTTGGCGCGATTTTTTCGGATTGGCGATAAATAATTTTTTCAAGCAACCTGTCTGACTTCAACTGAAGATTCGAATTCTGTGACTTTGCACCGATGACGTTTTCCGGCAACCCTATCGGCCGTTGGTTGAGTTTTCATAAGGCTATGTCCTCACTACGACAACAAACGCCACAAAGGCAACAAATTTGGCGACTTGGCAGAGTCAGCCACCATGCTATTGCATTGCTTGGCGCACTTGGCAGTCGCCAAATTTTGTTGCTTTTGTTGCCTTTGTGGCGTTTGTTGTCGTAGTGAGGACATAGCCTAAGAAATATTCCTTTACTATATTTTCTTTGAATCGTGGTTTTAAAAAAAAGTCGCCAAAATACGGACTTTTGGCGCGATTTTGGAAAGTTCGCCAAGGGGGACCGTACAGTAAATCTCTACCTATTTTGTAAAACGAAATCTTAGTGACACAAATAAATTTTCCGAAAAATTTTTTTTTTAGGTAACTTATCTGTGTTTGTGAAGTTGGTGTGGTTCAAAAGTGATAAAGGTTTTAGAATATGTAAATTGTGATTTATTTCTAAAATTCTAACACCTTTTTTTGTGTAACTTTTTATTCATAGATTATCTGAATATTAACAGGCCTCGCAGTGCTCCTATATGCTCCTATTTTTTTTAGGCTTTCATTTTCGATTTCTAAATTTTTTTCCCCCTCCCGTTCGCTTTTTGCCGCCATTCCCGACATCATCGTATGTTTTTGTTTTTTTGCGATCCGATTTGTTTGGTCTTCGATTTGTTTTCAAGGCCATTCTGCGATTTTCTCGTAAAACACACTTGCTTACTCTGCTTTGCTTGTATTTAACAGTGTAACTTACACTTACAGGTTCGTCGTGTAAAAATAAGAGTTATAAGTTTATCTGGCGAGGCAGTAAACCAGCTACAAAAATCTAAAATCCAAACTACAATGGTCTGAATAAATAATTTTAGCACTATGATTTCCGTTTTTCACTAAAATTCTCTTGGTCATATAATAATAAAGGTAAGAGTTTTCTTTTATTATTTTGATATCATTAACGTATCGTATGTAATTTTAGATAACAAAGTTAGTGTTTTTGTTAACTTGCGGGAAATTTTAATAAAAAAATTCTATTATAATTTTTTCCTGATCTTTTATAAAGCTTGCAAATTAAATAAAAAAAGAATTGGTATATTTTTATTTAAAAGACCGATTAGTCATGTTTAATTTAAAAAAAAAAAATTGTTTTGATTTATCCGGCCCGGACTTTTTTTTTTATAAACTCGTACAGGTTTCCAGTTTTGGTTTTATAAAGGGATTTTAGAAAATTGAGAAGAAATCTGTTGGGATGAAATAACCTCTGGCATCATGAAAGGCACTTTTATATTATTTTTATAACTTTTTATACAATCATGTGTTTGAAAACTAAATCAGGGACCATATGTTTTCCATTATTTATCTTCGTTAAAAACATATGGATAAATATTGTTACTTTTATAAAAATATTTCCATATTTATTTGATAAATTTCTTTATTTACTTGAAAATAATCCTATAAATCCCTATATTTTCTTTAAAAATTCCTTCCTTCCTGAAATTTAACTAGTGTCAGTAATCAGTATATGGGTTTTGTATATTTTCGTGTGTGGGAAAGCAGTGACTGCCACAAGACTGTTAATGTTTAAAGACAGGAAAATCGCTTGTATAGCGATCATTAGGTATGGTTATGAAAACAATTAAATTATATATACATTTATATTTCTTTTTTAGGTATTAAAAATGTGGATTGTCTCTGTATAATTATGTAACTCTCTCTGTATAATTATGTGTGTAGTAATAATAAATAGTACTAATTTTTGTAGATGTAGTACTTTTGTAGTTTTAATTTGTTTTCTTCATAACTTACAATCTGAACAAAAAATAGATTTTTAAAAAATGTTTCTTCTAAGTGCCTCTATTACCTATGTAAATGCAGAATATAAACAGACAGTTCCTCTTGTAAACATTTGTAAAAACAATGTCCATACACACAAATAAAATTCTGTATTTGGCGGGTTGAAATTTACTGAAAACAAAAATATAGGATTAAACCAATTTTTTTTGTTATTGAATCTAGTTAGGTCCAAAAAAAGTCGTGCTAAATTATAATTCTAAAATATTTTTATGATCACAATAATTTTGTGGTAGTAAACATGTTTGTGAATAACAATAATTTTTTTAACATTACATGCTGAATTATTTAGCATATAGCAAAAGCAAACTAAAGTAGTACAGCGGGAGGTAGAGCCACCATGAATGTCTACATGTGTGCTATAATTTAGGGAGACGTTCTATTGGTCTTTACAAGTAGGCACCTCTATTAATTATCTATCAAAGTGGTAGAGGTTCTGGGGATGAAGCAGGTACAGAAATTGCAAAGAATGCAATGAAGTAATTGCAAAGAAACTTCATTAGTATTGTGTTTACTGAATAATAATTTCATCAATTTCCAGAATCTATGTTACAGCAAACAACAGTTAACAATAATATTAAGTACATCTATTTATATTGAATACTATATACTAGACATCAACTCCAAAGCGAGTTAATTCTTCTAGAAACTGGCCTGTCAACTTTTACACTGTTTAAATGTGCAATCGGTCATAATCAATTCATAAAATATTCCATTTATCTTAAATGACATTTTTAAAAATGAGCTTCACATATGAAATAACTATATCTGCAAATATTGATGAATGTTGTAATTTCAACTTTTTCAAAGACATTAAAAATATTGGCTAATATTGCTACCAGTAAGTTGTGTAGGCTGCATAATTTCGTCTTGTAAAGTTACAAAAACACTACAAGACCATTTTATGCATCCTACAAAAGAAAAGTTGCAAAAACTTTGCTTATATATGATACATAAAAAAGTCTTGTAAAATTACAAAAACATTACTTGGTTAGGATTCATAAAAGAGTCTTGTAAAATTACAAAAATATTCCTTGTATAGGATACATAAAAAAGTCTTGTAAGTATACAAGATATATATATATATGTAATGTTCACACAAATATATTAAGTGTATTAACAGTACTATTTTTAGTAG
Source organism: Oedothorax gibbosus (assembly GCA_019343175.1). NCBI lineage: Eukaryota > Metazoa > Arthropoda > Arachnida > Araneae > Linyphiidae > Oedothorax > Oedothorax gibbosus. Next base: position 407,384 of record JAFNEN010000073.1, on the reverse strand, counting down.
TTATTTACTAGAAATTTTCTAGGAAAAGTTTTAAATTTTTTTTTTTTTTTTATGGTTACAGATTTTTTGCCACAGTGTAGGAAGGGATCAAAAAACGCGCGAATTCTGATGAATACAGGCGCGCAACCGGGGCTTTTTATTGTCATACCCCCCCCCCCCCCCCCCCGAACCCGAATTATAGTCAAATTTGTTTACAAAAGTTTTTGTTGACAATAAAAGTCCAGAGAACAAAAAATTCATAAGAAAAAAATATTTTGCATTTATTAAATCTGTATAAAACCACATTTTTTTACTCTTCTAATGTGTGGGGCCAATCCCTCGTGTAGCTCTAGTGCAATAATAATTCAAACTAAACTAAACTAAACTCTAATGTGTCGGGGCAGAGATTGAAAAAGAAAGCTCCAATTCTGATAAAATGATACTTTGGCGCTGCTTTTTCGTTTTTTAGTTGCTTTTCTAATTTCTTTCTTCACAAATCTGTAAAGGTCACGATATTGCACCACTATCCTGTTCCTCACCCCCCCTCGGAATAGTTTTCCAACCAATAGAAATTTAGCGCGGGATTTCGGATATAATTTTTTTTATTATTAGTTATTTGGATGTTTATTTTTATACAGACGTTATTGGGTGTTTTTCTTTCTTTGCGAAAAATATTGGCTCCTTTATGCCAGCGATATGTCTCAAACAGGAAATATCAATAAAAAATCAAATATGGACTGATTTATTTAAAAGCACTTATAACAGTGCATTTTATTCTTAACGAAAAAGAAAAACACAACGAAAAAGAAAACGTTAAGAGCACGTGCTACCTAAGGATGAATATATATATATTTTTATTGTTTTATTTTTAAGGTTTTTATTTTGCTTATTATCGAAGTAAAATATAAAATAAGAATACTCGGGAATTTTTTTCGCGCCTGTTCTCTCGTCATAAGAGCAAGATTTTTAGATTTTAATAGCAAGATGATTACTTTCTTCATATCAATAAGTAAGTTCAAATTTATAACATTTTTTGCACTGGTTTATGTGTGTATGTTTAATAAAAATTAGATACTTTTGTTTTCACGACATAAATGCAAACACTTATTAAATTATTTCACATCGGCAATTCGAGTCTTTACGATTTTGCGAGTTTGTTTAACAGTATTAATCAGCGTGGGTGAAGTTTGAAATAAACTAAACCCCTCGGCGCAACAGTCCATTAGTGGGCCAAGGCCTGCTGTGCCCATTTCAGTTTAAGTGACCAAGGGTTCTGGGTGCTAGGCATATGTCCCGGTTAGGTGGTCAACCTCTCGCGGAACCCCCAGCGTTTAGTTACCAAGCATGCTTGGTCCTCGTTTTATCGACCCTAGGGATGAAAGGATGAGTCAACCTCGCCCAATCCGGTATTTGAACCCCGGACCTGTGGCATAGTAATGAAGAGCCCTACCACTAAGCCACTGGACTAGGAACTTTGGAATAATAAATCATTTAATTGTTTTATTGTTGAGCTTTAACTTTTACTTGTTTTTGGCATCGTTTAAAATTTGTGTGAATCAACAATTTGTGTAATCACGTTTTTTTTTTACTTTAATAAAAATTTTGTTAATACTCGTTTCAAAATTTATTTCATAGAAACTTTTTTTTTTAATTTTTAAAAATTAAATTTAATATTAAGAGCTTAATCTCGTTGAATGACGAAATAATTACATGATTTCGTCATCAAATATTATCATAATGTTACGTATTTAATTATTTAGAAAACTTTTTAAATGACATTGAGGTATAACCATAACCAAGGCCTGGACTAGGATTACACGGACTATAGGCGCTAGAAGTTTTGCCGGGCTCTCAAGGAAACTTTGGTGTATGATTGCTCGTACTATGGTTAACGTCTGAATCAAAATCAAATGCTAGAGCTTAAAAAAAATGAAAATAATCATTAATTTAACTCTGTTTGCTGAATTTGTGTATTATAAAGCTTTATTTACAGCATTAAAAAATAATGCGCGGACAACAAAATGACACAAATTACTGAAGTTTCAGAGGCAACTTAATTTAGCATGAAAATCGTTGCGGGCCTTTTGGAAAATCAGGCTTTTGGCGACGTCAAGCCCTAACGATTTAAAAATGGCGCAATTTGTTGACCTTTCTTTGTTTAGTTTAGTTTAGTTTGAATTATCGTCGCACTAGGGCTATTGGCGAAGGCGTCATAATTTAGAACCACAGTCAAGGGAACGATCCGACACATGAGGGAGGCACCCAACGCAACCGTTAAGAGCGACATCGTACGCAGCGTTGGGACTTTGGACGTGCACTGCCTCTACACGGGGGGAGGGGGGGGGGAGTTATAGGTCGGCAGTAATTTTGACGATGCCCGCACCCGAACCTAGGACCTTCCGCATACAAGCCCCCCCCCCCCCCAAGTCAAAATTTATGCTAGTACTAGCATAAAAATTATGCTAGTTTTTGCTATGTTTTATGTTATGTTTTTGCTAGTCAGCATGCCATGCTTATGAAGGTAGCATACAGAAAAAAGCATTTCATGCTATAAAACTAGCATATGATACTAAATAGCACTGCAAGCTTCTCAAAAGCATGCTGAGGTAGTTACCTTGAAAAGCTATTTTTTGCTTTTTTATGCTAACTAGCATAAAATGCTATACAACTACCATACAGAAAAAAGCATCTTATGCTATAAAACTAGCATATGATACTAACTAGCACTACAAGCTTCTCACAAGCATGCTGAGGTAGTTACCTCGGCAAGCTATTTTTTGCTTTTTTATGCTAACTAGCATAACATGCTATACAACTAGCATACAGGGAAACGCATCTTGTGCTATAAAACTAGCATATAATGCTAACTAGCACTGCAAGCTACTTAAAAGCATGCTGAGGTAGTTACCTTGACAAGCTATTTTTTGCTAACTAGCATGCTATACATGGAAGTTCAACGAGAGTTACATGGAAGTTCAACAAATTGGAAGATGTGTTAAATGTGCAAACGTTAACACTATTGAGGACAGGTTAAGTAAAAATTTATTACATAAAGGGGGAAAAGTAACGGTGATTCTGGCCCTAGCAGCAATGTTTCTTGAAATTTGCTCGATCGATCATAGATCGGATTTAACGAAAACTCACCGGTGATATCGCATCCGTAATCCGAACGTTCACGAAACGACATCGGCAATCGGTGAACGAAATTCTATCGATAAAAGTCATTAATTCGATATCAGTCAAAGATGAAAATTCGATCAACGTATGTTTCATCGGAAAATTATGACGAATCGATATCGCAATCAACAAGAAACCGAAAAATTTGGAAATACAAACACGTCAAATAATTTCGAAAACTTCATTTCCGAAAAAATCAAGTTCAAACTGGTAATCGTTATTTTTTATTTACTTATCCACAACATTTTTAATTGGGGGCAAAGCTAAATATTTTAACTGCGTGATAACCGATTTCTTTTATTTACTTCGAAATTAATTTTTAACTTTTTTTGCCATAATTAATTTTTGAAAAATAGAATAAATAAAATAAATTTTTGAATAAATATTATAAATTATAAAACTTTTAATAATTAAAAGGTAATATTTAAAAAGAAATTTGAAACCTGCAAAAGAAAAATCAAAATTAAAATTTCTAAATCAAAAACATAAATTTCCTATAATATCCTTTTGACCACTTTAATTAGATGCTTGCGCCCAATAAGCTTCCATAGCCGCAACGACTAAAGGCCGTATCACACGAGCGATTTTCCCCCAACCCAACCTCCAACGCAACTTTCTCCCCCCAATTTCGTTGTTTAAGGGTTGCCAGAGGAGGGGAAGATTTCTCTTTTCCGACTGTCATAACTAAAACGGTATCTCTACAGTAGGCGCCAATTTATTAAAAATCGAACCTTTGGATTGATTTGAGTTTTAATTTATCGCATGCGTAGGATTTCTTTTATAATTATTATTTTTTTTCTTTCACACTTTTGTTTAGTGATGGAAATGATCACTTGATGTATATGTTATAAAAAAAATATTTTTAGTCTTGGGATTTGGTTATGGAGGCTAGTTCTTTTCTTTTACATATAATCCTTAAGTGGTGACATTAAAAAAAAAAGTTGTGAAGAGTATGTAAAAAAACAATGTTACAATTTGATAAAGATTGCTCAGTGCTCACTTTAAAAAGAATTTTACAAGTCAAACTGAAATTGTGATTAATATATATCTGAATTCATTGATGATTACATACTATTAAAATCCTTATTCTGTAATAAAACAAATAAACACTGAGAGATATAAGTTGAAAATTTTAATTTTCCCAACTTGATTGTTAAATTAACACACTTGCGTTGAGAGATATTTTGATTGCTATAAATTGTTGGGAATTTTGCTTAAAATTGCAAATATTTTTTTTACAAATTTGAAATTAAGGCTGATATACAGTTTAGCTTTCACATTTAGAACAAAAGGGGCAGTTTTACTCATCTACTTTACATATTATAGCAAATGATATATAAAATTATTGAATTAACGAAAGAAAATCCATAAAAATAGCTTATTTCTTACACTTAAAGTTGAACTAAAAGCTGTGCTAAATGATTTTTTCTAAGATATATAAATAAATTTTATGTGGAATTGGCTCTAAGTAAAATTTTCGTTAAAAAACCCCCAACTTTTCAACATTTTTTTATCGAAAAAATAAGAAGAAATGTCAAATCAAGGAGTTATATTTCCTCTTTGTGTCAAATAGCTTAATATTCTTCAGATTGAAAATCAAAATATCGTGCTTGTAAAATATATAAACAACAGCTTGGCAATTTGGCGCAATATGACCTGAAGATTTGGCTTCAACCAAAACAGAACCGTGACGTCAGTGTAGCGACAGTCACCGATTCACCACAACGCGACAACGGTAGTTCGCGACAACACAGCCCACAGAGCATGTTTTTTTGTGTGGAAAATAGTCACATTCCTCTCATTCCTACCTAGTAATCATTCTTGCATTTCTCTTTTTTTTGTCAAATAAATTACATTTTTTAAAAATAAATTATTTATCCGAAATAAATAATTAATGATAAATTTAATATAAAAAATAAATTTTGGTTATTTAAAGTAAACAACGAAAATTACTACATTTTACAAAACAGAATTCAGAACTTTGATTGCAAAGTTTTTCACAACATAAGATGCAAGTAATAATTTGTTATCTTTTATGTAACTAATTATTCTCCTATTTGTTTACAGTTATCATTTTGTAATGTTGTAAGTAACTAATATGATGTTAAGCTTATGTGTTAATTAACACCTATTTAAATAGGTAGTCTTAGATTTCCCAAAGATACGTACGTGAAATTTTCGTTAGCTAACAACAAATTAGTTACTTTATTTAGAAATAAGGGGTTTAATTGTTCACTAATAGTTACCATAAATTTAGGATCATTATAATGAAGTAAATTGACTTTAATGAATAAATTAATATTATATTTAATATAATTGTTTAAAGTAATAATAATTATCTTTTTAGCAGCCAGATTATTTTTTTTTATTAATCATAGTTAAGTGTTACAAAATCACACTGCTTCTTGTCTTTTTCTTTTGTAATTCGAATGTTATAACAATAAAACTGAAATATTGTAAAACTGTTTTTCCGTAATATAGTATTTTTGATTTGTCAAATGAATCAATTTTTTCGATAAATTGTGACTTATGGGGTTTCTGAAAAAATTTATTTAAATAGTGTTTTCACAAAATATTAGTGCACCGAAAATAGTAAAAATTAGATTTTCTAAACAATATATTTCAATAAAAAATGTTTAGTTAATCACTTTTCCGTAGACTCGTAAAATGAAGGGAAAGTCCGTTTTTCTGGTGGGCAGACAAGAATTTTTTTAGAGCATAGACCAAGTCTGAGAAGGGAGATTTTGTTTCATTCATTTCCGGTGGGGTCAGTTCCTAAGGAGTCCCCTATCAGGACGGGCGACCCCTTTTCGTCTCTTATCTACTTCGTGATTTCCCGCGCCATTGACAACATTCCATCCACACTCCACACTTGTAGCAGAAGGCACTATCCGCGTGGACGTAGAATCACCGAGCGTGGAGGATTAAATAAGTGAGCGTAAAATAAACACATCCCGCTACATAGAAATTTTGATTATTTAAATTAAATAACAAAAAAATACCTTATTTTGCAAAACCGAATTGCGCACCTTGAATTTCGAAAGTCTCCAAGACATAAGATGTGTTATGATTCGTTATCCTTTATATTATTAATTATTCTCTCCATTTGTTTTATAATAGTTATCCTTCTGTAATGTTATTTGTAGTACCAATGTAATGTTAGGTTTCCAATGTATTTGTTATTACCTTTAAATTGGAAGTCTTAGATTTCTCTTAGACACTTTTAATTTTTGCTTTAAAGTAAGAGGTTTAAGAGTTCATTAAATAGTTACTAAAGTTAATAGTTTAAAATCATTATAATGAAATTATTTTATTTCTAACGAATGAATTAATACTTAGTATAATTGTTAACTAAGTACAATTAATTAGCCATTGTGGTGTGGTCCAGATCGAACCTTTGTACCTCCACCCTTGGAACAAACCTACGCTACGCTACGCATTTTAATTTTATCGAAGAACTAGACTGAGTTTCGTACATGAACGATAAAAAGCCAAAGACTAGGAAATCATGAGCAAAAAACGTAGTTTAAGCGAATTTGGAACAAACCTGGCTACTCCACTGGATAAAAGTAAGGAGTTATATAAATTTCATTTTAATATGTAGCAACTTTAATACAGTTAACTCGATATTATTGCTTCGAAAAGTTACTAATTACAATGTGTATTCTTTTATAGCGAGAACCCTTATTTTTATTAATTTTGCTTATTGTGTAAAGGATCCGAGTGGAGGGGATCATTGGTAAGTTCATTAACATCGCGCTAGAGGGCTATCGGTGACGGGCCTCTTAATTTGGAACCGCGGTCAAGTGACGCTGGGGGGGGGGGGGTCCTAATGAGTTAGGGGCCCGAACTAAGATGCATAGGGGCCCGTAAATCCTGTCGGCGGCCCTGGCTAACCTAGCAAATATTTTAAGCATCTCATGCTAGTTTCCTATGCTAGCAGTAGCATCTTTTATGCTAGTTAGCAAAGCAAAAATAACATAAATTTTGACCTGGGCCCTTTTTACTGTTTTTGTCTGATTGCTTAATACAAATATAGGAAGATCTGTTTAGTTCTGTTTTCATTAATTTTTAATTGCTATTTATTCAAACCATGTTTTTAAGGTTTTTAGTTTGCTTATTCAAGTAAAAATAATAAGTGTTAAGTGTACTTCATCTCAGGAGTTTTTCGTGCGCATATATACAGGGTGAGGCAAATAAAACCGGCCCCGGTCTAGAGATAGGAATACGCTAAAATGCTTGGCGAGAAAAACTCTTGAAGCCGCCTGAAAGCTTTCAAGTGGATATAAAAGATTATTCAAGCGTGCAATAGTTTCACTTGACAAACCTGTTTTTGCATTGATTGGATTGGATTAGCATCACATTAGAGCTACTTATGAACTATTTTTAAAAGAATTTACAAAACACACACATTTCTATTTTACTGTAGGAAATAATTTAGAATTTCAAATGATTAGGGCGCCCCACCTTTTGGCTCACCCACCTAGTGGCTCACAGTTTAAGAATACCGACATACAAAATTTTAAAAGTTTATATTTATTTAAAAAAAAACTGAAATCTTTTAAACTGTACTGCAAAAATAAATATGTTAGTGTGAAAAAACTAAAGAGTTCGTTAATCATTGACTCTACAAATGTGGACAGTCGTTTGCTAAAGAATTTTAAGGTGTAAAAGTGCCAAAAAAGAGTACTAGGCAACGATCAGATACGAAATGGCGTCAGGCAGGATCTGCCGTCAACGACAACAAGTTCAAAAACATTCCGAAACGGGTCTGAACACCAGATTCTGGGTCTTGCAATCAATTTAGAATGTTTTGCATTAACAAAAACAAAAAGGTCCGATTATTTACGATAAATAACAACCGAAATAATCACTAGTTGGAACTTTTTTGATCAGCTCTACAAACCTTGTTTATATTTCATTTCAACTAGCTTTTCAAACCATAGCGTAGTTGCCGGCAAATAAGTCGCCAAGTGTTTGTTTGGGCTTAATATTGAAGCGATCAATGGCTTCATGTTGTCAAACCTGTTTTTGTATTGTTTTTTGACTTGGCAACATTTCTGTCGTATTCTTATCTCCACGTTGGGGCCGGTTTTATTTGCTTCACCCTGCATATTATACCATTAAATTTCATGAAAGCAAGATTGGACAGGAAAGTTCTTATTTATAAAATTTTCTTGTAATTGCCTCAATAATATTAAAAAATATATATAAAACGTTAACGTTAAACTTTTGCTGAAGTTGTTGACTTTTTTAAAGTTGCTGACTTATTATCTTTGTAAAGGTGGCACGTTAAGGACTATCATGTGGGTTATTTTAGTTTGAATTACCGTCGCACTAGGGCTATTGGCGACGGGCGTCGTAATTTAGAACCAGTCAAGTGGCGAGCCGACACCTGAGTAGGCACCCAACGCAACCGTTAAGAGCGACATCGTACGCAGCGTTGGGACTTTGGAACATATTTAACGTGCACTGTCTCTACACGGGGGGGGGGGGGGGGGGGAAGGGAGGTGTTTATAGGTCGGCAGTAATTTTGGCGATGCCCGGACTCGAACCTAGGACATTCCGCATGCAAGGCCCCCTTTTACTGTTTTTGTCTGATTGCTTAAAAAAAAATAGGAAGGTCTGTTTAGTTCTGTTTTCATTAATTTTTAATTGTTTAATTCAAACCATGTTTTATGAAAATTAATTGCTATGTTTATTTAACGACACAAATGCATACAACTTTAAAATTATTTCACATCGGCGATTCACGCTTGTCATTAAGAATTTATTTTGACTAAACTATACCAAAAACAAGAAATTTTAAAAGAACACGAATAGCATATTTTCAAGTTACTTTAATGATTACAGTGTCTTATGAAAGATAAGTCTTAAATGACAAACTGTTTCAACTAAGATTTCCTTTTAAAATCATCAGTGCACATAACCTCACCATTTTTGATTTGAATAAAACTTTCAGGAATCGTACTTTTCGACCTTCTGAGCTCAGTTATTATTATTTTTTTATGATCTATGGGGCTTACGGAGTTTTGTAGAGTACCACTGGAAAGAAAACTGCCCGTTAACCTTAACTTCATATTTTAAGAAAGAATTTATTTTAAGAAATTTTAAGAAAAATTTATTTTTCGTCGAAAAATGTGTGAAAATATTGAAAAAATGTCTAAGATAGTATTTAAAAAAATCAAAATCTATACGTTATAAAATTATCTTTTGATAAAAGTATGCTGTGAAAATTTGAGTGGGCTAAGGAGTTATAGTAAAAAAAAAAAATTATAAAAATCGATAAAAATTATGCATAATTGATTTTTTTAAAATACTCATAAAATCTTTATTATATAAATCGAGAATAATGTAGTACTATATCATCAAATAAAATTTTATGAGTGTTAATTTAATACAGTCAATATACTCGATAACTCGAAGTCCCAGGGGACCCCCAAAAATATTCGACTTATCCAAAGATCGAATTATCGAAGTTACCTTCCATTCCTCTCTACTGTCACTTAAGATGGGTCGACATGGTTTAAATGGTTTGATATATGCCATAATACTATAGTTATACGCAGTTCAATTTTTTAATAGCCCGTGTAAACAATAAGAGAAGAATGGGGTCAAAATGTTTATTAAAACTCACAAAATTTAGCCGCATTACTTATCGATTAGTATACATACCATGTAAATCTCATTTAAAAAAAAGTTATTTCTTGTTGTTTGTATTTGTTTAAGGTTGTTGGTATTCACAGACATTATGGATACAAAATTCTGATTAATTTGAACTGAAATTTAATTTTTAAACTGAAATGTTTTTTATCGGTGAAATCGCTCCCAAAAACTTCGACTTAGAAGATGTTAACTTCGAGTTATCGAAACAGTTTTTTAAAGAAAAAAAGTATAGAAAAGTATAGAAATGATTCGGGACCTGATTAAAAGTTCGAGTTAGCGGATTATTCGACTTATAGGAAGTCGAGTTATTGAGGTTTGACTGTATAAAATACTTTGACGAAATGTCAAAAATTTTAGAATTCTTCAAGTTTTAAAATTTGTAACACATAAAAAATTTAAAAGAAAATGTAATAGTGCCGCATATCAAATTTAAGTCCAGAAATTGTCTTTAAAAGAAAACTATTAATACTCTGTAAGCATTATCGCGCATTATTTTCGAAATTTATTTCGGGGGTCCTTCCCTGAACTTATTGGTTACTTAGATTTTTCTCATAACAATCATTTCAGGTTGTAGAAGAAAAAAAACGATTGAAGGAAAATGCTTAACTTTTTCTCCTCTATCCATTAAAAATGAAAACAAACGCGAGGCCAATTCGTCATTATCGCCCTATATAACAACTTAGAACACATTTTCTTGAACAAAGGTGATTTACATATTTCACTTTGAGTTGAGCATATTTTAATACCTGCATAATTGGATATTTTAATTTCTTTCTAATTTTAAGAAGCAGATTAGCTACAAATAATTATAAAGAATTTCATAAAAGGGATATATAATTTTATAAACGAAAAAACACGACAAAAATGTGTTAACTATATATATCCAACTAATTAAAAAAAGATTTTGCGCTATACATCAATTAAAAAGGAAAGTAAAATACTTAATGTTTTGTATAATAATATTGCGGTTAATTTAGAATAATGAAAATTTGAAACAATTATTCATTTTGGTTGAGTTAATTGATGGTTGGTTAAGATGCTTCTTTTTCGGTCATTAAATAGCAGTTGTGTAACAAAAGAGTATCGCTTTAAATCATTTTCCCAATACCACAATACCATCTGTTTGAGTTTAAAAGCTCTATGTGTGAAATAAGAAATAAGAGGAATGCGAGTTAATGCACTTTGATAGGAAACTGTTGAAAGCTTTTTAAAAGGTTGTAATAATACTAAATACCCCCCCCCCCCCCTCACTCAAAAACTTGAAATTTATAATACAAATAATTCGAAAAGTATTAAATAAAATATTTGACAAAAGGCATTATTGTTAAGATATTATCACTATGGAAACTACGAGTTTTTTTATGCAGATATAGTTGATGGCTCAAAATTATTGCATTCTAATTCTGTATTAGTTTTTTGATTCTGTATCATTTAAAGACTATACCTCTTTTCCGCAAACTTCCAAGACATTTTATTACATTATCAAAATAAAAAAAAAAACCTCTCCATTTGTAAAAATAATCATTTATAAACATATTTTTTTTCCATTTTTATTCAGTCAAAATTTTTTCCTCATGTCTACAATAGCTCATCTACATAACTATACATTAACAATAATGAAATATAGTCTAAACCTTTCTATTAACAATTTTGTATGCACCTTTTCAACACTTCTTTTTTAAAATAAATCCTACCTTACAATTTATTCAGATTTAACTAATATTTAAAAAAATCTGGTACAACAATGATTTAATGAAGATTTGCAATGCTACTGATGACACACATATTATAAATATTATATAAAATAATAATAAAAAACTGCAGACACTTAATAAATAATAAATCCAATGCTAATGTTCAAAGTAATTTGTAAAACAAAATGAGATTCAAATGAAACAATATATAATGTTCATTTTTGATTAAATACAAACTTTCTAAATAACCTTTATAGAATATCTATCTAACACACAATTCAATTGATTTTGAGATATCTATCTCTTCATATACCTACAAGCTAACTAAACAAGAATGAAAAAAAGTTTACAGAACATATGCATAAGAAATACTTTACGTAATATATATATTGCTACAGAAAGAAATTCTTATGATAGCAAGACAATGAAAGAAAGTTAAAATATTAACGTCTTTATTACTAAAATATTTAAAAATCTCAACAGATAAGTTAGTGATTTTACTATAAACAATAACTATTCAAGCTATTATAAAGATAAATAACATAACAAAAACAGCAGCTAACATATTTCAAAAAAATTAAATTCTATATATGCTTTATATTTCTTTAACAAAATAGATTAGATTTCTTGACCACAATTTCTACACAACTACATCTCAATTGCAAATGAGGAAGTTAAGCATTTTTTAGATTTTTCTTGTATTTCAAAAGAAAACTAATCTAAAATCAAATTGGAAACAAAATTAACCATTCATTACGTTTTGAAAATGCATGCATATTGCTCCGTGTGGGATGCTGACGAATGTTCCATCCTGATATGCTATAGAATAAAGCTGCATTAGGATTTTTGAATTTTGTCAGGATAATATCGGCACAATATTATTGATTATTTAAACATATCGCAATTTGGGTTTGAAAATTATGTCAATAAACCCACTAGAATTAGTGTATCATCTTCTACTTGTATTGAACATATATTTGTCAAAACAAATTAACTTGTTGTTAAATCCGGTATATTTATAACTGATATTAGTGATCACTACCCTACCTTATGTCAAATAGAAACTTATGAAATTCGAAACTTAAATAATGAACCTGCATCATACCTCACTACAAATCACTCAAAATTTCACGAATATTTAGCAACATCCTAACGTATTAAATATAACGAAGATTTAACTCTTGACCAACAATATCAGAATTTAACTTTAGATTTATACAATATCAAAAATAATTTTAAATACCTAAAAAATCATAAAAAGATATCAAAGAATTCCTGGATGACGCCTGAAATTTTGTCTCTAATAAGACGAAAAGAGAAGTTATTAAATTTTAAAAAAAAAATATCCTTCTGATCTCGTTTTTAAAACTGCATATTTAGCTCGCCTCATCAAACACGGAATTTCGTCAATAATATCTATATATACCGGGTGGTTATAAAATAACGCTCGCTATTCGGAGAGGTCTGTAGCTTGAATGAATAATCCGAATGCAACAAACTTCGAGACACTTACTAATCAAGAAGGGGGACAAAGAATGGAATCATTAAAAAAAAAAACACCCTCGTCTCTTGACCAGGGTTCTAAGTTACGAGGCGTAATTGGCTGTGTTAAAGCTCCTAAAGGAGGCTAGAAATAGGCAGACGGAATCGATTACATTACATTAATGCAAGAAATGACCGCTTCTTGGTTTTGCCAATGCTTACTATATTGTGTTTGCATTAGCAGCGCCGTCTGTCGGTGATTATTGTAACTATTTCTATTTTAATGTAATGTAATCGATTCCGGCTGCCTATTTCTAACCTCCTTTAGGAGCTTTAACACAGCCAATTACGCCTCGTAATTTAGAACCCCGGTCAAGAGACGAGGGTGTTTTTTTTTATGATTCCATTATTTTTCACCCTTCTTGATTAGTAAGTGTCTCGAAGTTTGTCGCAATCGGATTATTCATTCAAGCTACAGACCTCTCCGAATAGCGAGCGTTATTTTATAACCACCCTGTATAAAAGAAAGTCGTGTTAGTTACACTATTTATAACTCAAGAACGGTTGAACTGATTTGCCTGAAAATTGGTGGGGAGGTAGCTTAGAACCAGGAATGGGCTGTAGGATACTTTTTATTCGAACCCAAACGGGTGAAGGAGTGCAAAACGTGAGCCGATTTCCCCATAGGAATAGCATTGTAAGATTAGAATATAAACTTTTTTTTATTTCAATTTAAAGAAATTTCAGCGCGTTCAGCGTGAAAGAAAATTAAGAAGAAAAAAAGAGCACGTAGGTTTAATTTTCTGGATTGTTATTTGAATATCAGTATTTTATTTTATTTGTTGATTTTAAATCTTTTGCTTTTTTTATGGTGGATCAAACTTCCTCAACTAGATTTTAATTATGTTTCCGAATTTAATTTAATTGATGTTTACAAATGGTAAGAAATGAAGATGTGGCGGAATATATTCGGCATAAATAAGGAATTTGTACTTTATATAAAACTTTTCCAACCATACAAGAGCTTGAATGTCTGTTTTGTTTTCTGATGTTAAGATGACGTAATGGCCTATTGAATTTTGGCATTGGCGGCTATTGGCGAAGTTCAAAATTAACGTAGGGTAGCTATTCCCCTCCAGTTGTATGGGTTAGGGTTAGTTTGAATTATCGTCGCATTAAAGCTACACACGCAACAGAACGGGAGTCATAATTTAGAACCACAGTCAAGTTACGAGCCGACACGTGAGTAGGTATAGGTACCCAATGCAACTTTTTAAGGACGACATCGTACGCAGCGTTGGGAATTTGGAGGATATTTTAAGTGCCCTTCCTCTACACGGGGTATTATTCGTCAGACATTTTTGGCTGCACGAGCCGTTTATAGGTCGGCAGTTATTTTGGCGATGCCCGGACCTGAACCTGGGACCTACCGCATGCAAGACGAAAGTCTTTTTTTATGGTGGATCAAACTTCCTCAACTAGATTTTAATTATGTTTCCGAATTTAATTTAATTGATGTTTACAAATGGTAAGAAATGAAGATGTGGCGGAATATATTCGGCATAAATAAGGAATTTGTACTTTATATAAAACTTTTCCAACCATACAAGAGCTTGAATGTCTGTTTTGTTTTCTGATGTTAAGATGACGTAATGGCCTATTGAATTTTGGCATTGGCGGCTATTGGCGAAGTTCAAAATTAACGTAGGGTAGCTATTCCCCTCCAGTTGTATGGGTTAGGGTTAGTTTGAATTATCGTCGCATTAAAGCTACACACGCAACAGAACGGGAGTCATAATTTAGAACCACAGTCAAGTTACGAGTCGACACGTGAGTAGGTATAGGTACCCAATGCAACTTTTTAAGGACGACATCGTACGCAGCGTTGGGAATTTGGAGGATATTTTAAGTGCCCTTCCTCTACACGGGGTATTATTCGTCAGACATTTTTTGGCTGCACGAGCCGTTTATAGGTCGGCAGTTATTTTGGCGATGCCCGGACCTGAACCTGGGACCTACCGCATGCAAGACGAAAGTCTTTACCGACTCAAAGCCCTCAAAAACCTACTACCAACTACCGAAAGCAATCAAACTCCTGGAAGGGCCTGGATAAAATCAACCCCTCATATCAGAATGGGAGGAGATTATAATATCCTGATGGAGTGGACCAGTGGAGAGGGGATCAATTGGTATAAAATAAAAGTTTGCATAAGAAACTACTAATTAGGGTTATTAAGGGTACACTTGTGCAACGCCGGGTTTATAAAGCTAGTTATCAATAAAATCATTAAAACTGTTGTTTTGCCTAATGTCAGTAACAATACTGAATTAGCTTCTCAGTTTAACGTTGTTTTTAATAATGTCAATCAAAAACAAAACCAGTATATTAATCCTCAAACTTACCAACAATATAACCCCTAGCACAAATTCTTTCTTTGTACTTGATGTTAATGATTTTGGTTTGTTAGTTAATCTAAATCTTTTTTTCAAAATTGGATTCTTTTGATTTAGATGGCATAAGTACGAGATATTTGAAACTTATTGCTTTAAATAATGTTGAGTTTATAACAAAATTTATTAATTCATATTTTTATACCAGTGAATTTTCCAAGTCATTGAAACGAGAAACTGTTACTCCTATTTATAAATCAGGCGGTAAAAATATTGTGTCTAATTATCGTCCCACCTCAATTTTACCTTCTTTTTTAAAATTAATTGAAAAAATTGTTGCAAAAAAGATGTTTAATTTTTTGAATAATGCTCTTTTTTTTGTTAGCAATCAATATGGTTTTATTCCGGGACGGTCTACTGAAATGGTGCTTTTAGAATTCTCTCAATATAAAAAAATCTTTTGATAACGTGAATCATTTAATTTTAGTTTATAAATTGAAAAATGCTTTTTTTAGAGGAGATTTTTGAAATGGTTAACATCTTATTTGAATGATCGATATCAGCGAGTAAAAGTAGGTAATACTCTAAATGAATACAGACTGTCAAATATAGGGGAGTGGCCCAAGGTTCTATCTTGGGTCCTTTATTATTTTTGATTTTTATTTATGATCTGTGTAAACTCAAACTATTTGGTAAAATTTTAACGTATGCAGATGATACAGTTTTACACTATGCCTCAAATTTAAATACATTTAAATGCGGCAATGCACGAGTTTAGCATTCCTACAAAACTAGTTGCAGTTGTGGCTTTAACTTTATCGGAAACCAAAATACAAGTTCGTTTACAAGGTGACTTTACAGAACAGCTTGAGGTCAATAATGGGGTGCGCCAAGGGGATGCACTGGCATGCCTCTTGTTCAATTTGGCTCTCGAAAAAGTTATCAGAGACTCAAGACTAAGTATATGCCATGCCTGAAATCTACCGAACAACTTAGTCACTTAGAAGTTGGCAACCTTAAATTTGAAAAGGTAAACAGCTTTACCTATCTGAGGTACACAGGGACAGACGTGCTCGTTAAATCTGTGGAGTCCAAAGTCCCGACGGCGTTAGCGTACGATGTCGCTCGAAGTTCCGTTGGGTGCCCGCTCAGGTGTCGACCTCGTCACTTGACCAGGGTTCTAAATTACGAGGCGTTATTAGCTGTGTTAAAGCTCCTGAAGGAGGCTAGAAATAGGCAGCCGGAAACTATTACCTTACCTATCTGAGAGTAGAGGTGAACAATAAAAATGCGTTAACCCCCAAGATACATAAAAGGATCTTGGCAGCAAACATATGTTTTTACGGATTGAAAAGCTATTTAAAATCAAGTTTTCTCAAACTGCCCACTAAGCTGCTAATTTATAAGAGAGTCTCATTAGATCCGTCCTAATTTATGCATCAGAGACTTGGGCAATGACTGTACGCGATGAAGAGACTCTGGGTATTTTTTAGAGGAAAGTTTTGCGCTGCATCCTTAAAGGGGTCCAGGTTAACGGAATATATCGAAGATCTAACTTGGAGCTTTATAAAAAAAAATTAAGACAAATTGTTGTAGTCAAGCATATTAAATTACAGAGGCTAAAATGGGCTGGTCATCTGGCCAGAATGCAAGATGATAGAAACTAGCTGTAAAAAAAATCTTTCTGACAAAGCCTATGGGAACTAGACCTCGGGGAAGAACGCGTTGAGGTGGATCGACTGTCTCGAAAGAGACCTGAAGACCCTAAAAGCTAATACCAACTGGAGAACAGTTGCCAAGAACAGACTTGCCTGGAGGAGACTTCTAGAGAAGGCCAGGGCCCACCCAGGGCTGTTGGACAATTGAATGAATTACCATATGGAATGCAAAGTGCATGTACCTTTTTTAAAAGCCCTATATTATGCATGGTTTTATTCTTTGATTAATTATGGTATTATTTGGGGTGGTGAATACAGATCCAATTTACAAAAAATTATATCATTACAAAATAAATATTTTAAACTCTTAAACTACCAATCAGTTAACGGTCCGAGTTTTCGAGAGCTTAATTTACTCCCAGTACGCTGCAATGCTTTTTTTTCGAATTTGCCTGCATCTTTATTGCAATAAAGCACTTTGTGAAAATAACGAAAATTTTTACAATACCAGATCAAGTGAAATTTTTTGATTTCCAATGTTTTCGAAAACTATGTTTACTAAACATTTTTTCTATCTTGTCCCTAAATTATATAATAAACTGCCTATTCACCTAACAAATACAAATAATTATTATGCCTTTAAAAAACAACTTTTTGAATTTTTTATAAATATCGAGGACTTGGATCTCTAACTTTCACTCTAACTTGAAGCAGATTAATTATATCTGTAGCTGATTATATATTGATATAATGCCAGCTTATTGCCACACTATGTTCGATCTTATTTGTTTCTGTGTTTGTTTTTGGTTGTTTTTAACGAAATTGTTTTTGTTCGAATGTATGGGATTTTTTTCCCCTTGGCGTGCCATATTTTTATATTGCCTCTGTCTTTTTTTGTTTTTTGTAATAATAAAGATTATTATTATATTGATATAATGAAATTATTGTTTTTGCAAAGCCATTAAAGAAAATACTTTAAAAAAATTTTATGTCCCACAAAATGTTTCTGATACTTCAACATATTCCTTTCATTAGTGGCAGATACATGGGTGAAAGCTAGGAAAATATCAGATACTGAAAACTTTTCTTTGAGGCAGGAGGGGGGGGGGATAAAAGGGGGGGGGACGCATACAAGCACGGCCAACTTCAATAACAAGGCCAGAGAAGCTCTCCCAAACATGAGCGTATACGAAATTTTTGACGTCACTGTTCCGAGTGCCGAAGATCGAGAAACTGGTTTGTACGCATTCGGAACCCTAAAAATGTGGTCAGCCGTGAACGAGTGGTTCCGAACAGGTTTCGAGACAGATTGTCTTCATCTTCGGAAAAACGTCACTCGGAACTATGACGTAAAAATTTCCATCCCCGACCGTGTTTGGGAGAGCTTCTTTGGCCTTAGTAGTTGAGGAGGCCGTGATACAAGCCAGCCTTAAAATGTCGGCAATATTTTTTTGTGTTTATCTGAAAAAAATACATAAAAGAAAGCCAAATTACAAATTATATGATTGTGAAACACAGGGTGACGTTATTTTAGGAGAAACGGCAGAAATGCAAAATTTCAAAATAAAATAGGCTAAGATTTTTGAATGCCTTAAAAAAATTATGAAAATATCGGGTGACGTTCTTCCGGCGATGCCGCAGATTGCAATGGCGGAATGCAAATTCCATTCTCTTTTCATCCAGTAGATATTTGAATACTTAGCTCTAAAAATATTTTTATATTAAGCCTATAAATATAGCAACTGTAATATCTTATTATGAAAAGAAAATACAGCATGGAACCGCTAATCCGGAATGTCCTATAATCTGGACACTTTTGAACTTTGGCAATAGTCCGAAATTTTTTTTCGGAATGTCCAGAAAATTTCCAACTCTCCATTTTATTTTAAAATTAAACCCCTACAGTAGTGTAAACAGTGGCCTATAGGGCTAAAAAATGCCAAAGAAACAAAAGTTTCAAACGTAAGTACAAAAAATCTTTTAACATTCAAGCTATTCTTGTGATCACAAGGTCACCACTCACGAACATTTGATCAAAAGAAAATATTTTGGTTGATCCGATTGGCCTGAACCGGAGCTACTAAAGTAACCGAACGCTCTTCCGATCACGCAGAGGTAAAAATCTGACAATCATTATGATGCAAAGCAACCTCATCGGTGGATTTCGTGAAAATTACTAGGCAGCAAAATAAGTAAATCAGAAAGCATTTTCGGATTGCACTAGCCGCTAACCGATATTCCAAGATATCTTTGAGTAATCTAATCGTAATTCATCTTCAAATTTTAATTGTATTTTTTATTTTTATTATTAAATTTCATTAAGTAAACTTTCTGTTTATTGAAATTTTAGTTTTCATTGATATATACCGAGAATGGAGGAAACTTTTTTTTGGAAATGTTAACGTTATGAAAAATTTCAGGTTTCTGTGTTAAAGCTTTTCCAGAATTCCGAATAGGAATTCTGGAAAAATTGGGTAGTTAACTCGTAATCCGGAAAGGCTTAAGTCCCGGATCAAATAGGTTCTTTACTGTAATCATTTCGAATTTCTAACCTCTTTGAAACCCGGCAATTGTCATCATTGCGAAAGAAAATTGTTTAAAAAAATGTAGGTTAAATTCGCAGAGTTGGCAAGTCTGAGAATATAATTTGAATCCCACGGCATCCAGCATTATGTGGGATGGATGGCGCGGCGTCAGTGTTCACTTGGCGTCGCAGCGGAAGTAACGGAGTTCACTTGACGTAGACTCGTGACATCAAGTTTTTAATTTTGCGAAGTGTAAATTAGATGCAGGTGCACCAGACATTTAAAAAAAAGTATATCTTCTTAAATCTTTGGCAGCAGGGCTTTTCAGAAAAATATTTTCGTTTCGGTTCTGTATTTGAAAATAAAAAAAAATACACGATTCCCTCTGGAATAGTTATTTGTGGGCTTTTTTAGATCAATGACTTTGAGTTACGGTAATTAAGTAAATATTAGCAGAATGAAAAAACAAATTTTGGATTTAGAAGTTCCTTAACATTCTGATTTGATTTTAAAAAATAAAAATGCTGAACTTCCTCATTAATATCTTTGGCATTATTTTTCAATTCCAGTAAATGAAAGAATTGAAGATAACATATTTTGGTATCTCTAATAAAAATAAGCACTAGATATGAATACAAATAAAATAAATGTGCAATGATTGAAATATATGTAAAACATTTAAAAAATTAAACCAATAAAATTGAATATGGTACATATTTAAAAATTCCGATTCATATGATAAGACTCCTTCTCCTGCCTCCCTGAAAAAAAAAATAACATGACTTCACTCTGGCTATTTGGTGATTCTTCTTGTGTTAAGTAAAAAAATCATAAATTTCATAGAATGATAAAAAAAAAAGTGTTTGGTGAACCTGGTAAATTTTACTTTCCAAGACAATTTTGCCCCACCCTGTATGTGCAATGGCATTGTCACTTAAGAACAGGGATTAATGCTTTCAGGAAATCTAACATCTTGACAGCCATAACCATGTTCTCTAACTGGTATTCGAAAAACTCGTCCACTAGGCATGCAAACACACAGCTTGTACCAACGAGGTGCACTATCTTGGGTCTCAGCAGCGTAGGGTAATTTATCAGCAGAAACCTTTACACCTTTTGCTCCATCAAGAACTATGCTTTGGTTCTAAAATGTAAAATAAGTAGGTTACTATGTATATACACAGCTCTATAAAATTTTGTAATGGGGAAAAAACCCATAATTTAAATGTTATGCATTCTACTAAAACTGTGAGAAATAGGAATATTAACTAAATTTTGGTTTCTCTACGAGAAATACATGAAAATATAAATGATTCTTATTTTTTAGTATTGGTGTAGTGCTAAAATTACAGAGAATTACTATAACTAAATTTACAGAATGAGTTCCATATCGAATAGTTATTATGCCTTTAAATTATATGCATATATATTTAAAACTAATATAATATTAACTAAAAAAAAATTATTACCCTAAATCCTAGATTATTATGTAATTACACCACCACATATTTTTTGTTTAGAATACATACCACACTCTTAAGATATAAATCAAGGCCAGTGGTCCAAGTTATTTCTTTTCCAGACATACTGAGACCTTCATTTCCTTTTAATATTATTTGGTAAGGTGAAGAAATGTCCAGAGATTCGTTTTTCTTGCTAACTATCTGTTAAGAAAAAAAAAATCCAAATTTAGTATCTGTATACACACATGAATTTATTACAATAAAAATACTTAAAAACTACAGTATTCTTCTTAGACAATGAAAGTACATGTCAGTAGCAAAAGTATTATATCAAACATTAGTAGGCAAATATTCCATTTTTTTTTTACGAAAGTGCTATAATTCCAATAATTATAGTAAGTTTAAATTTAAACTAAAGTAATGTTTACATTTTCACATTTAGTTTTACAATTAAGTTTAAATAAATTTAAGATAATTATTTGAATTAAAAATTGATTATCATTTAATAAATAATTGAATTGATTCATAATATATATATAATTAAGTAATACTATACTAATGTTTAATATAAATAATTGATGAGACAGCAAAGCTAATTTAAGAAGGCGTCGAAACGGCGTCTCTCCCCCCCCCCCCAAATAAAAAGTTGAAGCCATGGTAGGATGGGGGGGGGGGGGGGGAAATGAAAACAGGGATGCTCACACCGTTTCTAGTTACAACAATCAAGATAACAATCACATTATGGAAAAGAAATAAAACATTTTTATGACATTTATTAATTAATTTGTTCAAAATAACTAGAGGATTCTTTAAAAAAAAATTTGAGTTAAGAAACATCGTTGAGCTATTAGTTAATAACTGATTGCTTGAATAAAATAAGAGAAACAGGAAGTTCTTAAAGAACTAAAATAGCCTACTTTCCTGTTACTTAAATACTTACTGAAATTCTTATTGGGAAACGACTATAGGTTCCTAACAGTAAATATCATCAACAACCGTTTCTACGCAAGATTTGTACATAGAAAAAAATCACTAAACACAGCATCCAGCTATAATTTAAACTTCTAAAACCCAAAATCAACTATTTTAAAATTCAACTATATTATTTATTGACTCTTGATTTATTTGTAGTTCGAAGAATAATTAAATGTTTATTAATAACAGAAAACATAAAAATGCTCCACACTGCATTAAAAAAATAAGAAATTTAAATTAAAACAAAGCAGAATTGTATGCAAAAAAAAATATGCCTTGCCGCTTTCTTAGTAAACAATTAATGAACAATCAAAGAATCACATTGTGCTACATTTTATGACGTTATTCCAAACTGATTCATGAAAAAGTTATTTTGCTTCAAATATTTTAAAATAAATAAAGTTTCTCATGCCATTGTTGATTCGGCAACAGCGATTTCAATGACTCAAAATTGAATTTTAATGCTAATTCAATAGGAAAATTGCTGACAGATAGTAGATATATGTCCATCCAAACGTACAGACAGGTGGACAAAAAGTATGAAAGTCGAGTCGCTGAATTCATGTCATACCTTTCTAACAAAAAAAGAATTTTTAAGATCCGATGGATAGAACAGATTTTGGTAAGGGGTACATATAGACGGACATCAACAGCATGTCAATACCTAATTTTTCATTTTTTTTAATTTGTTCATTTATTTAAATCGAATTTCTTCAATTCGATTTAAAGTAGGCTAAAAATTGTTTTTCTCTTAAAAATATATATTAATTAAAAAATACATTTGTATTAAACTCAATTAAGTCCCCTTCTGATGCATTTTAAATTAATTTGTATGAAACTAATATAATATTTACCCTTGAAATGTGTGCTTCTTTTACACTTAAATGTGAAACCCCCTTTGGAAGTTTAAAATCCTTGTATTCGGTTGTGAAAATATTTTTTCCAGTGGTAGGACTTTGAAGAAGAAATTCATCAATTCCAGAAATGAGGGTATGGTCATGATGAATTTCCATACTAGGACCATATTTACCAAAATTTAATCCAGAGCTTGTTCGAAATATTATCTGTAATAAATAAAATAAGTAGAAAAATTTAAGTATTAAAATATTTCATAGCTTTAATTATATGAATTTTTTTGTGAATATTTTCTTTAGTTTCAAATTTATAATTTACTACCTTGAACACATAATTAAATTTCATCTTTAAACAAAATTCAAATTATTAGTAATACTTAATTACAGGCTGATTATTTCCAATAATTGGCAAATCACTGTCAGAGAAGCCTCCGATGATTCCAGAATCAGGAATAATAGTTCCCATATCTGCATGATTTAGAAATCTTAACAATCTTCCACCAGTTATGAATTCCATGCTTTCCATTCCATAACCAATGCGAAGTACACCTAACAACACCACAATTACCTAAAAAATAAATATATATGTCATTTATTTAATTGTACTGCGATTTAAAGCATTTAATGCCCATGATGGATATAAAATATTAGTTTTTATTCATTATACAACCCTGGCAAAAAGTATCAGATCACCGAAAGCCGTGCACACAATACCCCCTTAACATAACAGTTAATTTTTCTAAAAATTCAAAATATGTTTTGATTAAAGTATTTTATAACAAAATTGTGCTTATTTTTTGATAAAATCAATAATACAGTTGAACCTTGTTAACGTGAACTCGTTTAGCACGAAATTTCGCTTAAAATGATCTGAAAACATTTCCCCAGCATATAAAGCTTTGAGCTAATGCTAAAAAATCTCTTAACACGAAATCCCGCTTAACCTGAACAAAAAATTCTGAATTTTACTGTTTTCTTAGTAATTCAGAGTTTCAAAGAACAAACCCAGCAAACATTGAAGTCATGGCGAACTGGTGGCCCAGTGCTGCCAGTGTTGGCTACTGCTGTCCACCGGTCAGTCCTGCACTCGCCCAATATAAGGCCAATACTGATACCCGTTGTTACCATACTTTACGGCGTTGTGCGGGACATTATGTAGTGGCCCAATAACAATTGGCCAGTACCAGGCCAACGTTGATTTTTCAGTACTGGGCTTTCATTCCCCAGCCACTGTTTTGCCGATATTTAAAAATATTAAAAACGGAATACGAAGCCTTTAGTAGGGTTTTCGGAAATTTTCGGAAATTGGCTAATACAGTTCAGAACCAAACACCCATAATGTTCTATAATCCGGACACTTTTGAATTTTGGGGAGATTCAGATTTCTTTAAAAACTTAAACCTGTCTAAAATCAAAAACCACAATATAAGCAGAAGAAGAAAAAATGGCAAAAAAGTTAAAAAAGGGGAGAGAAAATCAAGCTCTTCTTGTTATACCTAACCAAGGTCACATAACTCACGAACACTTGACCAGCCGAAAATATTATGGTTGGTCCGACTTGGCCTGAACCGGAGTTACAAAAGTAACGAGACGCTATTCCGATCAGTATAGGCAAAAAAGTGTCAATCATTATGAAGCAATGCGACCTCATCGGTGGATTTCATGAAAAATACTAGGCAGCAAAATAAGCAAATCGGGAAGCATTATTGGATTGTACTGGCCGGTAACTGATATTCAAAGACATCTTAGTGTAATCAAATCGAAATTCATCTTCAAATTTTAATTGAATTTTTATATTTATTATTAAAATTATTTAAACTTGTTGTTTTATACTGCAATTCAAAACTTTGTAGTCAAAAAATCACTTATCCTTACAAATAGACAAATTGCAACAAAACTCGAAGATCGCTTAATCGTGAAACCTTGAATATCGACAAATAAAAAAATCCTCAAATATCAGTAAAAACGACAAAATCACAAATAAGCAATATTTAAATCGTGTAACTGAAAATTTGTAAATCATGCATCTTCAAAAATCGGAAAATTGAAGACTCTTGAAAATAAACAAACCAAAAAATTAGCATATCACATAACCTTAAATTACACCCAAATAATAAATCTAGGCTAACTGCAAAGACGGAAAATCGAGAATCTTTGAAAATCAGCAAACAAACGGAGAACCATAAAAACATACATAACAAATAACTTTTAAAAATTCGAGCAATTAATTCAAAATTATAAATCTTAAGAGAAAATGATAAATCTTGTAACTTTGAAGGAATTGGACATTTGCAGAAAAATAGAGAACTCTTGAAACCAGCAAATCTGAAATTTACAATGGGGGAATTTTTTTTAAAATTGGCTGATCGCTATGCCTCGAAATAAACGATACAAAAAGCTTATCTTCATAAATCTATATGATTCAAAACTTACAGAAAGTGGCGAAATTTCCCGGCGCACACCAGAATTTCAACAAATTCAAGCATAATTCCTGATTTTCCCTGCGCTAAAAAATCCAAGTACAATGGACAATTACAGCGTTTTCCACAAACATATTTATTCGATTAAGCATATTAAAAAACCCTCTAAAACTCAAGTATTTCTGGTTTTAAAGATGTATTTATTTTTAAAGTTAATGATACGTCACTCTTGTTAAACCTCTCTTAGCATAACAGATGACGTCACAGTTGGCTTTTTTTTGTTGTTCTTGGCGTGTTATTTCGTATCACGTTTCACTGTATCGCTTTTGAAACTGTGAAACGTGCTTTCATCCTTATCAAACTCTTTAAAAAGTTATGTTATTTTACAGAAATATGTCATGTTCATTCCAGTTAATTTCTTCAAACGTTGAACGATTTCACTCGACTATTCCGATCAGATCCATCAGTCAATAGTTCTGCAATAGCTCATACGCGCTCTAGTGTGTGTATTTTAACTAACAACCAAACTTGGAACAAGCTGTTTAACTTCCTTGATATGAACTGGTTACAAATAATATTGTCTTCTTCTTTTAATGAGGTTTCGCAGAAATTGTAAGGTTTACTATTTTATAAAGTGTATTACAGCATAGGTCGAAACATCGCCAAAAACATAACAGTTGACGTCAGAGCTGTTTCCAGTGACGTACATTTTCGGCAAATTTCAAATGCATTTTTTGTTGAAATGAAACATATTTGTGAACATTTAACCTTACATTCGGAATCTGCAGCTTCTAATGTACCAGAAAAACACATATATTATGAATTTCGCGTTTCATGCAACTTGTCCATTCCTAACTTTCCAGATTTTGCCCGATGGCTGGACACGGATATCATTACGAGAACCCGTTGAAAAATACAAAACAAAACGCTGCAATCCCGCAGCTTTGAGTCGTAACATCACCGCTAGAAAATTGAAAGATATGTAATTGCATGAGAGAAAAAAGTTCTTAATTTGCCAACAATGTTCTTGTGAAATCTCGACGAAAGTTAGCCGCACTGGTGAAAAAAAAGAGACTTTAGAGACTTTGGCCTGAAAAAAGATACTTTTAGAGACACTTAAAAAAAATAGATACTAATAGCTAGAAAAGAGACTAGTTCCTAGGCCTGAGTCGAAAATGAAGCATATTATTCTCTAAAAATCACCTATTAGGACTAATTAGTACTGGCTAAATAAATGCTTATAAGTATTGGGCCAATAAAAACTGGACGGTACTGGGCCAATATAACCAGGGCAGAATTGGGCCAATAAAAACTGACCCGTATTGGGCCAATAAAAACTGACCCGTATTGGGCTAATATAAACTGGACGGTATATTGGGTCAATAAAAACTGGCCAACGTTAGCTATATCTATTAACCAGTCTTGACTTTATTTTACGATCACAGTTTTTCACCTGCATCCGAAAAGTGAAAAAAAATTAAAAGACATTGCAAAAACAATAAATTGATATAAGATGGAAGCAAATAATAAGCAAAAATTTTTGTGCCGCCTTTGGTTGTTTTTGTTCTACGAATTGTCAATTTTTTTAAAGTATTTTGTTCAAAATTAAGAACAAGGAGAGTTGAATTTTATTTTCTATTTGTTGTGAAATAAATTTAAATTAATATATACACACATTTACATTACACATCGGCTCAGTGGCTGAGAGGTCTAACGCATCCGCATAAGCCCAAGATCGCGGGTTCGAGTCCCGGCTGAGTCATCGGATTTTCTGGATGGGAATAAAACACAATTGCTGTGATTCCAATAAAAGCACTACTGGGCTAATACCGTGATTAAAATATAAACGGTATTGGGCTAATGCCATAATTAAAGTATAAACATCACTGGCATAATGTTGGGCTAGTTCCGTGAATCAATATAATTTAATGGCTGAGTACTGGGCTAACACAGTTTAGCCGAATTTCCAAATAAGAACTACTGGCAGAATGCTGGGCTAGTACTGCCCAGCCAAATATTATTTTAACTGTACTGGCGGAATGCTGGCCCAACGTCGAAATTTCCATGAATCCCGGATTGCAAGTATATTGGCATGGTACTGGCCCGTAACATTGGGCCATTGCTGGCAAGGGCGGACAAGTTTGTGACGCCGCCATTACGGCCACTGTACATTGGGCCAATACTGGAGATGCCGACATTTCAGTATTGGCCCACTAATAGGCGAGTAGAGTATTGTTTGCTGGGAATTTAAAAAAACATTTTAAAAAAAAAGAGTCAAACGAACCATTATAAAAATTAATTACCTTCTACTTTTGAGAAAATCATAAGATATCCCATGATTCGCAAGTTTTGTTAAAATGGCTGTTCCCCAAAAATTTACCTAATTTTTCTAAAGTATATACGACTCCAAATAAACTTTACTAATTGAATTACTAATTGAACACACGTAATAATTAATGTATTAGAATATAAAATTAGAATACTTTTTTGATGATATTTTTTAAAAAACTATTCACTGGTTAAATGTTAATAAAATCCTGACGGTTAACATAAATTTAGTTAATACGAAATGTTTCGGTGCTCCCTTCAAGTTCGTGTTAACGAGGTTCGACTGTAATATCATAAATTGCAGTAACTTCAAAGGTGAAGTACAATGCAAAGAAGAAATTAAATAGAGTCTTCAAAGAAAACAGTTTCTGATTATCATACCCGTGAGAAAAAAGTATTGAACTGAGCCTAATTTTTTGTCGACCAGTCTCTTGGTTTTCAGTTGATCTTTCTCTTGCCTTACTTACTGCGTTGAGGCATGGATTCGACCAACTCGTGACATAAATTTTATGGCACTTCACCACAGCTTTCTTTTATGGCCAGACGAAGTTCTTCTATATTGGTTGGCCTTCTTTTATCAAAGTTTCCTTTCAAAACATTCTAAATATTTTTGATTAGGCATAGGTTTGATTAGGACTACTTTGCAGGCCATTTTATAGTCTTTATTGGAGAATTTTTATTTTGTGAGTGTGATTTATTAAGTTCTTAACTTCTCGTAACTTCAACTTTTTATTGGGGGGGGGGGGGGCAACGTTTTGGCACCCTCTTAAGTTAGATTTGAAGCCTCATCAATTATTTATATTATTAATTAGTAGGGTAGTACTAATCACACATTAACCCCTAATTACATTATTAGTAATTATGAATAACTTACATTAACAATTAAATAATAACTAATTCGTAATTAAATAAACTTAAATTTATTTAAACTTAATTTAGAACTAAATTTGAAAATGTAAACATTACTTTAGATTTTAAAATAAATTTAAACTTAATGATTATTGGAATTATAACACTTCCTAAAAAAAAATTGAATATTTGCCTAGTAAAGATTAACATATCAGTTTCGCCACCTACGATTTTTGTTACCTCCAGAATGTTGAGTTGAATTAAAGCTACACGAGAGCTATTGGAGACGATTGTCATAATTTAGAACCACAGTCAAGTGACGAGCCAGCACCTGAATAGGCTTGCCTCCAGGAAGACTATTAAAATATAATATCTAATCCGTAGTAACTGTTTAGTAAACCAAAAGTATAAGAGAAGCCATAGAACTAATAACAGGGGTCGTAGTGGGACAATGCAAAATTTCAGGACAAACATTTAAGAAAAAATCAGGACATTTTCAGGACATTATTTATGTAATAAAATACAGTAGAATTTCAAGCAACGATTTTACTGACACTGCTATAGTGCTATACACGGTTCATACACTTGTTAGGGGGGAAAAATCAAGCCTTACTCAAGTATTATTCCAAAAAAACATTCAAGAAAATTTAAAAAAAAACCTACAAATTACTACCAGCATAATATCTGAATACTGAAATCGTATCTTGGTGCGTGAAACTAAAAAGTAATTAGAAGTCAATCCCAGTATAGGCCAAAGTAATAAAAATGCTTAAAAAAAGTTTCAAAGAGATAAACCAAAATATTTTATAACATTCCAGCTAGGTCTTGTTATCACAAGCTCATGACGCACGGATACTTAATCAGAAGAAAATATTCTGGTTGGCCCAACTTAGATTGAACAGGAACTATGTAAAGAACGAACAGTCTTCCGATCACATGGAGACAGAGAACTGTCAATCATTACGAGGTAATGCGACGTCATAGGTGGATTCGTGAAAATTACTAGGCAGCAAAATAAGTAGATCAAGAGCATTTATTAGACTTTTGGACAGGGGAAGATGACCTGGAGGATTACACTGGCCGTTGGCCGATATTTGAAGAAAGCTTAGTGTATCCTAATCTTAATTAATCTTCAAATTTTAATTAAATTTTTTACCTTTATTATTAAAATTAAATATTTAAACTTGATTTTTATTGAAATTTGAGTGTAGTTTTCATTGATATATATACCGAGAATAGAAGATTTTTTTTCGGTTGCGTTAATATGTCGTGTAAAATTTGGGGTCTCGGTGTAAAAGCCGACCATTATTTTAAGTGCTATGTTTAGAAGTATAGGTTTAATAATATCCATTATATTATGTAATCAAAAATAGATATCACTTGAGGTTTCACTTGCATTGGCAATCGCGTTGAGAACATTTTGATATCCGATTTGAAAATACCGACCGAGAGGGAATGTTTTTGTCTTACTCCTGTTTTTTGACACAGAAGGAATAAAAAAAAATGCTAAAATAGCCGCCGATGGTAGAAAAAAGTACATGTTTATACAGAACTAGTAGTAGATTTTAACACTCAAATTTCAATAAAAAAGGTCGCCTTCCCTTCAAAATAATCGCTTTAGAAGGCTAAATAGTCTCCAGCGGCGGCCCTGTAAACGTATCAAACCAATTTTGTTTCGCTAAAAATTTCATGGGAGAGGGGGGGGGGGGGGTTCACAGGGGCAGGTTATTTCTCTTTTCTATCAGCCGATTGACGATGAAGAACGAACAAAATACCAAAGTCGGTCATTTCTTGGGAAATCAAACAAAAAAAGTCGATTTCCCCGCGAACATACCGAATTTAATAACTTTTTTTTTATTAAATATGTTTATTGTTAATTCTTGGCTAACAAGCACTTTAGAACTATTTTACGTTAAACAGCAACCTTCATTTTTTTTGTATGGCAGACGTTAAAGAACTTGTCTTTAGTTTCAATTAAAAACACAATAGAATTTCACTCAGCAACAACAACAAAAAATCCTAAGTAGTGGGCCTTGAGATCAATCACAGGCCATCATAATTTTTGAAAGTGCCTAAAATTTGGTTGACTGATCTGCCCTGAACTAAAACAAAGAAAGAAACGGCACCTGATCCTACGACGATTACGCTATCAAATAGTAAATATTACGAGGAGTTGTGGTTTGGATGATCGATTTTTTCAGAAAAAAAAAATCCCAATTCACTACTGGCGATAACTAGCAAATATTACTAGGCGCTGAGGCTGGTTGACAAATCTGATCATACCTAGAACTATAAAAGGAACACTAACCTACTGCGATCACGCGGCTACTTAGCAAATGTTACAAGTCATCGTGGGTAGGTTAAGTTTAGTTCCCGCACGAATAAAAAAAAAAACTTTGATCCGAATTTGAGCCTTTTATTTCCAGAACCCATTGTTTGGATTTAAAAAAAAAATCCTATTAAAACCATCGGAATTGTTTTTCAAGGCCGGAAAACCGATTTTTTCCATTAAATGCTAAAAAGTCACCAATATCAAGGCAAAACAAATCTCAAAAATAAAATTTGCTGTAAATATGGATGCTTATCCGTAGTTTTGACTGCGTTTCCGTAACTCCGTAGTTTGATACCGTCGTCCGTAGAAACTACAGACAATTTGTAGTAGTTGACAGGTATGAAATTATGTTTGTCAGTACTTTTTTTAAAAATTTCAGGAATTTCAGGACAATGTGTGAAAATTAAGGACATTTCAGGACACAATTTTTTTTTTCAGGAATTTCAGGAAAATCAGGACAACTACGACCCCTGTAATAACAATATTCGCCATGGTCTATTTCACTGCCTAGTACTACAAATGTTGAAGTCGAAAGCAGATTTTACAAAAAACCTCAAAAGGTTTAAAATATATATTGGAATAGAGGAAAAATGACCACTGATGTTAATGTATTGTGGGCACTGCTTTCGGTGATCGGATACTGACTCACCCTTGTAAGGGATATCTTGCTTAACTCTGAAAAATCCTCACCAGTGTGAAGTTTGCAACATTGCATTTACGGCCAAGGGTTGTACTTAGTTCATTTTTTGTTAAATATTTAAAAAAAAAACATTTTTCTTTTATAGTCAAAATATTATTAGTAACTTACAAAATAAATATTCTATATTTTTTAAGATTTAGATTTATAGCAATGTAAGAGCAAGCACACCCAGACCCACAATAATTAGGCAGGAAAATTACAAAAATAAATTGTTATAGTAAACAAATAATTTCCAAACAAACTACATTAAATTACTTACTGCCAAATTAATTAATGCAATAGCAAAAAGTAAGATGACTAAGGCATAAAACAGCATTCCTTTTCTCCCTCGTAAACCAGTCTTTTGTAAGTAGGGTTCTGACATGGGTGTATAAACAGCATTGATTGTTACTTGCTTGTTCAGCTGGTTCTTTAAGAGAGTTTTCTCTCTCATTGTTAATGAATTTGTTCCCTGAAAAAAAAATTTGGGATAAATGTGGCAAGTGCAATTTTTTACAACTCTTTTATCTAACTACTAAAAAATCCTGATACATAATGTAAAAATAAAAGTAGAAAAAATTATGAGTGTTGGAAACTTTGTTTCCATTGATTAACAGAAAACAATGTGTGCCCTAGAACAGGGGTTCCCATCCCAACCTTTTGGCACCTGCGTACCACTTGACTTTTTGAGAAATTTTGGCGTACCACCAGACCTAAATATTTTTAAAAACGTATAATATTTACTCTTCTAAAAGCATTCTAAAGGCTTTTTGAATTAAATTCCTGAGAAAACTTCATATTTAAAGGTTAGATATTTGTTTATTTATAACATGCTTATAATAAAGGAGATAAAGATACTAAAATAGTATTAATTTACAGTTTTATTTATTACCCATAGGTCTAAAAACATATAAATAAAAAATAGTGCAAACTCAGCAAAAATTTAATCAGCATACAAAATATACTTTTATGGTCTGTATTGTGAAATTTGTTGTGGTTTGCCTGTGATTAAAATATCAACATTAGGAGTACAGAGCTTGCCGGAAAATCAAAGGGTACTAGGTTTTACATCCATCCAGAAGTTAAAAATTTCTCTTTAAAATAGTAATGTTTAAACTAATGAGCAGTATGTTTGTGTGCTCACTGCTCATGCGTACAGAAGCTATTTTTAGCATTATGTTGCTCCCATCACTTACGCGTACCACCAGAAATTTTCCCACATACCACCAGTGGTACGCGTATCACCGGTTGGGAACCCCTGCCGTAAAATATTCAGGAATACCAGCACAAATTGGTTTATAGGATGGCTGGTAGCAGGGCTTTTACTGGATTCTTTCAAGGAAGATCACAGCAAGGCCTAAACCATTCTCTCAGGTTTGTTTTAATTAAATATCTTAATTTTTTTGTTAGGGGCATCCATAAATTATGTGGTGCGTCTAGGTGGGGGGGGGGGGGGGGGGGGGGTGCCAAATCTCACCAAGGAAGGGGGTCAAAAAAATTTTAAAATTACATCACGTGATTAATGGAAGCCCCCTTATGCAATATTACATGACATAATCTATTCAGACTTTTAAAAAAAGCAAACCAAATTTAAATTTTATACATTATAAAATCTCACCTTAAGGAATTTTAGTTAATAAAAATGATTATCTCATTAATATCCCAATGGAAGAAATTTTATTAAATGTAGTCCAATGTTGATATCTATACAAAGTAAATGCATTTCAAATGGGCATGTTTCATGTTGTGAATGGGAACACTTTCAACAGTATTGTTTTCCTTTTTGTCTATATGGAATTACATTTGTTTTGAGCCATACAATATTTCTGATCTTAATGAAAAAATGTTGTGTACAAACTTTTGTTTCAGTAGAACTAAAGCTTTTCTCTGTTTGTGAATCCTGTTAAATTGCTTTCTCACAATTTTGCTTAATTCCTTTGCATAAGACAAAATAACATCTAAACCGAAGTTTTCCAACAATTGACATTTGGTAATGCTTCTGTTCCAGTGACGTTTTGGTAATGCTTTGCATACATGAAATTTAATTGAATTAAAACTGATTAATTGTAATAAATAGAAAAAATTTGAAATAAATTTTTTAACATTTGAATGAAATTATAAATAGAATAAATAAAAAAAATTTGATTGTAAAACTAATTTTTAGGGATGCACCGAATATTCGGTTACTATTCGGTATTCGGACACTTTAGCCGGATATTTAGTTTGGCCGAATAGCTTTACTATATAGACGAATAGTGAAATTTAATTTTTTTCAAAATTCTTCATGTTAATTCATCTTCTAAAACGTCGAAAAAATTCCCAAACAGGACTTGGTTTCTTTTTTGATAGACTCAAATTCTTAAGTTTTTGTTAGTTATAATGTTAAATCAAGCAAAACTCAAGTTGTACTAAATAAACATGTCTCTTTAGGGGAACAGTTACTGTGAGTGGGTTTTAAAAAACAATAATTACCATATGTATCGCAATTGTAAGCCATGGTTTTATATGTTTTTTTTTCTAATTTTCATTTTACCTCGGATCCACCTACTTTTGTTTATGTTTTCATACTTTTAGTTTCGTTTTCGTGTTGTGATTTTTCCAAGTTACATTTTCTAAAAGGCTTGCTTAATAACAAACGAGTACCACTTTATTGTGTGTTGGTTTAATTAAAAATTTAATATTGTATTAAAATTATTGTGTGATTGTGTACTTACATGTTTGTGTTGAATTGAAATTGATGAATAATAAATACAACTTACTTAAATCTGACATAAAATAAAAATTGGTTTAGGTAGGCCGAATATTCGGTATTCGGCCGAATATTCGGCTAAGTCTTTGGCCGAATATTCGTTATTCGGCCAAATTTGGTATTCGGTGCATCCCTACACATTTTGATTTAATTAATTAAAATAAAATCGTTACATTAATTTTGAGAGTAAAATCGATTCAATCGAATCTCAAGAAGGGCAAAAACGAAAACAGAAGAGTTACAATATCTGAAACAACCTCATGCTGCAAATTTGGGCTTATAAAAACTAAAAAGTTGTTACCAGTTTCGCCTTCCTAAAAATCTAATTTTAAACTATATAAACATACTTTTCTTTAGCTTTCTAAAATTATATTCCAAATCCAATGATAAAGTTTTGCTTGATAATATTTTCCTGCTAAAGTTTTAACAAATGTTAAGTATCTGATAAATCATTTATGAATAATTAGTTTTATAATCAAAAGAGTATGCTTAAAGGTAACTTTCAAACTCATATACTCAGAGTTCTATATTATAAGATTAACTGTTTTTATAAAAAAAATATATACTCTTAGTACAAAACTAAAATAAAAAGTGTAATATAATTTTACCTCTCCAGCAGCCATCGTAATCAATTGAGAATCGACTGTCAATTGAATAGGAATTGATTTGATCTCCTTCAAACCGATCGTCAATTCTCAGTTGTTTAGATACTTAGGTCTTTGGTCGACAATCGTTTCCGGCTGTCTATTTCTAGCTTTCCGTGAGTAGTTTAAACACAATTAATAACGCCTCCTAAGTTTTACACATTAGATTATTTTTTACAATTTACCCTTGTACACATTAGAAAAAAAATCGATAAACACAGCATCTAGTTATAATTTAAACTTCTAAAAGCCAAAATGAACTACTTTCATTAATTTTCTTTCGCAAATTAAATTAATATTAGGGTAGGTAGGTTGGTGCAAGTATTTTCCGGCTCTGTGTGCTTGATCCACTGATATCTAGGGTTAATGGATTGCGGAAAGCTCTCCCCCGCTACGGAGAGTTCGAAGTCATCTTTTTCTCCCAGGTCACCCCCAAATTTTCGTTTTACAATGGGACTCTAAGGGAAATTTGTCATTTTTAAAAAATTACTGCGCATTGAGTTTTTTGTTTAGAGATCTGCTGTAACGTTTAAACAATCATACTTATGTTGTAGATTGTAGAAAAAAATATGGCTGGGCTCTTATCTATGTTGAAATAGGTTTTTTTTACAACTCATTGCGGTTCTAATTTTCGCCAAATTTGGCGAATTTCTCGTTCCGCAAATAAGACTTGTGACGATTGCGTTTTCGAGTTTTCGCTATTGGTGCTTGTCCTGCTTGTGTCATGTCTTATTTCAAACTTAGGGGATTATTTTCTTAAAATCATATTAATCAGAGATACATCTTGGTTCTGATGACAAATATGGTTGAATGCTTTATGTTTAAACACTGCCTTCTTAAACTAGCTGCCTGTCAGATCCGCGCGGGAGAAAGCTTTGTGTAGGGACCTTTCCTTTCGCCAGAGGGCGGTAACTACGTATTACTGATTTGAGTTTTTTTTTGTATAGGATATCGCGCGGTTAGCATTTCGTTTTAATTATTTCTGGAATTTCGTCCATTTATACTAATCGAAGGAGTGCATAAGTCAACGACCAAATGTATAATGTTTTCCTTTTTGTTTATTATCTAACTTTTATATTTTAATTTGATTGTTTAATCAAAAGAAAGTCTGTTATAATAGTTGCTAAACGAAAGTTAGTGGGAATAAGTTAATGGAGGGGAAATTGGTCCCTGGCCGAAACGGTGAGGACCCTTTCTGGCTACAGAGGCTATTATTTTTATTTCGTTACGTTTATCCCGTTAATCTTTTCAACAAAATGATGTGGTTATTAAATATTTTAAAATTTGTATTTAATTAGTTTGGTATTTTGTGAGCGCTACGGTCTGTCATTGTTATTATATTTTTATAAACGAGGGCTAATTCGACAGCGACCTATTGCTTAAAGCCTATTCCAAACGGCTAGAAACATCCATGCCAGAGTATGAATTCTAACCCACAAGCTATGATACCGAGGGCCAGCGCTCTAATTTCTTGGCCATCTTCCGGCTTGCATTTAATTGTAGATTTTTATTTTATAATAATACTAAAGTTAAGGCAGGCTTGGAGGCTTTGATATTGTTAATTTTGTAAATTTGTTTAGGTTGTTAATAACCCTATAAAAATAATCATCGTAAAATGTTTCGTCAATAGGCGCAAGGGTTTAAAAAAAAGTCCATAATATGTGTTTTATTCAAATCCAAGTGAGAATATCGCGACGTGAATAAAGAGAAAATTAGTAGTGAAGTTATAAACTTAGTTGATTTTAATCTATATTTAGATGGTGGGTTATTGAGACAATATGTCAATAACTAGACAAATATGTCTCAACATTTTGAAATTAATTGTCTTTAAGATAATTGCTTTGTAGTATTACTTCATAATAAAACTAATTTATTTAGTTTTTAAATAGTTAGAATTTTTTTTATGCAATATATTCTCAAAAATTAACACATAACACTTTTGAAAGTGTTAATGAACATTAAATATTTTAATCTATCGTTTTTTGTAATCAATATTTAGTGTATAATGTGTAAATTGTATATTTTATTCTTAAACGTAGAAAAATATTTTGGATACGTAAAGTATGTAATATTTCAAAAATTCTGGGTTTAATTAAACTCTAGTTAAATCATTACCATTGGCAAAAATTCTATATTTATAATACAACAAAAAACAAACATGCTTCAGCTAACTTTAAAAGTAAAAAAAGTTAGACAATTTTTTTTTATCCAACAGTGGAGTATTTTTTTTTAATATATAAAATCATTATGTTTGTGAAACAGTTTTTAAAGCAACTCAATTCTTAAATAATGAAATATAATATTAATTATAAAAATAAACCAAACCAGTTTTATTTAAATTTTTGTTTATAAATACTTCTAGTATATACCAGCTTAAGTATAAACCTCCCCGGATATTTTTAATATTAAACTGCGCCATGTTTAAGCTTAAAACAACGCAAAGAACAGCACATCCTAATTGAAATCAAAGCGAATCCCAGTATCTGTATGTAGCGCCTCTACTGGGGAAAAGGGGAATTTTTCTTGAAACCGGAGATCAAAGTACCGCCCTCCGACGCGACAGGCAGCTAGTTTAAGAAGGCAGTGCTTACACGTGGCCAAAGAATGTGTCAACCCCTAGAGATCAGTGGGGTCAACGCGAGCCACCGCGCGATCATTAGGCAACTCTATCAGTGCTAGGGGGATGGGCAGATGTCAGTGGGAGATGATGCCTGGGGTGGCAAAAGTATTTGTTTGTTGGAGTATGGGGGGGTCGAATTACTTTATTTTGCAATATTTTTAATCATTGATATTAATAATGGGTCATTCATTTGATAATTATTATCTAAATATAGAATACTATACCGATATATATTGTAAAAAAAATAAAAATTATAACATTTACCCAGATCATATACCTAATAAAGGTTTGAAGTTTTAGTAGTTTTTATTAATATTCATTCATGTGATATATTTTAATTAAATATTTTTTTTTGTCGTGTCCATGAGAGTCGAACTCTATATGTGTCCGTGAATTTTGATAATTTCTTCTACGACTTGCTTGATGTTGTCTCGATACGGATCTAGCATAGTCGGCAGTACTCCAATCTTTCTCAGGCTGGCGCTCATAGCCGGACACTCATAGATGTGAGTAGCTGTGTATCAGGACAATGTTCACAGCTTCTATAGATCTTCTTACCATCTCCATCTATCTTCATACCCCTGTGGTGTCCGGTTCTCAGCCTAGTTATGGTTTTAAGAGTAGATCTGTTCGCAGTTATTTCAGAAAGAAGATGTTTGGTCTGAATGGATTTTTCTCTAAGCTTATATCTGGCCACTGCATTCGCATCCTGAAGAGAAACATCATTGCAGCTAGTGTTGAGGTCTCTGCCCTCCTTGGCCCATCTATCTGCAGTTTCATTATCTTCTATGTCGACGTGTGCAGGAATCCACTGGAGGATGCAGGTCTTGTTTATAGTCTGAAGATCTTGAAGACCTGAGATGATTTCTTGGGTGATAGAAGAATGTCCTTTTAGAATTGCTTGGAGGGCGGCCTTTGAGTCGCAAAAGATTACTAGGCCTTTTGCCTGCTTGGAAGTGGGAAGGGCCTTATAGATATTTAGTGCCTCCAGAATTGCCCTCAGCTCACAGGTGAAGTTATAGGCTATGTTTCCCGCACCATATTTGCCCTGGTGAGACACACCATCTGAAGTAGTTAAAAACACACCGGCACCCCCGTTGGTTATGGTTTTGTCAGAGGAGCCATCTGTGTATGCATGTACAAAGTCCTCTTTTGGAAATTGTTCTATTGCATTGAGTCCCTTTTTCCTAATGATGTCCTTTTGTTCATTTTTGTTGCATGGCTCCAAAAGGTCAATGTGAACGCTGGTGTTCATTGGAAGCTTTTTGAAAGAGATGGGTTCTTGAACAATAGCCCATTTGTTGTGTTCAAGGCCAACACTTCCTCTGATATCTCTATCATATTGCATGGGTGAAGATCGTTTCAGTCTTGACATATCATTCCACTCTCTAAAGGCAATGCGAGATATATGTTCAGGAGGGAGACTACATGTTTTGTTCGTAAACTTAATCATATTTACTTTTCTTCTATTTTGTAGAGTTTCTAGACCACACTCCCTAATTATTTTTCCATTATTGGTGGATGAAACTGCTCCTGTTATTATCTTAGCAGCTCTCGCTTGAATGCTTTCTAACTTATTTAAGGCCGTATCGGAACCATGAGCCCATATTGGGGAAGCATATTCCATAATGGGTCTAATAAGTGAAATATATGTGGTCTTAAGAGTTTTGACAGAAGCCAGGGGTGCCTACAGGGGGGGGGGGGGTCAACGACGCAGACTGCGTCGTTGAAATTTTAGGGGGGGGGGTCGAAAAAATTAGAATTTTTTTTAATGTAAATGGTTTATTTTATCTAAGATACAACTCTAACAAATTCTAGTTCTTTCTAATCATCTGTCTCTCCCCCCCCCCATACACCTGGGGGGGGGGAATAACTCCCCCCCCCCCCGCCCCGCCCCAACTTTCAAGAATCAAAAATGGTAACCAAAATCAAAAACATTACGAAAAGAAGAACATAGATAATGGGATATGGCGTGTCTGCGCCTGGCGAATATTTTTGACATTTATTACCCATAAACAACCCATCACTTCTTTAAAGCTGAAACAAAAAAATTGCAGCTGCCCTTCTCATGCCATAAATCTCACGCAGTCTGTATAACACACAATTCGTCGTGCAATTTTCCCGCTTAAATTGTTGTTATAAAAAATATATAGCTGTTAGCTTTTGTTGTTTTCGAAACGGAGGGAAGCATCAAATCAAAGATACACTTTATTAAATGATTGATTTGATCTATTTTAAACTAAATGAAGTTAAAATGCACTGTACTATAAATACCCAAGCTTATTTTGAAGTGTTATGGCCGTGATTCCGGTAAGATTTTCGTAATTATATAATTTTAATCTTGCTAACCCTCTGAAAAAGCAAATTGGCTGAAATGTAAACTTGTTTTTACTGCTTGAGATTTAAATTAAAATTTTAACTGAAAATTTAATTTCCAGGTGGTTATAAATGACTCCTCCATGCTTTAAATTTTGGAATTTAATAAAATTATTAAATTTATAAAAATTTAAAAATTATGTGTGTTGCTGGAAAAACAGTCATTTGACGGGTTTATACGTCTGTCAGAAGGTTGGGCAAATAAAGAAAGGATTCTAATACTGAGAAGTTAATTATATTTTATATTACTGATAATTTGAGTTTCAAAGTTACATTAAAACATTTTTGACACAAAAGTTAAATCTCTTCAGTTTCTTGCATTCAAATAAAATTTTAAA
This sequence comes from Oedothorax gibbosus, assembly GCA_019343175.1. Taxonomy (NCBI): domain Eukaryota; kingdom Metazoa; phylum Arthropoda; class Arachnida; order Araneae; family Linyphiidae; genus Oedothorax; species Oedothorax gibbosus. The sequence goes on along the minus strand of JAFNEN010000073.1, from coordinate 367,185 downwards.
AGTCATTTTCTCTTAATTAAATTTTTACGTTATAGATTATTATAGTTCAACAACAATATTTATTGATTTTTTGCCTTAATTTTAAAAGTATTTACATTGTTAAATATTTAACAAAGAGCTTTGCATATTGGCATTTTACAATGTGAAATTTTGGTGCATCTTTTACTCCATAAAACGGTAACAGCCTATAGCGGCTTCTTAATTTATGAACATAGTTGCCTTTTTTTGTATTTGAAAATTATAAATATGGAATACAGCATTTTTTGTTTTGCTTCAAATCGACTGCATGTAGTCCTAAATTGTACAAAAAATAATTACGTGTTTCTGATACCTCAATTTTTAATTTAGATTTTAAAATAGCTAGTTTTTATGTCAATCTGAAACAGGAAATAATGTGATATTCTGTCGATTGATCTTGATAGTGTTTAGGTTCCTAAGCAAATCGGCGACGCTTTGTTTGAAAGTGTTGAAGTTTTGTGAAGGTGATTTTGAACAATAACAGTAGCTGGCACTAAATAAGTCGTGATCAATTATAACAGAACTTCATGTTTAATATTAACAACGACAAAAAAAACTGAAAATATAAATTTCTAACAAAAACGTATTTGAAAATTTTCTAATTATTTATAAATCACATAATAAAACAGGAATCACAAATAAAAACTTTAACAATCTGCAAAATGAGAATTCTATTTTAAGAGGCCCGGCGTCGGAAGAAAGCAATGTGCTGACAATTATTTCTCATAAACATTTCTTAATCACTGTTATAGCATTTGAAGCAGACATCATAAATATTCAGAATTTTGTATATAACATTTCTATGAATGAATGACCTTCGGATAATATTTCTGGCTTAGTATACATACTCAGGCCCAAGCCATTTTCCCGCCATTGCCTTAGTTAGAAACAGTAGGAAGATACTTGTCGTCTGGTGTCAAATGTGTGGGTGATTGAATATAGTTAAGAAAGTTCAATTCCGAGTTTCAGGGTAAGAATTTTTTTACTATTTAACTTTAATTTTAATTTTAGTAACTTAATAAATAGTATCTTTTTAAAGTGAAACTATATCTGTAAACATAATAGAATAATTCCGATTTAGTTTGATAATGTCGAATGTGTTGCATTACATAAAAAGCGAAGAGAGCATTTTTATGCATTAAGAATTGAGAGAAGGAATTGGATGTTGTTTTTGATTGGAACACGTGTCCGGCTATTTTTATTAATTTAAAAATATATATAATTACATAAATTTTGAGCGGAATTTTTACTGATTATTTAGATTCCCGATAGCTTTTGCTGCAAAAAAAATATATTTAAAGGAAAATTAAACATAAGTTTTAATTCCGTAATATAAAAGCTATTAAAATGTGCTTTCCTTTTCAATTGGGGGCAACTCTGCGTTGACCTATCATTAGAAAAATATTCAAGAAGAAAGTCAGTTCTTGTGTTTTACTTCTTAGGACAAAGTTACCCCATTCGCTGGTACTTAAAATATAATTTTACTATAAAGTTTCATGTATACACCGTAAAGATTCCTATTTATATATACACTGTGTGGTGAAAATTACTTAGGTTCAGTATACTCCATAAATCCATATATAAATATAAAATCCACACCGGGTTTTTTTTTTTTGGGGGGGGGGGGGGGTTAAAAAAATTCTAGGGGGGTGCGTCGTTAGCTCTGGGGGGGGATCGGCACCTCTGCAGAAGCTCCCCAGTCCGTGCCGCAGAGACTAAAATCGAGCTCATCTTTCTTCTTCTGTGTTCCATTTATAATCAGCTGTAGAATGTTTATAGTCCCCGTAGCATACTTCTCGTCACGCCTCCGGACTGAATCAAAGCGTGACGCGTCGGCTCCCCCGGACGCGGTAGCATTATGCGCAAAATTCATTGTTCGACTATTCATGGAAATGGGATGCCAGAGCCTAGAGAGGTTGGACTTGTTTGCCTGTAGTCGTTAGCTGAGCATAATGGAACGGCCTTCACGCCTTGGGTGACCCTGCCAGGAGAAAATCTCCCGACGTACTTCGCCCGTTCCGCCCAGGTACACTCCCTCGCCACTTTGAGGCCGACTACTAGGACCTGAGGGGGGGGGGGGGGTAAATATAATTCCTCCATTTCAAGTTTTATAATAAATTACACCAATTTAATCATGTTTAATTATTTAAATTATGTTTAAGTAATCAAAATGATATTTAATCTATTAGCGCCAATTGGCAAAAAAATTACCGTGCGAAAATGAGCTTTATGCTAAAGTTTATCTAAATAAATAAGACAAAAGATGACTTATAGACCTGATCAATTTATGTAGAGCAAATTAAGTTACCCCCCACAAAATGAAAAAATTTAGGTTAGAATTTAAACTTAGAAATGAAGGTTCTAATGGTATTCACACAGTCATTGTTAATGGGTTAAGTATTAATTAAAACCATATTTAATTAATTTAAATTATACATAATAAATTCTAAGTAATTTGTTATGCATAAATATTTAATTATTACAATTTATTATACAAAATAAATCTTAAAACAATTTTTTATAATTAAAAAGAAAATCATCCAAAAAAAAAATTAATTTCCTTTTGTAAAAAAAGTTATACAAAGATATAAAGTAATGTATTAAATTATTTTCGCATTTTTTAATAACAGTCAATTATGTAGTAACAATATGTCATTATTGCAATACATTTAAATTCCCCCGAAAGTATTAAAAAAAATCATTAATACTAATTTCAATGCATACCTTTTTTATTTTTATACTTTATGTTTGAAAAAAAATCATTAATTGTAGCTTATTTCAAATGTTAAATACCACAGTTCGTCAGTTCCTCCATATCGTAACAAAAAAATCATTTTACAATTAAACATATACTTTAAATATAAAGCGTTCAGCCATATTTGTCATCAAAACAAAGATTTATCTCTGATTAATAAAATTTTTAAGAAAATAATCCCTAAATAAGACATGCACACAAGCACCATAGCGCAAAATCGAAAACGCACATCAAAAGTCAACCAGTTTATTTGCGGTCAACCCACCAACCGACGGCGTCTTTGGGGGAAGACCGAAACGAGAAATTCGCCAAATTTGGCGGAAATTAGAGCCGCAATGGGTGGCAAAAAAAACCTATTTTAACATAGATAAGAACCCAGCAATATTTTTTTTCTAAAATCTACAATATAAGTATGATTGTTTAAACTTTACAGCAGATCTCTAAACAAAAACTCAATGCGCAGTAATTTTTTAAAAATGACAAATTTCCCATAGAGTCCCATTGTAAAACGAAAATTTGGGGAACACCTGGGAGAAAAAGATGACTTCGAACTCTTCCGAAGATGAGCGGGGGAGAGCTTTCCGCGATCCATTAACCCTAGAGATCAGTGGTGAACACCCAACTCACTTCACATTTCTTCTAGCTCAATGGGTAGGACCGGACTATATAAGCTCGCCTCGAACGAAGCAATAAACCAGCTATACAAACTCGGCCCGGCCAACTTATATTATATTTACTTTTTTCAACAACAACGGTAAGACTTATAAAAATTCGGAGATTATACATCCTTTTTGATAATATTAGGTAATTATAAAAAATAATATTAACGGCAAATATTCGGCATTTATTTAAATACATGATTAAATGTAAAAAAAAAACTGTTAGACCAAAACTATCGTTAACGTTAGGTTTTAATGAAGGTTTTACTGTATACCAACTATAATAAAAGCTATTGTACTTATTTTTTTAAGTGCTTGTTTTTGATATGGCGTTATCAGTTAACGTTTGTTTATTAAAAACTTAGTTCAGTTATTGCTTGAAATACTTCTCAAAACTGGTTTAGTGAGGCTTGTAACTATCTTGTTAAAAACAAAAGCTTAATAGTAAAGGCGTTATTTGCATGACGTTCTAAGTGTGTCACAAACTTTTATGTGAATTAAACAGTTTTTTAATGCAATTAATTAAAATGGCAAATATATAATTCTCTACTGTGATAGAAAATAACTAGGGATGCACCGAATACCAAATTTGGCCGAATAACGAATATTCGGCCTACCTAAACCAATTTATATATTTTGTGAGATCTAAGTAAGTTGTATTTATTATTCATCAATTCCAATTCAACATAAACATAAAAGTACACCATCATACAATAATTTTAATACAATAAAGCTATTAAATTTTTAATTAAAGCAACACACAATAAAGTAGTACTCGTTAGTTATTAAAACAAGCCTTTTAGAAAATGTAACTTGGTAAAATCGCAATATGAAAATGAAAAAGGAAGTATGAAAACAAAAACAGAAGTACAGGTGGAATGTGGATCCTATGTAGAGGGGACGTACATAAATTGCATCACGCTCAGAGGGGGCGGGAGGGTTATGTGCCAACGTGACGGATCGTGACATGGAGGGGGTAGGGGTAATCACTTGCGTGGCGTAACGATTCGAAAATTTAAAATTTTGCAAGAAAAATCTGTTTTACATAAAATAAAGTTTTTGAGAAAAAAATGTGAAATCTTTTTTTATAAGAAACACTTTATTTCAGAAAGAGGATGGGGAGATTATTATATATGCAACAACGTCGGCATTATTAGTCTCCTATATTTTACAGACCTTTTCAAAACGGTACTTCGTAACACGCAAAATTGCGACACTATCTTGTCCAATTACAGGACTAACCAATTAGAGGACCTGGACGAACACAAAAAAACCCAGAACTAGACAGTTCCGATTACTCTCAGACCCCTTTTTTTAGAAGACATTAGCGAATGGCTAGTTACAACTTGGACAACGGAAATGTAAATGCAATGTTGGTATATTCCTATGAATAAATTATTTAACCAAGTTAAATTTTAAATTTTTTTCTTTCTAAGTTAACTTTTTTAAATGTAAAAATATGCATTTTTTTCAAATTTCAGGAACAAAGGGAAATATTAAAGTTAACTTTTCTTTAGGGGGCGTGACGTACCACGTGACGTAATTTTAGGGGGAGGGGTTCGATCAAAAGTGACGCAGCGTGACATAAGGGGAGGGAGGGGTTCGATCAAAAGTGACGCAGCGTGACATAAGGGGAGGGAGGGGTCAAAAAAGTCAAAATTTTGCGTGACGTAATTTATGTACGTCCCCAGAATGAAAATTAGAAAAAAAATAATAAAACCATGGTTTACAATATTATACAATTACAAATTTTTTTAAAAAAACTTTTAGTTAAAAAATTTCAATTGTGATATATACACCTAGTGATTAAATCACTGTAACTGTTCCCTTAAAGAGACATGTTTATTAGGGTGGGTCGAAAAAACAAAATTTTCGAGTATCAACTTCAAACAGGGCTCAAAAGTTGCGTATCGTCATGCTGATTAACGGAAAAATAATTTAAAAAAAGTTTAAAGTTATAAATATAATAGGCCCCGTGGGTTTGAAGTTTCGAAAAAAAGGCAAATGACGACTAACTTCGAAATATCAGCCAAAATTTGCAGATAAATTATTTAGCTTCCAAACTACATTTTTTATGTTTGAAATACTTCAGTTATTACGAAAAAAAATTGTTTTAAACGTATTTGTTTGTAATTTTAAGTCTCACAAAAGATTGAAAATGTACAAATTTGAAGAAATATTGGGATTTTCCTTGCTCTCAAAACCTAAGCTATATTGCAGCAACACCATAAAAAACATTTTACTATATTAAAATAAAAGATTTATAAAGTATGAATTCGATTTGAGCAGGAAATCGGCCTTATATTCCTAGAAAGTCAGGACCGCCGCGTGGTGCGGGGCCCGTTACCCCTTATTATGATGGCTCCAAATAACAGTGGGAAAAAATGAAAATTAGCTTTGAATATGGATGATAACATTTAAATTAACCTATATTTATCTATTTAAATTAAAATAATTCTTGTTAATGCTGCTCTTTGCCTATTTAATTTATTTTTTATATTATGAAATGACTAAATACTCACCACGTGGATGTGACTGCAATTCAATTTCATCCTGCGGGTATACTCAACCAACCATATTTTTTGTCTTGAAGTTTAATACACAGATATGCAATTATATAAATGTGTATAGATATTTATTCTTTAGTGTTTCTTTTCTAAGTAAATGCATTTAAAGGTAGATTTTTATGACATTTCTGCATGTGGCTTCTAGACAAAAGAGTAGACCTTATGAAGTCATCTCGAGATTAATGACCACATATTTTAGTTGAAGCCTGTTTTACAAGCTTAATACAACTCTTGACTGATTGAGTGTGGTAGGAAACTTCTTAGTTTTACTCTTAAGCTCAGTATAACATTTTAATAAGTGATAACATTTCGTTGTTACTAACGTTCCTCAGAATGGGTTGGGGATATAATTCACATGCATCTCAATTTATTAATTCGGTATAATATGTAGCATTAAAGTTAATTTTTAGCAATTTATAATGTCGGATTTTTTTCATCCTTCGATATTACTTTCCTTTCTTTTATTATTCTATTGTAGTCCAGTTCTAGAATATCTTTGCAATCATCAACAAGCTTTAATAATAGCACATTTTCAGAATGTGCAAAATAGGTATTTTTTTTCGTTTTCATTATCGATAAATTTGCCCAAGTTTTCTGGCAAGTAACTTGAAGTTTTGATTGCTTGAAACACGTGTTTTGGGCCCTCAGTAAAAGATTTTCTTTTTCACTTTTGCAATCTACCACTGCAAGGCAAGTACAATTATTTGCATTATTCAATTATTCAATTCATTATGCAATTATAATACAATTATTTTGCCACATCCACAAGAAAAGGATATTTCACACTTGCATGCTGCAATATCAAAAAGTTTGTTTGAGCTTCATTTACAAATTCATTCACTTCAGCATGATAACTTGCAAGTTAATTGAAATGTTTGTAAGATTTTCAATTTGCAATACTTATCGTTAAACAGTTGATAAATTTCTTAAAACTGAGTACAGGAACACTGTCTGCTATTTTTAAAAATTCTACTTTTTCATTTGAATGAAATGAGATTGCTTCTAAGCAATAAAATATCACATCTTCATATGCTGGTAACATACTTAAGAAAAATGAAAATTTTACAGCGATTTTACTGTCTGGTACTAAACTTCTTTTACTGACATGACATTTCACAGCAATTCTTACTAAACTCAATCGAAATCAATCCTTAGAACCAAATTTGTTGCTTTCTCGATATGATATATTTTAAGCTCGACCTATTGGAGTATAACTTCATGGGTTCTCAAGTGACCATCCAGATTTATGCGTTACATCTGTTTTCAAGTGCCGTCTGACGAACACGAAAGTTGTATAATAATAACTCCCATTTTCCCTCTTCTATCGGTACCAGCAACGGAATCTTTAATTTTAAAACTTCATTAGATTTTAATTTTTAATATTAAAGCAAGTAAAAAGAAAAATATTTGAATTTTAAGTGTAAAAATTATGTTTACTGTCATTTCTAGTTTTAGAATTGTCATGACTGGTTAAAACATAAGATTTTTAAATTATACTTCCCTTGTGTGTGTGTGTGCAGAAAGTTTTTGTATTCAAGGTTGATAACCGATAATTGATATTTGTTGAATGAGGCATTGACGCTGGAATAAGTATCTCTGCTGTCATATCAACCTTTGCCCAAATATCGGGCATTGATTATTTTTTTTTTTATACCTGTATCCGTAGCCAACCATTGCATTAACAGGAATTCTTTTAAAATAGATAAATATAGATTAATTTAAATGTTTTCACCCATATTCAAAGCTAATTTTCATGTTTTTTCACTTATTTGGAGCCATCATAATAAGGGGTAACGGGCCCCGCACCATGCGACGTTCCTGGCTTTCTTGGAATATAAGGCCTATTTCTTGCTCAAATCGACTTCATATTTTATAAATCTTTTATTTTAATGTAGTAAAATGTTTTTTTATGGTGTTGATTGCAATATAGCTTAGGTTTTGGAAGCAAGGAAAATCCCAATATTTCTTCAAATTTGTACATTTTCAATCTTTTGTGAGACTTAAAATTACAAACAAATACGTTTGAAACAATTTTTTCGTAATAACTGAAGTATTTCAAACATAAAAATGAAGTTTGGAAGCTAAATAATTTATCTGCAAATTTTGGCTGATATTTCGAAGTTAGTAGTTTTTTGCCTTTTTTTCGAAACTTCAAACCCATGGGACCTATTATATGTATAACTTTAGAAATTTTAATTATTTTTCCGTTAATCAGCATGACGATACACAACTTTTGAGCCCTGTTTGAAGTTGATACTCGGGAAATTTTGTTTTTTCGACCCACCCTAATGTTTATTTAACCCACATAGTTATTAGCAAGAAAATATTTATCGGTACAAGCTAGAAATGTTGATTGTGAGCGGTTGTTCTCTCCAAAGCTGGAAACATTTGTGAACCAAAACGCAATAGATTACTTCCCCAATATGCTGAACAGCTCCTTTTCTTACATCATAATATGCTTCTATTAAGTTTTAAATATAATTAATTATATACATTCCAATTTAATATAACTGATGTATCTTCATTTAATTCATAAAATACTTTTTCATGAATAAACATCATGCATATTGAGAAATTAAAAACTATTCGACAGAATAGTAAAGCTATTCTGCCAAACCAAATATTTGGCCAGACTGGCCGAATAGACCGAATGCTGAATATTCGGTGCATCCCTAAAAATAACTCGAGACAAAACATTTAACCTAACTATTTCGTTGCACAAAATTTGCGATTCTTAAAGAAAGCAATGCTATCAATGTGAAATTTGCTGATTGTCCTCTTAAATTCAGCTTTTGAAGAATACTTTGTATTTTATTGAATTTGTTCAATTAACTGATTTAGATTTGCATGTCTAGAAGGATGAGTGAATACGACCTTGATTTCGATGATGAAAACAGTGACTTTGAAGTAATTACTTATAAGAATGATAATGAATCGGATGAAGGTATTATACCAATTCATTTCATTTATTTGAAATATCTAGCATAGTACTAAGTTCTGTTTGCATTTAAAAAGTGAAGCTTGTTTTTCGAGTGAAAATGAAAAGTTTTAAGCTCTTGTACTACATTTTATAAAAGACATACCATCGCCTAAAAATTTTTGTGTTGGGTTAACCCATACATAAAAGTAAATGCATGTAAAATTTTCATGAAATACCATGTCCCAATATTTATTTGTTTCATGCTTTTAATTCAAAATAGATTTCTTAGCAAAAAAAATAATAAGTTGCATAGATTGTAAGTCCTATTTTTGCAAGTTATATGTTTGTTGTAATTACTAGTTTTCTTTGTGTTTTGATTCAGTTATAGACAGTGATATGCACCATGGTAAAAAAAAATCCAATAATTGATATTTGGTAGTAAAAATTTAAATTTAGGTACCTATTTTATTGTAAACTTTGTAGCTTTTTGTTGTATTGTAATAGGTATGTGTCTTAATTTATCCTACTATATTTAAAATATACTGTGATTCTCTACTAGATACTGAAGATGCTAGCGAAACTGACATGGTTAAACAAGAACAGGAATACACTGAAATTAAAGAACAGTAATGTTTTAATTTATCTAAATATCAATGAAAAAATGTGTCATAATTGCATTTGTTTACTGGGAGATTTCCATAACCCTTTTTAGTTTCAAAGGGAAACAGCCTTTGTGCTTCTAGTAGTTTAAACTTCTACTATTCTTAATACTTTAGCATTGAGAATGTTCTTTGTATTATCCTTAATAATTTACATATTTTTTTTTAAATCTTGTACGAGAATATTTTAAACATAACCAAGATGTTAAATTGAAAGAATAACATTATAAGCATAATTATGATTATAAAAAATAGCTGATGTTGAAATTAGTGCCTTTATAACTGTGTTTCAATATATTTTCTTGTAATTCATTTATAAAAAGTCTGAGCATATCCCACATATATTTAAACTTAATCATATTCTAAACATAATCCACTCAACATATTTACAGTATATAAGACTTTAATTAAATGCCTGCTTACTTAAATATTCATTCATATCTGTTTTCACTTTCTTAGAATGTACCAAGATAAATTGGCATCACTGAAGAAACAATTAAAACAGTTGGAAGATGGTGTACATCCGGATTACATGAAACGCTTCAAGAAACTTGAGCAACAATATCAAGCTAGGCAATTGTGGTCTGAAGTATTTGAAAGAGTGGAGGTAGGATACATTGGCAAACAGATGCTCGGTTTACACAAAAGAACACTGAAAGTTAGTGGTCGCTCTGGTTTAGTTTCGGAGTCAGTGAAGTGAGACAAGGTGAAATTGGACCGGAGGCGAATTCCTCTGGTCTAGATTAACGAAGGTCCGAAAAAGCTGCTGATAAGAGAATGAGGTCCCCCCCTCCCCTCCCTCAGGGATGATGGATGTGCTTGAAACTTGAGCTCCCGTCCACGTGCATTGCTTTGAAACCAAAAATTGGACGAACTGGGGTTTTGGTGTAGGATTTAAAAAAAACATCGGCTTACATTGGCTGGCCGATGTTTTTGAGGCCGATGGCCGATTTTTTTCACTAAATTACCATCGGCCGCCAAAGGTAAAATTTTCAAACAAATTGTGCCGATGTATCGGTCTATCCCTAAAATTAACTCTTATAAAAATGAGTCAAAATTTAACTCTTTTGGTTGGTTTAATTACTGGTTTTCTACTTTACTAGAGACATGCATATTCTAGTCATAATCCTTGAAAATATAACTAAATATATCTTTTCAAATTTAATCTGTTTTGTTTATACTTCACAAGTACAAATATGTTATTCTGATGTAAAGTAAGCACATTTTGTATGTGGCCTCACAGACACATAAAATCTCCTAAATTAGGCCTCTTGTTTTCCTTTAATCTTTTTTATATTGTGGCAGTTAATTTTTTTATATGTAATGAAGCCAAAAATTTTTTTAAGGGGAAGCTAAAGACCCAGCATCCTTCTTTCACTTCCCATGCTAAGTCTATGGGACAGTTCTTGAAACGCGCTGCCTTTGTTTTTAAGTTTATTAACTAGCAATTTTTTGCATTAGGAAGTTTTCTGAGGATCCTCGAGCTTACTTTTTCATTTTATTTAGCCAGATTTTTTTAAATTTGAAATAAAAAAAATCTTGCTATTTTTCCAACAAAATAAGACTTTTTACTAAAAAATAAGTGTTAAACATTAAATTTAAACCTTTTTTTATAATTTTCTGCAAACTTCATCGTAAAACTCTAAAAGGGAGTGAAGATATGATTTTTAGAAGTCTTGACGTGACAAAAAATTATCAGTTTGCTTTGCTACTGTAGAGTAGCGCCCTCTGTGAATTTCCCTTTTGGAAGGGAAAAATCGGGGGTCGCAAAAATGGGAGGGGTGGGGTCACGGGGCTTTTTACAACTCTTCTTTCCTCTCCCCTGAGGCCTCAGTTACAAGAGGTCAAAGGTTGTACGGTAGAATGCTTTGCTCTTACTTCTGACTATTTTAGGCTTCTGACTACGAGCGTGAGAGTTGAGGGGTTATGTGTGGTTGTTTTTTGTTTTTACTCTGAGTGCGTCTGCGAACATTGAAATTAAGATAACCAGAAAAAATCTCTATTCGGTTATTATTTTCTCGATTGTTATTTTTAGGAACGATAATCTTTTGAAATTGTGTATAAATCTTACATATAATTTTAATTTAAAAATGTTAAAGAACTAAGTGATGCTTGTAGTGGAAATTTTTATCTAGCGGGCAAAATGATCAAATGCGAGTGTGTTGGCGGTAATAAACTATTTTTCTGCGGCACACGTGAAATGGTTGTACCTTGACATGGACATGATTGTAACCAGGATTAAATTTTAGGTGCTATTGTTAGGGCGTGATAAACTGTTAAAAAAAGCTTTGTGGAGTAAAAGTGTGTGTGTTTTTTAGCAATTCAATTTAATGCTCCGTGAGTTTTTTTTAGGGTCCTATTTTTTTATTACTGAGAATAAAATAGAATTTTATACTCAGGGAATTTTTTTCTTCACATTTTCCCCTAACTAACAAATTTCAAAGCTGCCATCTGTTGTTAAGAAGACAAAAGTCAAACTAACAGGGGGGTATTTAGCATCCCCTTAATTAAATTGTTTTTTCATAATTATGTTTCCTTGAAATCACAGATTGAAAGAGTCGAGCGAGACTATGTTCTAGAAAAGGAAGCTGCCCACAAAGAGTTTGAAGAGAAGAAAATTGAGGTTCGTGAAAACCTTATTGCTGACTTGGAAGAGAAGAAGCGCATGATTGAAGCTGAGAGAAGTAGCATGGAACTGACAAGTGGTAATTAAATTGTTTTAATTTTTATAGTGAATTTAAATTGATTTTAAATTATAAAAAAATATATATACCTGCAGATTATCTCATTGCAAAATACAGTTACTTTTTATTATTTAGTGAAAAAAATTCAGAGCTCTTTGCTTGGAAACCCATTTGCCCACGATTTTCCCATCCAGAAAATCTGACGACTCAGCCAGGGATCGAAATGCAAACTTGGGCTTATAAGGCAGACATGTGATGCCACTGAGCCTCTACTCTGCCAAAATATACTTTCATAACCTCATGCAAATTCAATTGTGGTTATTCATCAAAAATTAACCATAAAAATTTTCTTTGTTTGAAAATGAATGTCGTAATACATATAGAAGTCAAATTTTTCAAATGGCTTTTCAATATAAAATAAAATGCTTAAGCACTTTATTAAGATGTACAGTTTGTTTTCATTAAACAATCATAATTGTTTATTCATAGTTTTTATAAAAGACAGAGGAGGTGGAAAGGTTTTATTTTTTCTCTATTCTAACTTACCTATTCCTGTTTTTAGAATTTTTTTGTTTTATACTTTATATTATTTTTAACATATTTTTTTTATATTTATTAACATTAAATTGGTTGTTTTTCCCTGCATAGATATTACTATTTTTTGTGACTTAATGTTTTTTAAATTTTCCTATTTGGTCCCTTTAAAAGTTAAATTTTGCTTACATAAATTAAATAATTATAATTTATTTTGCATAAATAAAGCACATTTCACAATAAATTTTAGCTATTTTATTAGTATATAAAAGTTTATTTGGGGGAAATATTAAGGTCCTAATTGGCATAAATATATAGATCCCTAATGTTTTTTTTTCCCCCTTTGTTTCCAAATTGACATTTAAGTGTTATTCGTGTTTTATATAGATAAGAGTACCCTTCAAGTAGCTGATCATGCAATTGCCAGAAGACTTATTTTAGAAGGTACAAAAATAATAATGCATGGCAGTTTTTTAATCTGTTTTCAAACAGGTTTAATTTACTGCAAGATATAAAATAATTTATTTGTAGTAGCTTTCTCTCACATAAATTAAAGCTACATACTGTTTTTATAATTACCAATTTAGCATCAAAAATCTTATTGTAGTTTTGATAGATTTAATTTTTAAAAAAAAATATGGCATCTTTTAAATAAGTAGCGCACCACACCATATAAAGAATTAACTTTATTTGTTTATTATTTTTAACTGTCTTACTAACTAGACAATTATTTTCTTCATAATAATATTTTCTTATAACATTTGCAGTTTGGAACATCATAGGCTTATTAAAAATTAATATGAGTTACTTGAGGGAAATGGAAGCAGATGCAGAGTCCTAACCAAAGTCTTCTCCCTAAGTAAATCCAATGGAAAGAAAATTCTAAGCTAAATTATTATGGCTGCATTAAATATTTGTATAGTTTTTTTTATATGATAAATGCAGTTTGGCTTATACAGCCTTATAATTTCACTTGAAATTGGCTCAAATATCTTGATGTAAAATTATATATTTTGAACATAAAAAAATAAATTCTAACCAATTTCTAAAAGTAGGATTAGAGGGACGTTTAAATTAAATGCATTTATCATATAGTCAGATAATTATTAACGCACAGCCAGGAATAATTTGGCTTGGAAAATTATTTTTCTTAATAGGATTAGCGAGAAGACATTGATTTGGAAACCTGACTCTCGCTCCCTTTCCTCTTTAAGGATCAGGGTGATTCCACTGTTAATTGTGAAATGTTTCTAAATGTTTTAATTTTCTAAAAAATTTTTTGGCTGAAATCAATGTTTGAAATTGGATAAAGAAATTTAGGATTACATTAGTCAGTTCGCCTAACTTTAAAAACTAGGTGAAAATGCGCATTACCTAGGAGCATTTTTTTTTTAATTATAAAAAGAACTTTTTGAAAATTTTCTGTGCCTTTTTTGGAATCTACAGGGTCCAAATGAACAATTTTAAGATTGCCGGACTTGCGTGTTTATAGAGTCACCGGAGTTTTGCGATTTTATGGAATCGCAAGAGTTTCGCCATTTTAAGATAACTACAGCCTTTTTGCTAAGTTAGTGGATATTACCGTCGTCTGAGTTTTTGTCAGAGTTTTTTATATATTTGACAATCACCACAATTTGGAGATTTTACAATAGCCCCAATTTAGAGATTTTATGAAGTTCCCCTAAGTTATGAAATTTGTAGATCGATTTTAGGACTGCCGAAATTTTCGCGATTATATAATCACAGTAATGGTTGAAAAAATTTAGGTTTGGTGAAGATTTCTGATCCTAAGATAATTATTTTTAGCGAGATTCTTGGAAACCACGATATAAAAAAGTTAGTATTGCAGATTTTTGAAAAACTGTAGTCACGATAACTAAAAATAAACTTATTTTGTTGTTGCAAAATCGAAAAAACTGGTCGTATTTTGCGATTAGCGACTGTGAATTTTGAAACCTGGTTGTAATCAGTATTGTCATTATGAGTATTCATACGTTTTAAATTTGTGAAATGTATGTATGGCGTATTATTTTAAAAATGGCTTAAATTTATTGAAATTATTAATTTATTTAAATTTTTTTGTACTCTTTACCAATTTTGTTGAAAACTATACCATAACTGGGTAGAAAATTACAACAGTAGTTACTATAACATAGAAAGGTAAATGCTGGTCCACTATCGTCAAATAATTAAACTTGTATCAGGATGTATATTTATAAAAAACAAATTTTTCTTTTTAAAAAATATGGTTGAATTTTAAAATTTACAATATTACCTATAAGATTATGCTAAAATTTTATTACATTATGTATGACTTAAATATTATTCAGATTCAATGGAAGTGAAGCCAGTTACTACAAGAAAGCTGCGCCGCAGACCTAATGATCCATTGCCTGTACCTGAGAAAAGAAGAAAAACTCTGCCAAATATCCTTTTGAAGTATTATTGATTTATACCTTTAATTCAGTCTCTTAGGGATAAACAAACTACAAAAATTGCATTAGATTTAAATTAGTCATTAAATTAAAATTAAAGATTTTGGAAGAAAGAAAAGAAATTGATCATATAGATTGATCATAGATTGAATCTATTTAATCATTAGATTTTGGTTGCATTAAATTTTAATCAAAAATTTTAATTGATTTATATACTTATATTTTTAAATTTATATTTTTGTAATGGATGCTTAAAAGTTGACAGTAGTTGAAGCACATGAAAAAAATTTAATGTTTCATTTCTGTACAAATATTTCAAGTATGTTTTGCTTTCACTTTACACTTATAATGTAAAATTTGGAAGTATTATAATAATTTTGACCATTTGTTTGATCGTCATTAACTTTGACATTCCAAACCATAAATTTCACATCGAAGTGTGATGCCATCGAATTGTAGTTTAGCACCAAGCTAATTCATTTCAATTTATATTAAATTTCATCTTAAGTTTGCAAGTAGAAATTTGCATGTTTAAAAAAAAAACTTATTTTTATTTAATTATTGTCATTATTTGCTATTTTTATATTGTTATGTTCCATTACATGCATTATTTAAAATGAAAAATGCATAAATAATGGTTGCATTTTAAATACATATTTTTTAAAAAAGCTTTTTTAAATTATAAAAATATCATTTTGGAATTTAGTTTACTTTAAAATAGTTTAATTTTATAGGTTTTTATTCTTCTAATTATAAATAAAATTTTGTGCACTTTGCATTGATGAAGGCATTAATTTAAGGTAACTAATTTGTTGTGTTAGTATTAAGTAGAATTAAAGGATATTTTAGCTAATTTTGTTTTTTGAGGCATTAAATTATTGTTTGGAAGCAGATGAAACTGTTTAGTTTTTCTTAATGTATATTCACCTCAACTCAACTTCCTTTTGGATGATGGGGACATCATGGATGATCTTAGAGCAATTAGTAAGGTAAGTATTTTGGTTTCATCTCCAATACCACCCATAGCGTTGTATTTACTTTTACAATTTTGTTTCTAATGCTTTAGAATCTTGTGTGGATATTTGTAACTAACTAAAAAATATTCTAATGTCGAATATTATAGTATAGTACTTTTGCTATTGTACAGATTTTCACACAAAATATTCATTTTTTTTTAAATTTTAAAAAAAATTACATGGTTTATCATATTTGAAAGATAAGCGAAATATCAAATCAATATGTGCCTGAATTTCCTTTCAGATATAACAATTGTTACTAAAGTAAAAATTTTAAATAAATTCTTTTGCATAACTAAGGCTAACTGCACACACAAGTTTTGGCATTTATTGCTATGCTTACGAGTCACAATGGCACACAGTGCCTGTATGTGGAAAACCGACTGGGTCTTATTATTTAACACGTGTAAAATTTATAGCTGTGCTTTGTTACTTTACTTAGGGATGATTAGCTCTACCACAGGTTCAGTGTACAATTTATATAATTTACATTGTGTACAAATATTTTTGAAGAATTAGGTATGATTTTTTCTTTGCCAAAATGTTCAAGCTTCTATTGACTTTACACAGCTACCGTAGTGTACAGAATTCCCATTTGGCTCAAAAAGCTCCTAAACTAGAAAATCGTTTAAGGGCTTATATAAAGTCCCTACATTTCCTTTAACAACTGCTAAAAGGCTCTTTTTTTTAAAAAATACCTTACAAATGTCAAGCTCATTTTTTGTTATGTTTAATGGTGAAAAATTTGGCCTTTATCAAACCTCAAACCAAAAAGTTTGTGACTAAGCCAACATTTTTTCAATTTCAAGGCCACTCATAAATTGGGACATTCCGTATGTTCATACTTTGACGTTTCATTAGAGGACCTCTATGTTGGGCTTAATTGTGCTAACTTTTACCAACAGAAAAGTCAATTTTATATAACTAATACTGGCCCTCAAAAAGCTCCTAAATTTTGCTGTACATTTTGGGTGTGAACATTTAGTAACCACAGGTCTCCTAAGTATGGAAAACTGAAATTATTGTGTGTGAAACAAGACTTACATTTACCATTTGTTTGCTAGTTTTTCTGTGCCATGCACTATATGGACTGTAAATAACTGTAATTTTCTTTGTTTGCAGAATAAGAATTCTTCATCCAGCAAAAGACATGACAGTATGTAAACATATTTTTTTCTCATACTTTTGTAGTTGAGCTCTTTAATATCTAACCTGTTTTCTCATTATCTATTTTATCCTAATAAGGATATACATTATTGCACTTATCTTCAAGTGCCCTTTATTTTGTTCATGACTTTATTTTTGTGCTAGGTTACGAGGGCTCATCCAGCGATCATCGTGGAACTTCAATCGAAGTAAAAGTTGAAGATGGCAAACTTTATTATGATAAAAAATGGTAATATTTTTTAATTTAAAATTTTATTATATAATTATTCAAAAAAAGTGCACTTTTTGCAATTTCATATAATTTC
Source organism: Oedothorax gibbosus (assembly GCA_019343175.1). Classification (NCBI taxonomy): domain Eukaryota; kingdom Metazoa; phylum Arthropoda; class Arachnida; order Araneae; family Linyphiidae; genus Oedothorax; species Oedothorax gibbosus. The sequence continues at coordinate 349,466 of JAFNEN010000073.1, read as the reverse complement.
TATGATAAAAAAAAGAACGCTAATGGGGCTATTTGACACATTAAAAAAACTATATAATATTCTGATAGAAATGGAAATTGCAGATTGATTACAATAACGGCTATGCATATATTTTTGTAAAAACCAATGCAATAAAAATTACTATTGCACTGCATGTGGTCTGTTGTATTAAAATTAGATAGGTTACCTTGTTTTTTAGTTTCAATATATCTTTATTTACTTACGCTTACCTTCATGGTATATCATTACAGGTATCATAGAGGCCAACAAGTATATTATGAAGGGAAGGAAGTTGGTTCGAAAAATAGTGGGTTGATTTGTACAATCAGCTCATCTGAGGTTGGTTTTAATCTGTCTAGGAATTATTTAAATTTCATTTTTAAATACAATAAATCTGTCCTTTCATGTTTTGACTTAAAAAATGCATTTTAAAGTATCACTACTGTTGTTTTTACAAAAAAAATTTATTTTTCTAAAAAAAAATTGTAGGAAATAATATTTATATTTGTCTCAAGTGTGTTACATGACACACTATTTTTTTATTTGTTTTGCAAATATATTTTCACGAAATTCAATTAGCTCCTTTTAACAATTAATAGTGTTCTGAATAATCATTAGTATTATTTATTATAATAGTTCCTTCTTTTCAGATCTGGATCAAGCGTACATTTGACAGTACTAAGATCAGAATTTATATTTCCCAATTACAAAAGGGGAAAATTACAATTCGTAGAAGATCTGCATAGTATGTCATAATCATTGTTGGAAAAGTGCATATAATAGTTAGATTACTTTGTGTACATTGGTCATTTGAGTAGGGAAAACTATTCATTCAAACTTTTAGTTTGGTTGAAAATTATATTTTTTGGGTTTTGTGTAAACATAAATATTATCTATACATATCTAGAAAAAATTTTAAAAAGAAATTTTGTTTTCTGGTTTAAATTTGTGTAAAGTTCAATATTTATTATAATTTTGAACAAAATTAAATTTGCTTTGTTTGCAAAATGTATTATTACATTTACTACATGTCATATAATATAAAATATGTTTACATATTAAAATGCATGCATACTATTGTATTTTAACCTTTCTTACAAGGTAGAAAAATTCTTGTTGTATATACCTATCCTGTGTAAAAAAAAATGATATTTTTATATTAACTCTGTATCACTTACGAAAAATATACCATATTCAAACTTTTTATAGTGTATGTATGTAAAAATTTTGCCTTGTATTAAAGATACTTTTGGTACTATGTTAATCTAGATTTTTAAATTGCTACATTGGTTACAAAACTAATTTTTATACATTTCTATGACTCGGCTTGTCACTTGACTGGTTCTAAATTACGACTCTCGGAACCAATAGCCTTCAAGTAGCTCTAGTGCGATGATAGTTCAACCTAATCCAAGTTCACCAAATTGTAACCAAAGTTGTGTTCTTGTTTGTAACTTTCAAGACTTTACAAACTCTTCCTGAGAAGCAGGAATCCAGCAAAAAATGTGTTTCCTTGATGTTTTGTATACGATACTAAATTGGAGACTAGAGAAGTTCTTTCTCTAACAAAATATATAGAATTATTCATTACATGGTTAATTATAGGTTAGCCTATTAGGAGCCAATAGGAGCTTTAAATGTTTTTTTTTTTAATTAAGTAGATGAAAATATTTTTAAATAGCAAAAAAATATATTCAATCAATTTTAAGTATTTCAACCTTCTGATTTAAAATGACTATTTTCTTGGATATTCAATATATTTTTTATCACTTTGAATAAAATACAAAATCTTCAAATGATAACAATAGGCGAAGAATAAGTATCTGCCACGCCACGTATTTCAAATATAAAACTACAATCAGAATATTAAAAAAAAGGGGACATACATAAATTACGTCACGCAAAATTTTTGACCCCTCCCCCTATGTCACGCTGCGTCACGTTGGATCCAACCCACCCCCTAAAATTATGTCACGTTGTTGCACCCCCCCCCCCCCTTTTCAAAGAAAAAGTTAGTTAATTTTAATTTTTTCCTAAGTTTCTGAAATATAAAAAAAATCATATTTATATATTTTTAAAAAATTAACTTGCAGAAAAAAAGTGAAATTAATCTTGGTTAAATAATTTATTCATAGGAATAGACCGATATTGTATTTACATTTCTGTTGTCCAAGGACTAACTAGCCATTGGCTAATGTCTTCTAAAAAAGGGGGTCTGTATGAAATCGGAACTGTCTAGTTCTTTGTCTTTTGGTGTTTGTCCAGGTAGCTGCTAGTCCTGTGATTGATCAAGATAGTGTCGCGATTTAGCGTGTTACGAAGTACCGTTACGAAATGGTTTGTAAAATGTAGGAGATGAATAATGCCACAGTTGTGGCTTATAATAATCTCCCCATCTTTCTGAAATAAAGTGTTTTTTGTGATAAAAAAAGATTTCAGATTTTTTTTCTCAAGAACTACATTTTCTGCAAACAGATTTTCACTGCAAAAGTAAAATTTTCCGAATCGTTACGTCACGCAAGCAATTACCCCTAACCCCTTCCATGTCACGACCCGTCATATTAACGCATACCCCTCCCTCCCCCTTCTGTGCGTGACGTAATTTATGTACGTCCCCAAAACATAGCTTTAGTTCACAAAACATTCTAATTATACTGATATGGAATTTCTCTTCTGGATTCAGCTGTACTAGAAGAATTTGCAATCTACAAGGAAGTAAGTTCTGTGTCAACAAATCAAAAGTCTGAAAAACATAATTTTCCATTTATGTATTTATGTAAACTATAAAATATAGAAATTGAAGATAATTTTTGTCTATTTTCATCAGTTCAAAATATTTTTAGGGCAATTCCATAAAAATGTCAACTTTGATAAAAAAAAAATTGTAATTTTTACAAATTAAGTCTAAAAATATATTCCAAGTTTTCCAATTACGGTTAAATAAAAATTAGATTCCACAAAATACTTAGTTTATCCAATCCCACTTCTTCCCATAAACAAAGTCCTGTCCCCAAAGAAGAAATGACTGCAGCCAGGGCCGGATTTCTAAATAGGCTAAGTAGGCTGTAGTTGGAGCGACGAATTTTTTGGGGCGGCAAATTTTACGCCCAATTAAAGCGACATTCGGCATCGGCATAAGAAAAAGTTATTATAAAGATACTAATATTTTTAAGAAAGAAAACAAATAATTTACATTAATGCGTGAAACGTAAACGTATGTATAGTACTAATATTTAGTAGCAAACATGGCCGCTGCGAGGGCAATTGCACCCTCTCCCCTCGGATTTGGAAATTGAAAGAAAAATAGCAGAACAGTTTAAAAAAAATTCACCGATTATTTCGCTTTCGATTTAGAGCGTAAAGGTACATAGGTGATTCTAATATGAAGACATAATAAAATAGTCAAGAAAACTATGTCTGGGTTATATAACAACGGAGGTGGGGGATATGAATTCTTTGTATTTACATTAATTTTGAAGGGATCAGTAAAAGTAGGAGTCCCTGTAATTAAATTGCAATTTATTTTAGTATCAATTTAATAAGCGTTGAATGTGGATCACATTGTTCACTGTTAAGTAATTGTGTGGAACAGAAGTGCACATCGTCGCGTCGAATAAGAGCTAGTTTTACAGGGCAGTACACGGGTCATTCTCTGTAAATAGGACAAATTGCACTTTTAAAAACTGAAAAAAAAATATTTTTCTAATTGAATAATTTTTATTATATGTGTTGCACACATTCATAGAGATTACTCGAGAGATTATGAGATTACTCGATATATATCTCTATAGGAATGCGAGTCTTTGGGAAAGTTAGGTTAGGCTAGTTTGAATATACCGTCGCACTACAGCTGCATGAATTCTTTTGGCGACGGGCCTCATAATTTAGAATCACAGTCAAGTGACGACCCGACACTGACTATACTTGAATATTGGCATTTTGTCTATAGTATAATTTAAATGGAATAAATTGTGATTAAGAAGTCTGATATGAGTATGATGTGTTTAGATGAAACGACTCCTGATCGAGAAGAGCAGGTTAAAAAAATTGCCATCGCATTTTATTTTACAGTTATTCTTCATAAATCTCTGATCATAACGTGACTGTGGTTCTTAATTACGATACCCGTCATTAATAGCCCTCGTGTAGCTCTAATGTAATGATAATTTAAACTAACCCTAACTCTTAATCATAACATAGAAGAAGATACGCATAATCACTATCAGGAAATATTTAAAGGCATGCGCTTTTAAAAAAAATCTACAATTGAAGCGGAACAACCGATTCGTATTGAATGCGCTTGGAAAGAAAGATCCAAGATGATGTTATCCAATGTGGACTGACCTTCTAGGCTGATATGTGAGTTAGTGACGTGTGAGTGAGTGACGATTCCGTAGGAAAAGTCAAATAACATCATTTTCAAAGGATTTTTTATAAGGTTTAGATATTGTATGGTAATCTACATTTAAATGCCCACAATTTGAGACCAGTAAAAAAATTCTCGCACTTATCTATAATCAGTAAATGAGATTGAGTGAGTGACGACAGTAAAAGACTCCCATGATATTTTTAATACTAAAAGTACTGTAAAACAAAAAAATAATATTTGTAAAAACGTGTAAAACCGTTATCACTCATGGTTCAAAACAACTGATGGCTGATTTAGAAGCCTCAATCCTTTAAGAATAACATGCCAATTTAAATTCGATTTCTTAGTCGTCTAGTAAGTATTTAATTGAACTTTAAAGCAGTGTTATAGGAGTGACTCTATAAGCCAGGGACATTACATACTCATAAAATTACATAAAACTATTGATGGTAGAAAAACATCAGATACATTTTTGGAAACTACAGAAACTAATTAACCATAACTAGTTCCGCCAAAAAGGATTATATATTTAAAACGGCCTTTTTTAGGACGTTAAAAGTTGTAAAAAGCATGCAGGGACGGGACAGTGTGAGGGAGTGACAAATCGGGTATTTCAATGAAATTTTATGTAAGTAAATTATAATTATTTGATATTTTTTAAGTGGGACTAGTTAGGTTGTGGGCCAGTTTGAACTAATAAATCACAAATATGCATATATAATTTGAAAATAAAGAGCAAAGTATCCGGGACATCGATTTGTCCCTTTTACAGAGAATGACCCACACATTGGAAAACAATATGAGTGGCGGTAGGAATAGTGGGGCGGGCGTAATACAAAAAGTGGTCCAAACTTCAAATATCCGGAATAAAACATGTTCTTGATCGAATTCCAAAATTAGATAGTTTTTTTTAAAAGTAATCTTTCAACAACCGATGTAAAGAATGTAGATTAATGTAAATCCTGTCGTTAGTGAACGGCCACATGCTGAGATTGTCGCCGCTGGTTGTTCTATCACAACAGTTACACCTTATGAGACCAGGGTAAAAGAGGTTTTAATATAATAAGTGATCTAATTATATTGTATTTCAAATAAACCTATTTCCCCTCTTTTATATTCGTTGTGATAATTTTAAACAGCACATACCACCCTATTTTGCAGCTAACCAGCTATCTTTTCCCGAAGGGTGAAGAATATTGTGATAGGGGCGGCAAATGGATCGTAGCCTACAAGCGGCAAATCTTTAAATCCGGCCCTGACTGCAGAGAGTGCGGAAACCATAAATCCTTATCTTCCTACACGAGGTCAAAGAATGGGTCAACCCCTAGAAATCAAAGGGGTCAACCCGAGCTCATTAGGCAACTTTCACTGGAAACTCTATCAAGTGATCAGTGCTTGATCTAGTTTTCCAACCTTTTAAATGGGAGGGGGATGGGCAGATGTCAGTGGATGGATATCTGGAGTGACAAAAGTATTTGTTTGTTAGTGTTTGGGTCGATTTACTTTATTTTAAAATATTTTTCAGTAAAAATATTATTCATTGATAATCATTCATTTGATAATTATTAAGTAAATATAGAATACCATACCGATATATATATTGTGAAAAAAAAACTAAAAAATTATAACTTTTACCCAGATCAGTGCATATACCTAATAAAGGTTTGAAGTTTTGGTAGTTTTTATTAATATTTGTTCGTCTTTGGGGGTAGACCGAAACGAGAAATTCGCCAAATTTGACGAAAATTAGAGCCTCAATGGGTGGTAAAAAAACCTATTTTAACGTAGATAAGAACCCAGCCATATTTTTTCTACAATCTACAGTATAATTGTGATTGTTTAAACGTTACAGCAGATCTCTAAACAAAAAACTTAATGCGCAGTAATTTTTTAAAAATGTCAAATTTCCCATAGAGTCCCATAGTAAGACGGAAATTTGCGGATGACCTGGGAGAAAAAGATGACTTCGAACTCTCCCGTAGCGGGAGAGCGCTTTCCGCGATCCATTAACACTAGAGATCAGTGATTGACATATGTCCGTCCGTACCTCCCTTCGGACGGACAGCTTCTCAAATAGGTTCTGTCCGTCGGATCTTCGTTTAGTTTAGTTTAATTTGAATTATCGTCGCACTAGAGCTACACGAGGGCTATTGGTGACGGGCGTCGCATTTTAGAACCACAGTCAAGTGACGAGCCGACACTTGAATAGGCACCCAACGCAACCATTATAGGGCCGGGGCGACATCGTACGCAGAGTTGGGACTTTGGAGTATATTTTAACGTGCACTCCTTGTACACGGGGTATTATTCGTCGGACATTTTGGCTGCACGGGCCGTTTATAGGTCGGCAGTTATTTTGGCGATGACTGGACCCGACTGGGACCTTTCGCATGCTAGGCTAGCGCCTAATCGACTGGGCTCCCCATCCCCCCTCCCTCCGGATCTTCAAAATTCTTTTTTTTTTTGGAAAGCAGGCCCTTAGAGACTAATTTTCATACTTTTTGTCCGTCTGTCTGGACGGACGTCTGTGTACTATCTATCAGCGAATTCCCCGTTGAATGAGCATTAAAATTTAATTTTTACGTAAGTCTATATAAACTAGAAGGCTTCCTCCAATGGCAATTCGGATCTCAAAAACTGCTACTAATTTTTGTTCTAAAAAAATGACGCATGGATACGCAGTAAAGAAAAATTGGCGGTTTTTATAAACTTGGACTTATTTTTCATTAAAAACCAAATGTTTCCTCTTCTACAAACATCGTCAATAACAACATGTATAAATAATAAGAACTGCAGGAATAAAAGCAAGTTGTGCGTAAAGGACACATAGACAATAATAAAACACAGCAGACAGACGACAAAAACCATCACTTTGAGGGTGAAATCGAAACAATTAATGAAATTGCAGCAAAAGCAAAAATTTAAACAAGAAAGGTGCATCATCTGGAACAATCTTATTGCCGACAAAACGTTATCGACAAAAGTTTTAAAATTTGTGCTTGTGACCGTAACGCTCGTGAAAGTGTGAAAAACAACGTCTAGATTTTCGACCGGCTGGATTCTCCTATTGGTCAGATTAAAGGTTACTATCTGGCGAGATGTTTTGGTAGCCAAACCAGGAAAGTTGTTGTTGAGGTTTATTATAATTATATTGTTGTTAAGTTTTGTTTTCAGAACAGTTATTTGTAAATTTCGTTCTGTATTAAAAATTTCAGAGAAATAATAATAACCAGCTTTCTTCTTGCCCGCCCTTGACATCGGTACTTCGATTGGTCCTCTGTTCCCACTTGACATGGATTCACAAAATCACACTCAAGTTTAAATACTTTTGGAGAACATTGACGTCGAAAGCGTCAATCTCACCGGTAATAATTACCAGCCCTGTTACCTTACCCGGTAATAATTACCAGCTTATTAGTATATTAGTATCTTTTATAATAAAGAAAACAAATAATTTACATTAATGCGTAAACCGCAATGAGCCTTAAATTATTAATGAATTCAAGAAAAGAAACGTTGCGTACAATGTGTACCAAGGGAGGTTCTACTTCTTAACACAATTACTTAATAGTCTTATAATTACTGAGGATTTAATAAGAAACAAGGCCACTAGTTAAAAACATCTATTCAAATTATCTAGATTCCGATTTAATTGAAGAATGCATTGATCATTTAAAAAATCACTGCATCACAGGAAAAGAAAAACCCTTAGTTAAAGGGGAATAATATTGTGACAGGGGCGGCAAATCGATCGTAGCCTACAAGCGGCAAATCTTTAAATCCGGCCCTGACCAGACAGAATGAATTTTTATGAGTTTTTCAATTTGTAACTTTTTTTTTTTTTGTTTTTCACTTATATAATTTTTATTTGTTTTTCAATTTTTATAATTTTTATTTGGTTTTCAAAACGTTCTAAAGGAGTTTTAATTGGACTTCAGGTAAAACAAGCCAAGGAGTAATATTGGTCCTCATGAAATTGCAACATAAAGTAAATAAAACACGAGTAAAACCACGCAGGATTATCATGAAACTGAAGAGTGAAATAGATACCACCCAAGACCTGAAACAAACCCATTATCTCTTATATTTCAAATCGTCACCTTTGTCCTGAATTTTTTTCTGCTTTTTTGAAGTTTTCATGAGTTTTTAAAATATCTCATTTCTTGGTATTGTTTTCATATATGGTTCAGCATAGATTCACATTTGTTTGGGGGAAAATTTGAATCTAATTATTTCAATTTAATAAAAAAAATTATTGGAATTCTTAATAATTTTTGACTGTCATCTGAAGCAACCCAAAATTATCCTCCATGTTGAATAGTGAGTGTTGTGATCTTTTTCAGATGAAAAAAAATGCCCGGCTACCGGAAGAGTGTTTAGGTCTTCAATGGACTCTAAAATACTTTTCTATATTAGATACTAAGTTTTTTTAGATAAGTATAGTTGCTTGTAGATTAAAAAGAATGTTTAAGTTTTAAAAGCACATTCGTGTTAAAAGCGCTAAAAGGGTGAATTTTAGCCAAATCTGGTAGTAACCTTTAAGTTGTGTGAGCACGTGTCAATTCTCACTAATAGTAGAACCCGGTCGGTTAAGTCCCTAGATTCTCGTGACAGATAAAAAGAAAGAAAATAAGTTTTCAATTTAGTCGTAACTCAACTCGTAACGTTTATGGAAGATTTTTGTTTTAAAGGGCTTTGAACTTGAACGTAAAGAACCGGTTCACTTTTTATCATGAAACTTATTTGATTTTATTACATAGGGAAGATCATACAATTGCGTAATTTTAATGAGGTCAATATAATGGGTTGTATCTATTTTTTCTTTTTCAAAAATGTGGAAAGTTTTGGTAAGCACCTGTTTCATAATTACTTTTTAAGACATCATTTACTTGTCATTCTTCGCTCTGTTGATAAAATTTTATGTAAATCAAGAAAATAAATTATGAATAATAAAGCTTTTATTAAGCAATCTTATATTTTTAAAATGATTTTTATTGTTATTTTTTGCTATGCATAAACATTTTTATAAAGTCGATAAACTCTAAATATGTGCTGGTTGTCACTTGATTATTTTGATGTGTGTTGTATGACAACTGTAAAATATGTTGGTCTTGTACAACATGGATCCATTTAAATTAAAAATCATTATATGTTAAAATAGATTTCAATTCTTTAACAAAAGTATTAAACAAAGTATTAAAATTAAAACTTATCCAGATACATAAACTTCTTTATTTTTAATCTTTCTAGAAATTTTTAATTGACTATTGTTTTTTTTGTGGAAAGTTGTAATCAAAATATTTTTTTAATGTCTTAATTTTTTTTTGATTAAATTGTTTAAACATATGGTTAAGTTATTTCTAAAAAATAGTAGACACAATGGCTATTTCTCAGCGTTTCTTAATAAAATCTTCTCGAAACAGATTTTTAAAATAATCCTGGGAATAGTCTTTCACTATTTGATTTTTCGAAACGTTGAAAGACATTAATAGGAGGAATTTCCATTCTGCTGCTAAAAGAAATTAAACTAATTCATTAAAATACTCTAAATTGTATTTCAACAAACTACTAGTCCTGTATTCAGTACTTTTCCATTAAGCAGATGACATCACCTAAATTGTCAAATAAGAGATAAAATGTCAATTATGGCAATCTGGTATTTCAATGTACAGATTGTGAATGGGACCATAACTCCCGATTTTTGATGGGATAGTCCCACTTATTGTCTCACTATCCTATGGACCGGAGGTCCAGCCAAAATGTCCCTGTTTTTCTGTTACAGTCCTTTTTAATTCCTAAAAACTGGGAAATTAAAATATAGATTTTAAGAAAAATAATCGTAAAAATTTACTATACGGTCACTCTTGGCGAATTTTCCAAAATCTTGCCAAAAGTCAGTATTTTGGCGACTATTTAACTACCACAATTTAAAGAAAAGAGCTTATTGAAAAAGTTGACTAGGTGAGAAAATGGATAAAAAATCCCTGAAATCGTAAATAAAGAAAAATAAGCAATTACCTTTATCCTAATTGCGCCAACTCAGAGAATAGTTGCCAGAAAAATTATTAACCCTAAATGTGAAAAAATTGCGCCACGAGTGACCGTACAGTAAATCTGATCCAAAAAAATTTTGAATACTCTTTGGTAAAATAACCTTAAAATTATTATTAAACCTTTAATTCTATTTTTGTTTACTCAGGATAATGGTAATTATCTAATAGTTATTTGCTTAATATTAGTCTTTTCTTATTAATTATGCCATTGTTTGAAATTTGAGAGAGAAGGTATTAAATGAAAAAAATGGAGAGGTTGGGGGGGGATGTTGGAAAATGTTGGAGAGGTTGGGGGATGGGAAAGAGAGACCTGATTTTTGGTTTTGAAAATCTGATCACATTAAGATTGTGTAATATTAAGTCATCATGTATTATGGCTATGGCAACCTCATTTGTCTTTTAAAATTCAAATTGTTCACTCTTTAAACATGGAGTTACAAAGTCCTGCATTTGCTGTCTGCTAAATGTGATCAAAACTGTCAAATGATTCCTTATTTTCATGAAGGCAGGATAAAATGGTGCTGTGGTAAATGGCTGTGTCATGCTTACAACTGTACTGTTAATGTTTGCAGAATTCAAGCCTCAAAAATAAATTTTATAAAATCTATTAACTTTTATTAAGTAGTTGCCTTTTTTAAAAATTGCTATAATTGAGCATCAGGATTTCTGGGATGGCTTTTAAAGTTTTGGTAGGGGGGTCGTTTTATTTTAAGTATCCAGATCCTTTTTCACACAATTTTAAAAAAGTATATTTCATTATATTTCTTTATTTAGTACTTGTGCTAAATTAAGTATTGTCTCTTCTTTCTTTAATTTCTTTTAAATTTTCTGTTTCAGATGAAATGGTTATGAAAACCTGAAATAATGTGGCAAGTACAAGCTTTACCTACCTGAGTTATTTCACTCTGGTAACATATTTTTTATTATGTCCTTAGAAAAAATATGGGCATTATACTTTGTTTTGTGTACCCTGTATAAGGGAAATTACCCAAATTTGGCCACTTTCATTGCAAGTTTCTAGTTAAGAGAGTTTTACTAATTAAACAATTCGTATTTACTGTATTTTGTATATTTGTATTCCACAAACTCTTAGGCGTATATGATATAGAGATGCTATTTTGATTTTTAACTTTTGAATTTGAAAATTTATTTTTTACTTGCAACCTTATCTTAGGCTCTACTTCATTTTTTAGTGCATATTTAGATTACTGTACTTAGACTTTAAATGTTGAATTTTATATACTCAGCATGTTTTGAAATAAGATTTTGATTTATAGTACATGCCCATCTAAAAACAAAATGTTCAGCCTATAAATTAAAAAGTGGCAATTTTAGTATTATAAGTATAGTCTAGGTATGGTAATGTTACTATGCTTTATTCATTAAATTTAAAAGTTATAGAGGGTACTAAAACCGAAGCACATATTCTACCTATTTTTAATGCTTCTAAAACTTTCTGACATTTTTTTTCAATTCTGTATTGTTTCTAAGAAAGAAATGCCAATTCAGAAATTTGCCACCAGGAAGCATGACGACCAGGCTCCCTGTGCAGTGCATGGTCATTTTACTAGACATAGACTATAATGGACTATAATAGACATATGTATGATGTCGCCCTTAACGGTTGTGCTGGGTGCCTACTGAGGTGTCGGCTCGTCACTTGACTGTGGTTCTAAATTACGACGCCCGTCGACAATAGCCCTCGTGTAGCTCTAGTGGGACAATAATTAAAAAAACTAACTAAAATGGCCTCTCCCTCCTAAATCCTTATCTATTTAGCTTTTTTTTAAAAAAAATAGCACCATTAATAGATATTCCAAAAGCTTAATAAATGCTATATCGATGTTTATATTCTTTCTAACACAAATAAAAAATTTATACCCTAACGAAAGTACCTTGTCTTTTAACAATTTTGTTAAGAATCGCTAGACATTTCTGAGAAATCGAACATATTAAAAAAATATTATTTGAAAAAGTAGAAAATAAATAAGGAAAGTATACTTATGAAATGCGACCAGTGCTTCTATTTGTGGCCACCATTTGATTAAGTTTCTTTAAAACACTATTATAATTAAATTATTTTGCCCTCCACCCCCCCCCCCCCCAAAAAAAAAAAAAAATCATTGATTGCTTTCTTTTTACTTTTTAAAAGAATATTTAAAAAAAAACATGGCTTTTTTTTCCAGAAATGTCTATCGATTTTTTAACAAAATTGTTGAGACATACTTTTGTTAAGTTTTCAATTTTTTTTATGTGCTAGAAAGAATCTAAACATTGAAAACTTTTATTAAGATTCTGGAATATTTAATGGCCGTGCTATTTTTTTGAAAATTTCAAAATTTAGGCAAGGGTGGCCACTTTATGTACTGATTTTTTTAGATATGCTCCTAAATATGGCCACCTCCCATAAATCAGCTTCAACCACTGGAGGGTTATTACTCAGAAAACGAACAATTTAAGACAAAAAAAATCTCGAGATAAAAATGGGTTGAAAGTTTTTGAAATTTAGGATTTTTGTTATACCTAAATACTAGTACATTGAAATTATAACATTGGGCCACAGATCATACAATACATTTTCCCATTAAAATTCTACTTTAAAAATTTGGCTTTCCACGGACATGATGAATTTTAGGTTTTCAAGTACATCGAACATATTAATGAATAAGAAAGAAATGTATAATATGTACAGCTTATTAGTATTAAACTCAAAGAAAAAAAATGCCTGACAATTTTATTTGTATAGATGGGTCAATAGCAAAAGAATGAATCAATTCTCTCGAGGAATTCATAGTCATTTTTCATAATGCAATCCTTTTTTGTCTCATTGCTCATGGCTGTTTCTGTTAACTTTTTTGATTTTTCTCCTTCTTAAAAAATATTTTGCAGAAAAAAAGTAATTTCAGAACATGTTTCTTTGTAATCACAAGCTGGTTATTATATCAGTTGAACACATTTTTAAACACATAGTGAGGAGTTATGAACAATTAACTTAAGCAAAAAAAATTAGAATGCAATGCATTAATTAGCTGAATTTTATAAATTTGTCTTTAATTTTCTATATTTTGATAATTTATTCATAATCAAGAGTAGTCGGTTTTAAAGTCATTCCTCTGTAAAAAAAATTAAATAAATCTTATTCCATTGTTATTACTTTTACTTCTAAGTAGGTTACTCTAGCCTAAACACATGTTATATTTATGTATCTAATGCTACACATACTTAAGTAAGAATAAACATTTGATTAGCTTAGCTTAGTTATTTCTTAGCCACAGACGTGATGCACTGATCTTGATGTTTCACTAAATCTGAAGTTTAATGAACAACAAAATTCAACAGCTAAATACAAACAGATTTTTTGATCTTGTTATACAATATGGCTGCCAATGAAACTGAAATGACATCAACAACTGTATTGTACTGCCACCAATTGAATCCAATACACGTTTATGTCCACTCAGTATTTTAACAAGCATTAAAGTAAAGTCAATAAAATAAATAACTGTGTAAACATGCATCACTGTCATTTTCCTCTATAATTTATGCCACTGCCATTATGCTGCTTAGAAAAAAGATAAGCTTCGCCACTTCAGGTGATTTCACTATGTAATTATTTAAAAGTCACAAGTATGTTTCTCATAGAGTTAAGAAGATAGAGGTACTGCCAGACAAATGTGCCAACTGTTAAAGGTGGTCCTCAAACAGTGTTGAAACCGAGTAACCCTGAGATATCAGAATACATCACAGAAGCTGCCAAGTACTTGAAACGTATGAATCAGGATAATGCAGAATTTGCATTAAAGTCAGAAACAAACCTGAGGACAATAAAATAGGAAAAAAGAAATCCAAATGGAAATAATTCTTGCTTCCACCTTGAAAGCCCTTGCCCAATGCGATGAAGATAGTTTCCCTCTGATAAATCGAATATTAAAAATTCTAAGTATTCTTCCTGTTATTATTGCTTCAGCATAAAGAAGCTTTTCATCTTTGAAAAGGCTAAGAGGCAATATAACCCAATATCGTTTAACAGGATTGGCATTTTTTAATAAACACAGAGAATCTCTTTTTGGATGTCCAGAAAATTATTGATAGATTCAGCAAAATTCAACAAAGGAAATTATATTTTTTACTTCAACTACTGCATTAAGTTTGTATATATATACTATACAATATTCAAAATATCATGTTACACTTCAACAAAATAAATGTATATTGTCTAGTTCAACATTGAAATGCTTTGTTTAGATTTTGTAAAATAAATGTGTTTAGTATGAAAATGAGCTTGTTCTGTAAGTTTTTATATAAATATGAGCTTTTTTAATCTAAAATTACATTTTAGATGAAATATTATTCATATTGTTTACATAAACATACGTTAAAATAAATATTGTTAGAGTTTATAGAATACAAATAAATAAAAATAATTAGGTAAACACTGATTTTTTAACTAGAAATTAGCAATGAAAGTGGCCAAATTAGGAACACTTCCTTTAATCATTTGATTTTTTTTGTAAAATAATTCAATATTAACTGTTAAACATAGTATAGAATTGATTTTAAACATCAAAACATTCAAAATAGTGTTTTATAGCTTGTTAATCAAAGAATGGCCACAATTAGGAACACTGGATGTGTTAGGTACACTTCCGTTAATACAGCTTAAAGATATATTTTGTTTGCAAAATATTTTTTAAAATAAATTTTTCTTTTAACTAGAATTAAGCTATTAATAAGTTAACAATTCTGAAAACAATTATTCACCCTACATTAAAATTAGGTAGCTAAACAAAATCTTATTCCTGTAGAACAGTTATTGTTTTTTAGGTGATAAGTATAAGGATTGTATCAAAAGTAGGGTCAACTCCTCTGTATTTTGGCCTGTTCATGGCAAGTGGTGCTAACATATTTTGACTTCTGGAAACTCTGGAAATTAGAAACAAAGTTTCCTATGAAAGCTAGTTTATATATTTTAAGAAAATATTGTGTTTGCAACGATGTGCATTTTTTAAAAAGTTAGTTACCAAAGTTTCTTGTATGCTTACTTATTTTGTTAAATTTATTTTTGCAGGTTTTACATGGTAATTTCTTCAATATGCATGAACTTTTTGCTCAAGTACTTACTAATCGTGATTTATCAAGAGCTGGTGATCTCTTTTCTATTGATGATGAAAGTTTAGTTGCAGATATTTCAGAAGTTTTGTTAAAAATTGAAGAAATTGCAAGTGCTTCAGATTTCACTAAAAATGACAACAATCAGAGTGTTGTTGAAATCTGTATCACCAGGATTACTTCTGCTATTAGGTATTTTTTTACTACAGTATGATCTTTTTAAAAATAAAATTGTACACTTTTAATGATTATCATTGAATCAATTTTAAAAAAATAACTTCCAAAGATTCATTTAACTTCAATAAATTAGGTTTTATGGCAAAATATAAAATTTGATTTTTAATTCCAAAAAGTAATGTTTTTGTAATGAATAATATAATTTTTTTTAATATCTACTCTTAGTAATATTTCATATTTTTTAAATAAAGGTATGCAATGTAATATTTTACGAACTTATTAAGCATGAAATTTTACAGGGATACAGGGACAATAGAACAGAATGCACCAGCTATGGTATCTCTTCTAGAATCATGTCTCAATCATGATCTTCGTCCTTTACCTAAGGATGAAGATCCTCCTCATGCCAAAATTGCATCAGATATTGTTAGTTGTATATTTCTGGTAAGAATTTACAGTTTTTAAATTACATTTGTTTTGCTACCTAACTATTTGGCTTATATTTGACCATTAGATGCTTAGTTGGCATGCCATTAATGTTATCTAAAACCCTCCTGCCAAAATTGCATAAATTGCATATTTTTGATTTTCACAAAAAATGTTTAATAATCTTACCAACAATATTTTTGAAACTGAATGTCATTTTGTTTTGTAATGGAATCGCTTTTGATTTTCTTAATTTTTTCCAATGTAATTGGTTTTATTAACATGATGCTTTTTTTGTTATTTTAGAATCACAGTAAGAAACCTGTAATGAAACTAGCTCTACCAGTTGCAGTAAAATTTTTACATAGAGGCAATAAAGTGCTAAGCAGAAATTTATCAAGCTATTTATCCCTAGCTGCAATAAACAATGCAGAACTTCTTGCTGTTCATGTTCAACCTATTATTGATAGCATTATAAGTGGTGAGTAGTAGCTTTAAGATATAATTATTTTTTATTGATGTAATTTTAAAATATATTTTTGAAAATATTAAAAAAAATTATCTGTAGCTTTAAAAATATTTATTGAAAAGATTTTTAATGAAAATCAGACAAGTGTAATATGGACAAAGTTTTTAAAAAAAATCAGTAGTGTGGTTTTTCTTACTGGGGTTGTTTCACGGAGGATCTGGCAATAGCTCTGCGGTTTTGTTTTCATGTCTATTTTGATGTGTTTCAACAGTGTTGCCACCAGTTTTAGGAGAAAAACACTACGAAAAAATACCATTTAATTATAAAATTACAAAATCATACCATAAAAATACTAGCAAAGCGTTTCACGTTTTTTTAAAGTCACTAAAAAGATTCCAAAATGCAGCTAGTATTTTTACGATATTTTTTTGTAATTTTAGAAATTCTAAAATTAAAAAAAATATCGTAAAAATACTAGCTGCATTTTGGAATCTTTGTAGTGACTTTAAAAAGACGTGAAACGCTTTGCTAGTATTTTTATGGTATGTTTTTGTAATTTTAGAATTAAATGGTTTTTTTCGTAGTTTTTCTAATAAAACTGGTGGCAACACTGTTGAAAAACATCAAAATAGACATGAAAACAAAACCGCAGAGCTATTGCCAGATCCTCTGTGAAACAACCCCCTTAGCACTTTTCATTTTTTATTTGTTATTTTATAATATTTAAAGCAATTTTTAAAAAAATATTTTAGGTAATTATTCTCTTGCTCGAGTTTTGCCTCAAATTTATCTGGTTAATAAAGAACCAATACATGATCATGTAATGGCTTTGGTGTCATTACTGCCACAATGTGAAAACTCTGAAAAGCTCAGCCTCTTAAATCTTTTTGGACTAATTGCTAAACACAAGCCTTCTGTAAGTATTTATTACTATTTTATACCTAAAAGTGTTATTAGTCAGGCATGAGAATTTTCCGCTTTTCCCGATTTCTGGTCATTTTCCGATTTTTTGACGTTTTCCTTTTTTTTCCTCAAATTTTTGTTTTTGTTCGAAAAATGGAAACTGAATTGTAAAATTATTTTGATCGCCTTACCTCAACTAGTGCAAAAATACACCTTGAATGTCATTTATTGTCCCGGTAAATCTTCTCTACGCTTAAATTTTCTTTTCGGCTTGGTGTTTCAGTCTCGAGGAAAGAAGTCAGCCAATGCGAGGGTTATGCCTTCAATCTTAAGTCAAGTCAAATCTGTACATTTACTACGCTTTCAACTTAGCCATCCACATCGGCATATGCTTCCGATTTATTTAAGCCAATGTTTTTTATAGGAAAAATAACAGAAAACTTTCGAACCCATTATTTTTATTATGTAGTTATAGTTCAAGACGGATTGTTCAACCAAACTTCAATGCATCGTAATATTTGCTAGTTCGCGGCGAAATCGCCTTACATGGTTCGTACCCTTCTTGAAAAGTGCTTGAATTAAAAAAGTTCATTTACAAGTCCTTAAAAGCGCTTGGGAAAAAAAATCTGTACTATTTATTGCAAAATCGGTTCGAATCAAAAAACTTTCTGAATGTAATTTCCGAAGCATGTGATAACTACGCGTCATCTTTAATCTGCGTTACGTGCTACCATGATACTTTCTAATTCATATTTCTGAACATAGTCTTCAATAAATAATGCTGCATAGGCCGAGAATTTTCGGACAAAATAGCGTCTTAAAAAAAAATTCGGCTCATACACGAGACGTCAAATTTTCCACAGCATTAACGCCACCGAAAAAAAATCATCAATTTTCGGTCTATATTATAGAAAACTAAACTTGAATTTCATTAAAAAACAAGTTTAAATTATAAATTTTAACAATAAAAGTAAAAAATATATTTAAATTTTGAAGATGAATTAAGATTTCACTAAGATGTCTTCAAATATCAACCAAGCGTATATGCATACCCCTTTTAGAAGAGTAACACTTTCACCTGATCAAAAATTTGCAGCCTCTTGATTTACTTATTTTGCTGCCTAGTAATTTTCACGCATCATCCGATGATGCCGCGTCGCCTAATAATGATTGACTCTGCGTGATCAGAAGCGTCTCGTTACTTCTGTAGCTCTGGTTCAGGCCAAGTAGGATCAACCAGATTCTCCTAATCGAGTGTCCATGATCTTGGGTCGGCAAGAACAGCTTGAATGTTAAAAGATTTTTTTAGTAGCGATTCATACTTCAGCCTATACTTGGTTCCCTAATTTTAGATGGTTTTTTGTTTATAAAAAATAGTCGGTTTATACAAGTATATAGACAGTATGCTTATATATTCATTTTTTATGGTGTTAGTAATTTCTAGTCTGAATTTTTCTGAAATGCCCCAGAACAGAACTGAAAAAGTGCTTAATTTTTTGTCCCAACAAGTGCATCAACCATGTAATTGTTTTAAAGAGAGAAGAACAAAATATAATTTTTTTATTTTGTATGTGAACTACGGATATTATAGTGCTTGTTTGTTGTGCTGTTTTTGTAAAAAACATGATTAAAAAATAATGTGTAAGATATTTTTAATGTAAACCCTGTTTTCATTTTTAGTTATTTTATGAAATTGACATAACTTCAGTGTACGATAGTTGTTAATCTTTTTATCCGTGTCTTTATGTGAGTGAGTTGTATAAGAGAAGGATTAAGGTAGAATTTGTAGCATCTTTTTTCTATCCTTATTTCAGTAGAAATATTAATGAAATTTTTATGACCTAAACACAGAGAATTATTTATTGCTATTATGATAAGTTTTTTTTAGGTACCCATTAATGCCCTGCAAATCAACATTTTTCAGATACTTTAAAAAAAAAATTACTGTCCCTTACAGTAGTAATTACTGTACCCCCTCCTACTTAATATCTCGAAGATTTCTGTCCCTTCGCGCTTTCAGCTTTTTTCATATTTTTGTGTTCTCATGCCTGTATTAGTGTTTTAGAATATCTAAGTCTACACATATTTTTAACTATGTGATGATATAGCATTTTGTTTAAATGCTAGGAAGATTATATAATATAGTTTTAGATCAAGATGAGTCTTTAAACAAAACTTCAATGCTTAGTATTTGCCTAGTTTACAGCAAAATTGCAGTAGTAGTGTCTCTTTATTTTTAGAGTTTTAGTTAAATGCCAGATTTGTCAACCAAACTTCGACTCCTCGTATTCCAGTTCCTTAAATGGTACTGGTGTTATGATTTTATATTTGTTTAGTGTAAAAGTCATCATTAGTTATCAGATTTATTGATATATTGCATTTTTTTTATTTAATGTGATTAAATGTTGCATTGATGTAAAGGTTTAAAGCAAAACTAAATTACATTATTCATGCATTTTTTCCCCTATATGTTTATTTTATTGAAACAAATATAACTAAATTTAAAAAATGGCTTGTCCTTGGCATGATGTCGATATTACAATAATATTTAAAATTCAGCATTGAACTTTTTTGATTAGCTTGCACTTTCATGCCTGATTTTACTGTATTTATGGACACAAAAATAACAACAAACCAAATCTATCTTTCTCTGTGATGATGCCTTGAGGCAATAAAAATAAACTTCAGACGATTTTTATGAAAAAGTAGTATTTTTTGCAATAGGTCTCTTTTCAGCGTACAGCGCGATATATTAACCTGTCGCACTGAAGAGGTAAATGAAATAGAAACATGACACATAAATAAAATCTCTGCGTTTGAATAAATCTTATTTGTGTCAGTGATGGTTTTTTTAAAATATATTTCAGCTATTAGAAAGTAATCTTCCTCATTTGAGTGAATGCCTTACTATATCTAGTACTGCATCATCGACTCTTCAGATATTCTTGGATATGGCAGCAGTTCGACCTCAGTGTTTCACAGAACATGTACAGAAAATGAAAATGGCTGCTGACTTACAACCGGGTACTCTAGTTCTTGTTGCTAGAATATTGGGCATCATTGGCAAACTTAGCATGGTATGAAGTATACTGTTTATTTTATATTAATAGTAAAGTTCTTCTCAATTTTAAAAGTAAAGTAATTTTATCCAACTTTTCACACTGATACAAAATGTTATGTTAGTACATAAAAATGAAAGTATTAGTGTAGTCAGTGACTTTATATCTTAGGATTAAAATACTGGTCTCAATGTAGGTGTTAAATTAATTGAAAAAATGTGTAAGAAAAGTCAAACTTTTATAAAAGGTCTTTATATTGAGCTTATAAAGTATGTATTATTTAAAATTTTCCAGAGCAGTTTTATGTTGCTGGCATGTTTCAAGTAAAATTGCTAATCATGCTAAAAGAAATATTTTAAACCACCATTTATCAGAATATAGTAAAAAATGGCTAGAAACTTAACAGTTTTCTAACCATATATATCATTTTAAAAATTCTTTTAAAATTACATTTGTAAAAAAAAATGTCATTTAAGAAATTTTCATTTACCAAATACATATTGTGCATTTCCTATTAGTTGTATAATGAAGCCTTTAAGAAATTAACATCAATCTTATTAAAGTTATTTATATTTTGCTTATTAATTACACTAATCTGTGAACTGAAACTTTTTGAATGCTGATTTTGAAAATGTAAAATTTCTTCTGTTATGTCTTGAAATGCCTTGAAATCGGCCGATTTTTGAAAAAATCCCCCAATTGTAAATTTCAGTTTTACTGATTTTCAAGACAGTTACTTTTTTCCCGAGAATGTCCAATTCCTTCAAAGTTATGAGTTTTTTTTTTTTAAGATTAAGAATTTCGCCCAAATTTAAAAGTTATTTGTTATGTAGGTATTTAAGGTTCGCGATTCATTTGCTGTTTTTCGAAGATACTCGATTTTCCGTTAGTTTGTAGTTAGCCTAGATTTATATTTGGGTGGAATTTGAGGTTGTGATATGCTAATTTTTTCCTGTTCGTTTATTTTCAAGAGTCTTCGATCAATTTTTGATTTTTGAAGATGCACGATTTACACATTTTCATTTTCGCGATTTTAATATTTCGGATTTGCGAGTTCGTTGTTTTTACTGATATTTGATGTTTTTTGATTCACCGATATTCAAGGTTTCACGATTAAGCAATCTTCAAGTTTTGTTGTAATTGGTCTATTTGTAAGGATCAGTGATTCGTCGACTTCGAGGTTTTGAATTACAGTACAAAACAACAAGTTTAAATAATAAATTGTCATGATAAATATAAAAATTTCAATTAAAATTTGAAGATGAATTTAGATTTGATTGCACTAAGATGTCTTCGAATATTAGTTACATGGCCAGTACAATCCAATAATGTTTCCTGATTTACTTATTTTGCTGCCTAGTAATTTTCACGAAATCCACCGATGAGGTCGCATTGCCTCATAGTGATTGACAGTTTTTTTTGCCTCTGTGTAATCGGAAGAGCGTCTTGTTACGTTTGTAGCTCCGGTTCAGGAAAATCGGACCAACCAGAATATTTTCTTTTGATCAAATGTTATAGTTAGTATTGTGACCTCTTGTTATCACAAGAACAGTTTGATTTTTTGTTTACGTTTTAAATTTTTTTCAGCATTTTTCTACTTCGGCTTATTCTTCTAGGGTTTTTGATTTAAGAGTTTCTTTTTTTTTTTAAAGGTGTCCGGATTATGGGTGTCTGGATTAGTGATTCTGTACTGTATTAGCCAATTTCCGAAAATCTGCAATTTCCGCTATTTTACTGATTTTAAATTTTACGTTTTATAATTTCGGAATTTATGGATTTTCAAGGAGTCGTTAATTGCAATTTCTGAGGATAGAGCTTTGGGATTTTAGAGTTTTTTCGTGCTTAAATGGTTCGCAAAACGCGGCTTTTCGAAGTTCGTGATTTGATGACTTTTAGGGTATTCGCGATTTGCCGATTTCTGTAGGATCGCAATTCAACGGTTTCTGAGAATTTACAATTTCCCTGACTTCCTGAAATTTTGGAATTTACCAATCTTTGAGATTTAGTGAATCATTAATTTTCAAAAAAAATTGATTTGCCTTTGATTCGTCGATTTGTGAAGGTTTTAGGTGAGAACTAATATACAGACATCTTTTAGGTGCAATTTACAATTCAGTTAATATTTTTACTTGAAATTTGAACACACATATAACTTTTACCAGAAAAAAATAAGTTTTTAGTTTTACTTTTTTTTAATAATCGGTTCATGTCTCCAATAACATTTTGGCTGCGAAAAGAAAATTTATGTAAACAATTTTCTTGATTCCCAGAATCAAGTCTCCTCATTTGATTGGGATAATGTATGGCAAATATGCACTCATTAAGAAAAAGTGTTAAATAAAAAAGATTTTTTTGTTATGGATTTAAATAATATTTTAAGCAGTAAGTACTGTTATATTAGTTATAATAAATTAGCTATAATAAAGAAACATAAACTAACTACACCAAATAAAGAAGACTGACTTCAAGAAAACAGTTACTATTCCTTTGTCACCATATAAAATAAAATCGATGAATGCAATCATGCAGTCGGAATTGTTAATGAATATTTGACCTTTGTTGCAAATTTAGGTAAAATTGAGTAACATATTTTTTTTTGTAGTTTTAGACTAATGGAGAGGCAATAGAATCCATGAGGATCATGTCCTCCAAGGGATGTCTTTGGGCTCTTCTAAATTATTTTATAATTCTCATGATAACGTATATGTGTTACTTTACTCTTTTAAAAATATTCGCATGATTGATTTTATTTTGTTGCAGGAAAGAGCTAAGGATTCTCTTGAATTTTTGGTTTCTCATCTTAGTAAAGTTGATCAATGGACACTGATGGCTCTTCTACGTATCATCAAGGGCATTACTGACATCTTTCCTTCTCTGTTACCTCAATTTTTAACTACAATTTCTAATCAAGTGGAACCATCCGCCTCTTCAAATATTCGAATGTACCTTCAGCAACTGAAAACGGATTGTAGAGTTAACAAGTAGGTCTTTTTTGAGTGGGAATACATTCTGCATTGCTTTAAAAGATCTAATTTTATGCCTGATTTATTCTAATTTTGAATATACAAAAAATATTCAGAGATAGCAATTTTCTTCTTATGATGCGCTTATAATGTCTTTAAAGTTTCACTTAGATTTTTTTTTAATTTTGAACTAGGCAAATTTTGCTGCAAGGCTTATAAATTTAATTTAATATTACAATTGTCCCATTTAATGCATTATTGCTAAATTTTGATTAATATTTTCTGTCCACATTTTAGATCACACAATATTGTAAATCAAACCTCTTCTGGAGTTACGATTGTAAAAGTTGGCGGAAACAAACAAGACCATTCATCATCTGCTTCTTATTCAAGCCAAGGGTCATCTATCATGCCTTATACACCTAACAGGACTACTCACAATGGCTTTCGTGACCGATCAAGGCATAATTTGCCAGGTCCTGCAGAAGCAAGGTCTATGTCGCAATTGGGCTCTTTACAGACCATAAACCGTAGTATAGGACGCCTTCCTTCATCAATGAGCACACTCTGTAAGTTTTTAGTTTCTTATTTTTTTGTGTGAACACTAAACTACACTACTGTGACTGTGTGTTTGGCGAGAAAATAAAGATTTCTACAAAAGGTTCTTAATACAGCTCTAGAACGCCATGACTTGCCAATAACCTGCAAAAGAGCATTTCGCTTATTTGGCGCGTTTTTGGTAATCTATTTGGCTAGAAAATAGAGAACTACAAACACACCCATTATGCAACTCTAGCACAATGACCTTCGAGCTATCAACCAGCTTAGAATTGCAGCTCTAGTGTGATGGCTTTGAACAACCATCATAGTTATGTTTAACAGTAACAGTAATAGCTTAAATATGCATAAATGGGTGAATACTCTGAAAAGAAAAACGCGAAAAATCTTTTTAAAAAAAAATATTGATGAAAGCTTTTGAAACTTTGGATTTGAGTTACACTTGCATACTATATTAGAAATATACCATTAGTCCAGATCATACAATTAATATTAATTATTCTGATAGTAAGTCTTAATTTAATAATGTTTCATTTAGAAAAGTATTAACCCCCAAAATTAACAAACATATTTTATTAATGTGTTACACTTGAATAAAATTTCAGCTTTACTTTATTATATTAGTTTCACGGCAAAATATAGTGTTACTATAATGCACTTTACTTATATTTAATCAACTTATTTATTCTCTTATATAATTAAAACGCCTGGTCCGTGGATACAAAAATCATGTCAATGGGCCAAAAAACCATGGACGTGATGTACACAGACGTGACAAATTACATGTTTCATCTTTGTAAAACATGGTATGTTCATATTTGAAACATGGGTTTAAAAAATTAAGCTCTTTGTTTCTAATGTTACATATATTTAAGTAAAAATAGGCATTTGATTACCTTACGTAAGTTCTTTCTTAGCCACAGACGTAATGCACCCATCTTGACCTTTCACTAAATCTTAAGTTTAATGAACAAAAAAAATTACTTAAAGCTAAAAACAAACTGATTTTTTTTAAATTTTGCTATATATGACTGCAAATGAATCTAAACTGACCTAGACACTGCATTGTACTGTTACCTATTGAATTCTATACAAGTTTTTGTTCATGTCCACAGGGACAAGCTTTTAATACTCAGTAAAATAAATACAAATTAAAAAAAATAAACATAACAATTTAAAAAAAAATAAAAAAAATTCCCAGGAAATGTTCTTTTCTTCAATTCTTTAATTTAAAAAGTTAGTTCATATCTTGTAAGTTAGATATAAACTGCCAAACTCTACGGACATGACGCTGGGACATGACATATCACGTTCGGTGGACTAAAAAAAACTAATAAAATAGGAAATCTTGTATTGTTCTTTCTGTTCTATATTCTATAAACTGTATTCTCATTTTTCCCTAAATTATTTTGTTTTTTAAAGCCTATATTTTACTTTTAAAACTGGCAGGGACAAGATTGGTTTGTTTTCAGAGTATTCACCCACATGCAGTAATAGCTTAAATATGCATACATGCAGTAATAATAGCTATTTTTCTTAATGCCTGAAACAACTAGTTTCCATAGATACCAGATTTTCATATTGCACAAGTACAATTTTTTAAAATAAAAATTTAACTAACATCAATTTCTTGGTATTTTAAAAGAGCGGACAAACTTTAAGGACCTGTATCTTCAGAAATAAGTGACGCAAGTGGCTAAAAATTTGGACTTTTCATTTCTCTATATTATTAATTTGTGTAGCAAGTTTCAAGAAAATCCGAATTGGTCGGGCAACCAACTTTCATTTTTTTTTGTCGTTGGTGTGGAATGACTCAAACATAAATACAAAAATTGTAGATCAACAACAGGCCAGAGGCCCAGCAAGGTTGGTCCAAAATATTTATAATTCTTAACTAGTCTCCAATAACTTTTGAGATTCTTCTTGAATTCTACTACTCTCTTCAACTAAACAACAAAACATAGTAAATTATTCCACTCATTGACAACCTCTATTGTAAAAATGTTTTTTTACATTCTTTTTTAAGTAAGTTTTTTTTTTTAATTTCTGACCATATCCTCTGGTTCGTCTAAGTTAAAACGTAAGCCCTCCATGTCTCCCTGCTTGATATTATAAATTTGAATAACTGAATTAATCACCTCTTGTTCTCCTATTTTCTATTGAAATAACGCACTATCTTGGATATTTTCTCCCTGTAAAACATGATGTTTAACATTGTTTCTTATCCAAATGCAAGGTCTGCATTTGTTAACACTGAACGACATGCCCCACGTTGCAGCCATTTAGTAATTTTCGTAAGATCATTTTGTAATTGCTCGCTTTGCTCAACTCAACAGAGTTTACTGTATTCAGCATTTTTAAGTCATCTGCAAAAATACTTAACTTGCTATTTAACTCCCAGCTGATATCAATAAACTTAATTAATAATTGGCACTAGGACAAAGCACTGAGGTACACCACGTTTCTACTTCATTTCAATCTGTGTACTTACCATTAATGTGAACCCTTTATTTTCTATTGGACAACCAATTTTTTATCCATTGGATCACGGCAGTTCCTAACCCAAATCTTTTCATCTGAAATAACAAAGCTTCATGAGGAACTTTATCAAAAGCCTTATGGAAATCAATGTAAATAACATCAACCATATTGCCTTTATCAATCTCTTTTGTAATAAGGTCATAAAATTTTATAAGATTAGTTGTATAAGACCAGCCTTTTCTAAAGCCATATTGATTATCTGAAAACAAATTATTAGTTTCCAAAATCGTCATTATACACTTTTTCAACAGTGTTTCAAAAACTTCACCTAAAACAGATGCAAGACTAACTGGTTTATAATTTCCCAGATCAGATTTAGGTTCTTTCTTACACCCAGTCTGCTGGCACCTGTTTAGAACTAAATGATGACCTAAAAATAGTCAACTGCATCTCCCAACTCTTCTGCAAATTCAACTAAAATTTTAGGATAAATATCATCAGGCCCAGGTGCTTTGTTAGGTTTTATGATTTTTATTAGGTGAATAACCTCTTCTTTACAAAAATCACTCAACCAACTCACTCTTGTCGTTCAGTAACTTCTCCCAAAAACATGCAAATTTTTAAAATCTTTATTAAATCACTAATAAAAAAGTTATTCAAAAGTTTTGACATTTTCATGTCGCCATGGATTAATTTTCCTTGATTATCTTTAAATGGTCCACTCGAGTTACTCTGTTCAATATTAACTCTAGCATAAGGGAAAAAAATCTTTAGGGTTATCGTTAATATCCCTAGCAAGATTCTCTCCTTATGCAGGTTTGTGTTTACTACTAATATTCTTAAACTCTCTCCGAGCAACTGTCTGCTTTCTGATCAACATCTCTACCAGATTGTTTAACAAGTTGGTGAAGAAGAAGATATATTACTTTAGCTTCTTTACTTTTTTTATTTTATTTTTTTTTTTCAAAATGATCTGCTATTCCATTTATGGTAGAAATTTTAAATAAATGCAAGTAAAAATATAGTAAAGTACAATTACTTTAAAACTTCCAACAAATTGATTTTAATGGAACTAATTTCACATTGTTAAGCACAACTTATTTATTTTCAAATCAAAGATCGTAATGTTCTGCAGGTTTTGAAAAAATTGTCCTGCCTATATTTTCAACTTTTATTGAATTGAAACTGACATTTATGGTTGTATATTACATAAAAACTAATTTTATCATTGCTATATTTTGACATGAAGGTTACCAAAGTGCAACACGATTAAGTTCTCCTGTACATACAAGTATGATGCGTCTTGGATCATCTACAGCTATGAATCGCAGCATGACAGCCATTAATTTCAGGAATAGCAATGGTCCTGTTTCAAGGGTATCTAGCGGAGGTGTCACTGTTATGACAAATATGACTTCTCCAGAAAAAAGCATCAGGTGAGTATTGGTTTTATTTTAAATTTTATGAAATATTTTATTTAAAATCTTTATTTTTGATGTAAAAATTCAAATTCTTTACTAATAACTTAGAGTACTGTTTATTTTACTGTTTTATTTCAGTGGTAGCATGCCTACTCTCCAAGAAGAAGGTCCAGTCACTGTATCCATCGGAAATGCTCAACCAGTTACTTTACATGATATGTGTGCTCTAAGGTCTAGCCCATCAACTTCTACCACTACATGTACATCAGTTAGTCCTTCATCAAGCATTCCTGTGTCTTCTGCTTTAAGCCAGGTTTTTTCATCTCCTATAACATCCCACACCTACTCATCAAATAGTCATACTATGCCAAATGCCAAACTAAGAAGTCCAACTGGTGTAACTGTGAATAATCACTCAGGCTCACAGTCTTCATCGAATCCTCAAGTGTGTAAAAAAATTCAAATATGTACATATAATTACAAAGCTATAAAAATAATTTCCTTTTCTTTACCTTAAACTACAAACGATATAAAATCTTTTATATGATTTAATTTATGAAAAGATTTTAAAACGTTTTCTTTTAATTATAAGTTTATAATTTATTTAAAATTATATTAAATTCTTTTCTTATTAGTACACATTAACATTAAATATATAAATAGTTAAAGGCAAGGAATGGGGGAATCAATGTAAAAATTTATTTATATAATTTATTTGGTGAATAAAATATCTGGCAAAACTTCTTAAATTGTGTTTGGTACTTGAATTAGATTTAGGGTTTGTAAGCAAATCCTTTTTTATTAAACTTTTTTACTTAACTTTTTCATATAGGTTTACTCTACCTGCAGGTTTTTCAGTTTTAATAATAAATAATGCTTTGAGATGAACCTATATTTTTAAAAAAATAATGGTTTTCTTTATATGAATTTAAAATTCTATATTGCTTTTTTTGTAGAGAATATCTGTATTTGAGCCATATCCCATGAGAGATGCTGTACAACACTTTTGTGAAAAACATTTGGATAAAATTAAAGCTTATATGGTGAAGGTGTTTGTAAAAATTCCATTGCCTGTCCGATGTACAATAGAAGGTAATATAGTATGAAATTTTGAAATTTATAAAAATATGTGTCTCATTAATTCTCATGTGTTCTGCTATTAATCACTAGAATAAAATATATCCTGTTTTTACAGAGCGGAAAGCTAGAAAACACGCCAAGATTTACTTCACCTGCCAGGGAAAAGGAGAGCATTGCTTGTACAATAAAACTTTTTTTATAATGAAAACTCGCAATCCTCGTGTTTGGATTCATTTGATGTTTTTGGCATTACAAGTATGAAAATATTACATTACAGTTAGGATTTCATTTAACCTGTCCTTTTAAAATGTTTAGTTACAATATTTTTTTCAGGCTAAGGCTTCAATGGCTTTAAGTACTCGGGAAGCATCTGTTAGTGCCCTAAAAAACTGTTGGGACACCCTAAAGGCAGACAATAAGAGTTTTCTCACACTCGTCACTTCTGCTTTTCCTTCTGCTAAGGTAAATAAATAATAGTTTTTAAAACAATTTTTTGTAGTACTTTTATGTTTACAAACACTCAATGTTGATGATGTCGTGTCTATGGATTGTAAAAAGTTCTTGATATTTTCAAAGGACCGCAGCCGACAGCTTCGGTGCCTCAGGACTGTAGAGGGTCTCCTGCAGCAGATCTTTATCCTTTAACAAGCTGAGTTTCAGGATCTCTGCAGTAATACTTGGTCATTCAAAGATATGTTTTGGTGTGAGTTGGGTCTCTGGGGCAGTTCTTGCAGTAAGAATAAGTCCTTGTCCCCGTCCAGAAGAATTTTCATTCCTTTATAATGTTCTATTCTGAGTCGGGCGAGTGTGCTTGTTATGTCTCTTGGGAGGTCGAAGAAACACTCAATATATTCTCAATATAGTTATTAATTTAATCTAAAACATATTTATTTTGAATACTTATTTGCTATATGTTATGAACTTTTCTATAATTTAAATGCTCTGATATAGGATTTCTTTTTTTTTTTAAACTTCATCAAAGTATATCAATACCTTATTAATAGTCCAGGCAACGAAGAGTTATAGAGGGAAAGTTTTGGAACACAATTTTTGACTTTGTAACTTTGTTTGGACTAGTTAGGAGGTGAACATATCAAAAGTCCCCGCCCCTAGCCCCTGAGCCGAAGGGGGGAGGGGGGGTTGAATGTCCCATTTTTCGTTTTTTTGCTTATATCTCGAAAACTATGCGTCCTACCGATATAATTGTAATAGATAAAATGAAAGCTGATTAAATTTGCTACAAGTTTCACCCCTCAAGTGTTTTAATATCTCGTATAGTTTTCGAAGTATCCGCTCTTGAAAGTCTGTAATTTTGGAGAAAACATTTCCCCCCCCCACATTTTTCCTCTTTTTTTGACAGCATAACTCTTCAATAATGCACCGAAACACTAAATATTGACCCTAGAGTGGTAGAGATTTTAATTCTTTTCAATAATATAATTTACTTTACTATTTTATCTATTTTCCTTCAAATTTTAAAGCAGTTTCAGTATTGAGCGAAGAGGAACTGTCAGTCCCATAGAGCTAATACATTAGTTTTGAAATCACAACTTTTGCAAAAAAATTACTTTGTCATGTTATCAAATTTTTACCAGGTATGGGAATCATCATAATATCGATTTAAAACAAAATTGAAAAGAAAATAACATTTGGTTATTTAATTATTAATTGTTAAAGTTTTAAAATAGTGTCGCCATCTACTGTATATTTTTGGCATAAAATTTCAAAAATATATAATTAAATAACTAGATAACATTTTCGTTTCAAATTTGTTTCATTTCGATGTTATGTTGTTTCCCGTACCTGGGGGGAAAAGGGCTAACATGGCAAAGCAATACATCTGCGGAAGTTGTGATTCCAAAGCTAATGCATTAGCTCTATGGAACTGACAATCCCTCTTATGTACACTTATTCTATACTGAATGTTTAAATAAAACCCAGATACTCATTTTGTAGGCACGGTATTACTTTAATATTTTATCTATTTTTATATCCTATTTTATCTATTTCATTTCATTCGTCGGACCCCAGTAGGAAAACAGCCAGATGATCCTCCTGTTCTTCTTTATCTTCCTAGTCAGCTTGCGAGACCCCATTGAGGCAAGTCCCCTGGCAATTTTGGAATGCTGAGGAACATTTGAGACTTACTTTTTTACAGCTACACTTTGAGCTGGAACAGTGTTTCATGCATCTGCAGAAAATTATTTTCAAAATATCGTCAGGCGCTGCTGCTAACTCACTGTGCACTGGGACCAGGCAGTTGTTCTCAATCTTCCACTCATACATCTCAGGAGGCAGGTCATTTCCCAGCTACAGCTGAACTTGGTTGAATTTTCAGGGGGAATACTGTTTTACTGTTCCCTCGGTGGGAGGTAGACAAGAGATATCAGTCTTGATGGTGGCCACTGATCTTAAGAATCACTTATACCTGTAGGCATTGAGGGAGGCCTCTTTCGTTAGAGCCCCATACCACCTCAAGATGCAGGTTTCGCCTGCCTTTTGAACCTGATCAGTGGTTGAGGAAAGGTCCGAAAAGACCGCTGCTGCTTTCTGAACCTATGGCGACTTCAGATACAGCTTCGCAAATGCGACCTTGCTTTTTCGAAATGTGGAAGATGTAGTGTCGCACCCAGTAAATGCGTGCAAAAATAGCACGTCCTTTAAACCCAGATGTTGAAGCTCTTAGGACGAGAAGAAAGAATCCTGTGTCTTCCCACGTGCAGGCTTTATGAAAGTAATGTCCTTACGTGCATCCGCTTTAGCCATCAAGATTCAAGAGGACTATAAGGACGACAGCTGTTGTTTTCGACATTTCCACAGCTGTATCCAAGTTGATCCAATTGTTCTCAAGCTTCACCTTAAGTATGTTGATGATGATGTATGTTGATGAGACTGTGCCAGCTTAAAGTGTAGCTGCAAAGCAAGTCTCAAATGTTCTTCAGCATGCCAAAATTGCCAGGGGACTTGCCTCAATGGGGTCTCTCAAGTTGACTTCGAAGATAAAGAAGAACAGGAGGATCATCTGACTGTTTTCCTACTGGGGTCCGAAGAATGAAATGAAATAGATAACATAGAATATGAAAATAGATAAAATATTAAAGTAACAGCGTGCCTACAAAATGAGTATCTGGGTTTTATTGAGACATTCAGTATAGAATAAGTGTACATAAGAGGGATTGTCAGTTCTATAGAGCTAATGCATTAGTTTTGGAATCACAACTTCCACAGATGCATTGCTTTGCTATGTTAGCCCTTTTTCCCCAGGTACGGTAATAAACATAACATCGAAATGAAATAAATTTTTGAAACGAAAATGTTATCTAGTTATTTAATATATATTTTTGAAATTTTATAATGCCAAAAATATATAGCAGATGGCGACACTATTTTAAAACTTTAACAATTAATAATTAAATAACCGGATGTTATTTTCTTTTCAATTTTGTTTTAAATTGATATTATGATGATTCCCATACCTGGTAAAAATTTGATAACATGACAAAGTAATTTTTTTGTAAAAGTTGTGATTTCAAAACTAATGTATTAGCTCTATGGGACTGACAGTCCCTCTTCGCTCAATACTGAAACTGCTTTAAAATTTGAAGGAAAATAGATAAAATAGTAAAGTAAAATATATTATTGAAAAGAATTAAATTCTCTACCACTCTAGGGTCAATATTTAGTGTTTCGGTGCATTATTGAAGAGTTATCCGGTCAAAAAAGAGGAAAAATGTGGGGGGGGGGGAAATGTTTTCTCCAAAAATTACAGACTTTCAAGAGCGGATATCTCGAAAACTATACAAGATATTAAAACACTTGAGGGGTGAAACTTGTAGCAAATTTAATCAGCTTTCATTTTGTGTATTACAATTATATGGGTGGGACGCATAGTTTTCGAGATATAAGCAAAAAACTGAAAAATGGGACATTCAACCCCCCCTCCCTCATTCGGCTCAGGAGCTAGGGGCAGGAACTTTTGATACCTCCTAACTAGTCCAAACAAAGTTACAAAGTCAAAAATTGTGTTCCAAAACTTTCCCTCTATACCCTTTTTTTAGCCTTCGTTGCCTGGACTATAAGTTTCTAAACGTGTATGTGATTTGTTATTAACCTCTTCACTTCTGAGTAAAATCTTGCACATATACTTTCTTTATAATATATTTTCTAAACACATATATAGTAGTCTCGATTATCTGAATACCGATTTTCCGAAATTCGGCTTAACTGAAAGGCTTCAGTAATTTTTTTGTTCTTAAAATATGAAATGTAGGCATACATAAATATATATAAAAAAGTTACTACAAGGTTGGAATTATTTGGCAAAATATATAGTAATTTTTTGCTGCTCAATTTTAGTTTGTTTTAATGCTCTTTCTGTTCGTCCACCTTTTAAACAAGAGAACGTCTGAAATAGTGGCTTCATCTTGTGTTTCTACCCATCTAAGGGCTTCATCTAAGTTTTCTTGTAGCTTCCGTATGGGAAATAAAACTTGCTGACACTTCTCGTCATCATTATCAGGTTTGTTTTTGTCCCTGGTTACCGTTGTGGCTATCTCTTGAGTTATTTCAGATCATTGGATTTTGAACTGAGCCATTGTTCTTCATTTTTGTTTCTGTCACTAGGAATTTTTTTTTAAATATTCAAAAATACTTCGTTGCTAAAGTAGGAAGTGGTGTGTCATCCACAGTTTGAACTGCATTGCTTGTTGCAAACACAAGTGACTCAACCATCGACCATAGTTTTCTCCACACCCTCACTACAGATTATTTTCTAATTTCATCCCTTGAAATTGCAGCCCAGCATTTAACTGTCTTTATTCTTGCAATTTTCAAGTGTTGTAGAACATCTGTTCCATTGTTCAGTACTTCAATAAAAAATTGAAAATAAGTTTGAGATCACTTCTTCATATTTTCTATAACTCCATGGTCCTTTGGCTGGATCAGAGAAGTAACGTTTAGTAGCAAATAGATCCCCTTCATTCCATCTTTATCTAGCTTATCTTCT
Organism: Oedothorax gibbosus; assembly: GCA_019343175.1. NCBI lineage: Eukaryota > Metazoa > Arthropoda > Arachnida > Araneae > Linyphiidae > Oedothorax > Oedothorax gibbosus. Next base: position 315,393 of record JAFNEN010000073.1, on the reverse strand, counting down.
GATTAGTGACATGGTGCGTTACCTAGTATAAGAATCACCTTTTTTGGAAAATTGTTTTTTTCAAGAAAACATTTAACTTTTGAAACAAATTCATTCATAAACCATTCCAGGAAAATGTCACTTGTTACCCACAAGTTTTTTTTAGAACTGTATTTTTCCAAAAAAAAATTAATTTTCGGTTTCTTGAAATCTTGAAAGCTCTGGGTTTGGCTGATTTCTCAATTAGGACTAGCAGAAGTTTCTGCAAACCTGATGCATTGGTTTTGATCACAGGTGCTTGTTTCTTTGTACTCGAAGCTAGTGTGCGTTTGGGAAACATTTTGAAACTGAAACCGGTTTCCCAATTATAAGTTTGATTTGGAGTTAACTTTTCTCCTTCAGGTTTTGTTGGTCATTTCTCTTGCTTTGTTGTGTAAACCAACCAAATCGCCTGCTCTGCAAGCCATAATGGCATAACAACAACTCAACACCAACTCTCTTCTGAGCTGTTTATTTTCAGGATTATTATTGTGCAATCTTCTTTTAAAGTCTTGCTTTCGTATTATTCCACTCATTTTGTTTTAGTTTAGTTATTGACAAATAAACATGTGCAATCAAAACAACGAAAGTCATACTGGCTCGAAATCAGTAATGGACTATTCCATTTTTTACTACTGTGATGGTTGTGGGGGAACTTTTTAAGGCGCTTCATAGGTTCCTTTCTTCGGCCAATAGAAACACAGCAGACACTGACATCAATTTTTCTCTTCGCCAGCATTTTTCTAGGCTTGAAGTAAATGTTTCCTGATTATCCGAAAATTCCTATGGAATCTCTGATTAACCAAAAGTTTCGGTTCCTGTGCCTTTTCCGATAAGCGGGACTGTACTGTATGTATTTAAAAATATGTTTACAAGGAATTTTGAAAAAATAAACGTTTAGTATTTGCTGAGGGGCACATCACTTTGATGGAACTTTTTTGCAAGGCTTCTAAAATCATGTATGACCTTTGTGCTATGTAATTTTATATACAAATAAACCATTGATACTTGTCAGCTGCTTCTGTAGTGGTATTTTTAAGAAACTTAAACATTCTCTTTGATAATAGAAACATTAGTATTAAGAAAAACTGTAAAATGCAGTTTTTAAGTCAATTCTACAAAGGTCCACATATGATGCTTGGCAGTGAAGAGGTAATGTAATAATCATTACTTACTGTAAGAGTTATCTAATTAATTTTTTGCAGGATCAGGATATGCTAATTAATGAATTACGGGCAGCTAGATTTTTTGATGTTTTTGAATACAATGGACCTTTAAATATTTGGGGCTGTTTCCTCTGCAATCATCCTGATAGAGCCAGAGGTTTTCTTCAAGATACTCAACCTGTTATAGAAGTAATAAATATTTAAATTTAGAAAATATTTTCAGAATATTGAATAATGAATTTCATAATTGCATGTACTAATAACTCATTGCAAAAATTTTTAGGGTCAACTTAAAGAAAAGAAAGGAAAATGGAAAATTTTTCGGCGATGGAGAACACGATATTTTACATTATCTGCAGGGCACCTGAGTTATCGAGGAACTGTGAGTCTTTTTCAAAAACAAAATATTTTTGTCAAATTTTATGTTATTACTGTATTGTATACAAATATTTCATAGAATAGCATTAAATAAGACTTCTTAGATCAGATTGCTAAATCTGATTTTTCGTTTATTCTTTTATGTAGAATTTTTTTTATTAAATATCGGTATTTCCTAGAAAATGTAAAATGTAAGCAAAATAAATTCGGAACTATATTGTTCTGTTAAGTTATATTATGTTTAGCTAATATTGTCTATCTTGCAGCAAGATGAAAAGGAAGTTCAGCCAATTGACATCAGCCAGATTCGCAGTGTGCGTGCCATTAGTAGCAGAGGGCGAAATATTCCTAAAGCTTTTGAAATTTTCACTAATGAAAAGACTTTTGTCTTAAAAGCCAAGGATAGCAAAAATATTGAACAATGGGTTCAATGCCTTTCAATTGCTATGGCTCATTCACATGCTAAAGATAGTAGTTAAATCAAAGAAAAAAAATAATTGTTATAGTAAGTCCTGTTATATATTTGCATTAATATATACTCATTGGTTAAGCTAAGCAATTATCCAAAGGATGTTTACAATGACAGTTTTAAAATGGTTTATTGTATTTTTGTATGCAAATTTGTGGCATTAAAAATTTTTGATTTTAATTTTTATTATCTAAAGAAGTATTTTAAATAAAATAGTATAATAATACTAGTTATTTGTAAATTATAACACCCCTGTCAAATTTTATCGTAATAAAAACTGTGATAATTGATCAATTCAAATTAATTTTGTTTAAGGAAAATGTTAAAATGTATTTTGCTAAATATTTGTATTGAATCTTTTCCCCATTAAGTTTCTCTTTACCATATGAGGGATACATAATATATGCCCATCTGAGGACTTTATTTTTTTCTATCTATAGTTTTAGAAAATTTGTAAGTTATAAGGAGTCTTTAAAAACAGTTTTCTACAGAAATATAATTTCAAATAGTATATACATTTCTAAAATTAATGAGTTTGAAACTTAAAAATTCGAGTATTAATACTCAGATTACACTTTTTCTGCATTTGCATATGCCTCAGAGGATTTTAAGTTAAGAAAAAATCCTATAGTAATCACTTTTCTATGAAAACTCTAAGTTTTATCGTAATATTTATATGCTGTTTACATTAACTCTTATTAATATGTAAGGAATATAGCGTTTTTGTGAAACCTACAGTTTGGTTGATTTTTTGTGAACATTGTTTTTTTGTTATTTGAGATTGGAAAAGTTAATGTACAATTAGCATCATTATACAAACTAAATAGTTAGTTCTTTGTGAAAATAGTTTTAAAAAACATTTATGTGAATTTAGAATGTGCAGTGTTTTTAAATGCATGTTTACAGGAAATTTTACTGGAATTTTTATCCAACTTAATTAGTCACAACCTAAAAGATGTTATTTGTGGTGTATTGTTTGTTTACATACCTTGTTCCATTTATTACTTTTTAACTATACAATTCGGCAACTTATTTATTTGAATGTATCAGTTTAATTTATGCACACATTTAATTTTATTGTGCGAGAAATATGAGAACCTTTTCACTATTTGTAACTTATACACTATATAAATTTAATTGTTTTATATTTGATCTATTTTAAAATCTAAATGAAATGAGCTTTAAATTTTGATTATAAATAATTAGTGAAATATAAAGTTTAATATAAAAAAAAATGTTGAAATTGTTGCCTTCATAAATTCAAAATGAGTTCAGTTGTATATAATTGAACTACATTATTATATTGCTAAATGAAATTTAGCAAATATTTTTTTAAAAAATTATTGTCTTTTCAATAATTATCATCTTTCATAACGGATACTTTGATGTTTAGTTTTCCAAAATTTATAATATGTACTTGTTTTGTGGATGTTTAGCATTGTTATATTGTTATAGAAAATAATTAGTATAGTAAATGTTTTATGCATATTTTGTGATGCTAGTTATTTATATATTTTTTTGTTATATTTTTGTATATATTGTAATTATGTATGTTTACCACTTCTAACAGTAAACTTTTAATTATTTAGTACTTACCATATCAAATATACCCATGTGATAATTCAAAAAGCTTTTTTTTAAAGTTCAAAATTCAGTATTATATATGTATGTTAATTGATCTTTTTACTACAATATTTTGAGAATATATATGTACACAAATAAACCTGTGTGAGCTCTTTTCTTAGTGTATATATTACTTAAAATTAGAATGAATTTTTAATTTAATATTTGAATGTAAATATTCAACTTTGTATACCTTCAATGTTTTCTTTTTGTATGTGATTTGTTTTTTATCTTTAAAAATTTACTTCCATTATGGTGCCTTGAAATTTATTTTAAAACAAAAATGTAATGTCTTCAGTGAATTAAATTATTTTGAATGTCTGTATGTTGCTTTAAAAAGAAAAATATACTATTTTACATAAACTAATGTTGTTTAGGCATTCAAGTAAAACTAATTACAGCCCATGCTCGCTTATCGGGCACATTCAGTGTCAAACTCGCGTCTGATTGCTGCAAGTTTTGGATATAATAGTATGGCTTTGAAAAAATTTAGATTTTGAATCAATGAACATCTTACTTATTAACATATTACAGCCGAATTCGTGCATTAAAGAATTTAGAGGTTTGAGAGATGCATTGTGTGATGTGTATAAAGCCAGATTCTTTATTTAAATTTCGTAAGTTCTTTGTATTTATAAAACAGACATTTATTTAAAGAGAGCTATATGTAATGGTTAAATCAGCTGTAGTAATGTTGGAAATTCATTATGAAAACTAAAACATACGTAATGCATCTGTTATTCGTACAATAAGTTTATATACAGACATACATTATTTCTACAAATTTATGACATGTGTTTTTTCCCTTTGTGATGCTACTGTATTTACAAAATGGCTTTCTCATTAACTACCTGATACCCTTTATTATATGTTTGGGTACTACTTGAATTTACATTATGATGTACGAATGACTACTAATAATAGAGAATTTGCAATTATACATTCAAAAAAAGCAAATATAAAAACACAATGCAATTATTAACCTAATAATTGTAATTTGATAAGCTCATTCCTTAAAAATCAATACGATAATGATCAGTTTAAAAAAAATAGTGGCTTCAATGTATAATATTGGTAATTTTGATATGAATACAGCCTGCATGATACAAGACAAAAAAATAATTATTAAATTAATTATATTAAAATTATTATAGTTAACACAATTTTTTTCTAAAATTATAATTTTTCATGACAAAAAATTTTTTAAAAAAATAATGCTAATAACGGTAAAAACTTTTCTCAAATTGCGAAATAAGAACATGTTGAAAATTTAATGCATTTACCCGATTTTTAAGTATCAGACAAGTGAACAGCTAAGTTAAGAATTATAGAACTCGTATACTTTATAGTTTGAAATAAACGATAGATATGTAAATTTTTACAAAGACCGTCCTAGCCCTCTGAGGGATAAGCAAATATGCTAAAGTCCTTAAGTGTAAACTTGTTTTCACTGTACGATTTTAAAATTTTAACTCGAAATTTCAAATTTTATGAAAAATTATTTCCATAGCAGAGAATAATAAATGACTAATAAATACTTAAAATTTTGTAAAAGTTAAAAAAAAATTAAAAATTTATAAATCGTGTGTTGGTGGAAAGGTTTATACGTCTGTATCTATCAGAGGACGAGACATGCTTTTTATGGAGTTTAGGCTTGGAGAATGGAAATATGATCTTCTATTGAACATTAATGGTAAACATTACTTTTATGAAATATATGGCTGATTACGTTTACAAAGGGATTTTTGTTTCATCTTAAATCTATTTTTATACAAATTCATTAAAATCCATCCTCTTGAGCTTAAAGCATTTGTTAAGACAAAAGTTGTCTACATATTTATACAAAATAAAAATGCATAAATAAACCTTTCACACACAAGTGAAGTTATACAATAATAAATGGAGGGTTCAGAATACAGGTGAACCAAGCCCACTTTTTATCATTTTTGAGTTAGCAGCGCGATTGTATGCGCTAACTATGTAGAATTTCAGTGCAATAAAGAAAAGAGTCCTGGTTCAGATAATATACGCTAGGCAGCAGCAATTTAAAAAAAATGTTAAGAGGTAATTTTGTTATAAAACTTTAAACCTCTGTAGCCGTCCAAAGAAGCTTTTTTTGGACTTGGTTCACTTGTATTCCGAGCCCTTCGAATAAAAATTGGTTTTGAGATTCTTCCTTAAAATCGTAAATTTCCTACAAAAATCACACATACTCTGCTTTTACTTTATAAGTTCTTTTCCATATGTCACAGAGACACACAGTTGAGTGAAAACGGAAGAATATTGTAAGAGGCGTAGTCACATGAGTAATTATGGTCCATGCCCAAAATCCATAAAATTCCATTTGCACTGGATTCGAGTCTGCCCTTCGAGTTTCCAATGTGTTGATAGCCCACATTGCGAAATTGCACACCAAAAGGAAGGTCACCATTTCCCTTCCTGGCTTGCGATTGGCTTGGTCACTGTTACCAGCGCATCTTCTAGATGCATCGAGGATGAAGATAGTTTGGAAAGTTCCTTGTATGAGACAAACTAACGCTGTCAGAAGCACCAAAATTGTATTTTGGTCTATGGTAAAATGACCCCCAATAACACTAAACATTGTAAAAAGATACAGTCCACTTTGTGCTACGACTAGTAAAATGCTATCTAATTCCATGATTTGATGAGGGTTGTATTTTAGTTCTCTGACTTGGACCAGTGCTATGACCACAGCTAATGTTGTTAATAGATAAAGCACTAGTTCAGCAATGTGAGCTTCTAAAATAGCTAAATATTTGTATTGTGGCTTATTAATAAGAACAAAAAAGATGATGAGGCAAATGATTGACAAGACAAGTACCATGATACCAGTGAATAAACCTTTGTTGGCTTTAGCGCAGTCAACTTGGTAGTAATGTCTATGGCGACTACCATGAACCAATGCACCACTTAAACTTGCACTATCTAAACCGCTGGTAACTTGACGAAATTGGCCTATGTTTTTCCACATCACATATAAAATAGCAGCACATATTAAACTATATTCAATAGTACAAGGGAAGAGAAATGGGCTTGCGTTTTGAACCAATTCACCCATGATGTTTAACCGTCTGCATCCATGACTGATGAATATGCCATGTATATCAATCGAACGTTGCAACCTGTGATGGCGGCTGTTATTGGTGTGTTCTGGAAAATCCTCTGCATAGGGTAATATGTAATCTTGTTCTAAAATAATAATAAAATAACAGTAAAAATATCTGCGTTTTAGTAAAAAAAAACAAATCTTGCTTTAAATCTTGATAAGGGCCTTTTCCCTTGACACTTCTTATATTGAGTTTTTGGAATTCCTATATCGTTGGACATTGGCCTTTTTTTTAAGCAACCTAAAAAATTATACTTTTAGGTTTTAGCAATTCCTATCTTATGGTTGTCCTTTTTTTTAAATTTAGCAGTTATGTATTTAGAGTGTATGTATTTGAAAAGTTTAAGAAAAATATGTATTTAACAAATATTTATTTAAAAATTAAATAACAGTATATATTTTTCGGTTTTAACACTCACAGCAGAAAACCCCCATAAAACCCTCATTTTAAATGACATATTTTGTCTTTGGTAATGTAATCAATGAACAGGGTATCCTGAAAAGGACTCCCTTATTTGAAAATTAATATCTGGAAAATGGTTAATAACCAACAGAGTCTTGCGCATATTTGTGCGAATTTGTTTTATAAGACTATGGCATATTTTTATGCAAATGGAGCTGCTCTAGTTTTGTAGTTACGACTTATAAGTAAGGACATTGTCGAAAATGTGGGCTATAAGCGGCTATGACATGGGTACATCTCTACAGCTTTTTCCAACGTGGGGACCCGAATTCCACTCATAAGTCCGTGATAAATAATTTGAGTTGAAAGGTTGCCATATTTTATGGAAGATGGTGTCCTTCCAGTGGCCCTATAATACGAAAGAAGAATATTATTTTGATCACTTTACTATTTTCTAGATATTAATTTTTCAAAGATGGGAGTCTTTTTTATGACATACCTGTACTTAATAAATAATATCTTGACAACCAAAACGATGGACCACACCATTGCATAATATAATGTTCTTGCTCTGGTGCCGCACCGTACGTACAAAAATAACTTCGACCATTGTTTCTAAAACACTCAAAATTTAAGAAAGATTGAGTATTTTATGAAAAAAAAAATGGTATATGTCTTTTTTGTGGGCATTTCAGCTGACCTGTTATATGCAAAATAGTATTCGCGTGCCAAAAATATCATAAATGTGATTAAGATATCAGAAAATACTCATTGAATTAAGAAGAAAATGACATGTATTAATATAATATATACCTAAATTGTGCATTCTTTCAGTCTGTTGTGCTTCTAATACAAAAGCAGGTATGAGATTCGTAGAATTTGGAGTGATGAGAGTCAATATTTCATGCTTCGTTTCTTGAACTAATACGTGCAACCAAACGCACATGTTAGTAGCAATCATATGCATTAGACCAAACCGAGCGAAGGTGCGGTATTTACTGATGGCCATCTATAAAAAATTAAAAGTTATTTGATATGTAATTTAATATGATTCAAAATTGAATGGACAGTTTCAAGAAAAAACGTTCCATTATAATCATTTTAAAATATAGAATAATTAACAAGATATCCTCTTAACTATTTTTTTTCTTAACTCTTAACTAATTTAGGGAAAATGAAAGAAAACAGCCTTAACATAGTTGAGGCGTTTTGAATGAGAAAAAATGGGACCCACAAGGAGGTTTGAACCGCTTTGTCTCTAAGCAGGCTTATTTTCTTATCTTTAAAAAACTAGAAAACTTTTCAAAGTTAAAAAAAGTTTAAAAATTTGTAAAAAGTTAAAAATCTGGTTTAACCTTCCGTTGGTGAGTAACTTTGTTTTGTTTCGAAAGGTGCCTACACTCCCAACCACATAACCAAGTTTAGTTTAGTTTTGAATTATCGTCGCCCTAGAGCTACACGAGGGCTATTGGCGAAGGTCGTTTTAATTTAGAACCACCGTCAGGTGACGAGCCGACACCTGAGTAGGCACCCAACGCAACCGTTAAGGGCGAAATCGTACGCCACGTCGGGACTTAGGAACATATTTAAGGTTCCTTTATACGGGGTATTATTTGTCGGACATTTTTGGCTGCACGGGCCGTTTATAGGTCGGCACAACCAAACCCGAGGAGACACTATATGTGGGAAAAAACACGATATCGAATGTTAGTGGCTACATTGGGCAAGTTTTATGATAAAACAAACAATAACAACCGAGATTATAATTCATGCATGATTCGAATCGTATATGATTCCATGTAGGCACCTTGTATTTCATTTGTAATTTGTAAACTATTGTATACTTGAGAAGATTCATGAAGAAAACAGCGTTGATTATTGGCGCAAACATAACTTTAGCTATTAAACTATTTGTGCCAATAATCAACGTTGTTTTCTTCATGTTTATTCGCATGTATCATGCCCAAAATTGAAGATATTCTCAGAATATTTCAAATATTTCATACTTACTCGAGAATTCAGAAATATAAAGTACAATTGTATAAAAGTAAATGCCATTCTACTACTGGGTGTCAGAGCATACAAAATATTGTAGCAATGAGATGAAACTTCAAGCTCGAAAAACTGTCCAAACTCCAATCCTGAGTATATCATGCTGCCGATTCCAAAAGCTGCGGATAAAAAGAATCATAAACTTCTTCATGAGTAGACACTCTCTTTGTGAGGAAAACCTATGAGGCAAATTATGTAAACAACGCATAAATGTGCACTATACTGTTAAAAAAAGAATTCTCGATTTTTAGAGCAATGTTCTCATTTTTTAGGACATTTATTGCTTTGTAATAGCTTTGTATACATTGTTCTCGAATGTGAGAACATGCGTTTTTTGAATTTGAGATGATGCAATTTTGAGAATGTATCTACGTATTCTAGAGCCTCTATGTTCTTATTTTTGAGAATGTATGTATTTATTTCAGTTACGGGAACTTTGAAAGTAAGTATACATTTAGTTTCCAAGTTAGTTTCACTTATTTTTCTTCTCTTATTTTAAAGAATGTTGTTTTGAGTAGCGTTAGTAATGAAGGAGCAAGGACGCTTCATGCGACGCTCGTCAGTTAAACTTCGATTTCCGTAGCGTTAGGCCTTACTCGTAACGGTAACTATTTGGTGAAAATGAATTAAAACTCGTACAAAGAATTTGGTTACCGTATCTGGTAACAATCGTTATCGTCAGTCACACTCACATTACGTCTCAGAAAGATTAACGTATAGCGATAGCATATTTATAGCAATTTACCAAATCAGTGTGTCAATCGTGACGGACGCTACGATTATGATGCTTAGGAAACTCAGACTTGAAACCTAAATATTACTCAAAGTAACATCATTTAATATAATAAATCAAAAATAAGTAAAGATTAATAACTATATGCAAATTACTTTCATTATTAAGACCTTTATTATTAAGAAGGAATTATAGAGACATGTAAGTTATCTACATTTATAATAAAAAAACATTTGAAAAAGTATTTAATGCAGCCGGAGAAATGTGGCTTCGAAAATAATTTTTTTCTCATTGGATTGACACTGAGGTACTTTAGTTTGAAGACCCGCTTTCAATTGGGCTCATTCCCCCTTAAGACGAAAATGCTTTGCAAAGCGTTGAATTATTCCACAATGTCACTATCAGCAAAGCGTTGGTAGATTAATATTTACGCCTACACAATCACAAACCAGACATTTGAAATAGAACAGACGTATTGAATTTCAAGAATATGTACGATCTCAAATTTGAGAACAGTGTACTTGGATCTATTACGAACCAAGGAGGTTCTCGAATTTGAGAACAATGTATGCGGAGCTCTTATGAATCAAGATTGTTCTCAAAAAGGAGAACAACGTTCTCAAATTTGAGAGCCTCTTATTGCGAGTATAGTCTTCAATTCTGTTATCAATTTCAATTTTGTTATTTGACGCTTAAAAATAGTACTTTTACCCTGTTAAGTTAAAGGTTTGTTTTTCATTACGCATACACTTTCACAAATCAAACATATTTGAAACAAGACAGCCTATACAAATACTGCTGCAACTGTTTTCACTGTAAAAGTTTGGGGTTGGACGTCATTTTTTAAAAATTTATTATGACACACAGCCTTCTAGAGGTTTTCACCGTATTACAAAACTTGAGATAGGTACAATTTATAACCAAGCCTTACCCGGGAATCAAACCCAGACCCCCAGCTCTGCAGTCCAGACCTATAACCGTTGAGCTACGGGGGCGACGATTATTAAGTGTTTTGAAGTTTTCGAAATAAAAAAAAAAGTTCCAAATGAAAAATAGGATTTTTGAGAAATCTCACGATCCTATTTTTCGATAACGGTGAGGGGGTCGAGCCAAAAATCACGAAATCTCACCAGGGGGAATCATGAAATCGTCAAAACCGCATCCCGTTATTTATGGGCGCTCTCTTAGACATTTTTGAAATGTGGAGCTCATTTTATTGATAGTTTTTAATGATAAAATAACTCACCAACAGCCCCAAGTCTAAGATAGAAACTTCCACAATGCGAAGCGTCGTTGAAACGTCGTTTCGTCGTTGTTGAACTGGTAACCTGTTCAATTGTACTGATGCTATTTGCAACTGAACCAACTCGCCGTAGGACTTGTTTGAAAAAAGTATTGGCTTTGCTTGTTGGAGACTCGGACCTCAGAACAAATAAGTACACGTAAATGAGAAACGCTATACTTCCCAGGTACAAGTACAGATAGAAGCCCTAAAAATAAGGAAAACCATTTAATTTTTTTAAAGAAAAATAATTAGTTAATTTTATTTATTCAAAAGAAACTTACCTCATAATAAGATGCAGGAATTTTGTGAGAAATGACTTCAGCCAGTGGAAAGCTTATTCCCATAACAACTAAGAGTTTGGCATAAACAGCACTTAACATTAAAGCCAAAGTATCACTAAAATAATAATAGTTTCTGTTAATGGATCATCAAATGCTACAAAATATGTTATTACTAACAATTTTGCTACATTTAAAATACCTAAAGAAAAAGGCATGATAAATGTAGATTTTATCTATTCCATTGTTTATTTTGATATATATATATATATATATATATATATATATATATATATATATATATATATATATATATATATATATATAATATATATATATATATATATATATATATATATATATATATATATATATATATATATATATATATATATATATATATATATATATATATATATATGTTCGGTAAACCTTTCCATCCCATATGTATTTTCCCATATGTATCGTTACTGGGTTAAAGAGTCTTGCATGTATTTAGTAACTTTGCATAATTATGTTAGTCTCTTGTAACTTGACTGGTGGTTCTACATTATGACGCCAGTCGCCACTAGCCCTCGCGTAGCTCTAGTGCGGCGATAATTATATATGATAGCCTCTTAATGCCATGGAAAGTTCACTAATAAAGGTAACCTAAAATGAAAAGAAAGAGGGCTCCTTAGCCCAGTAGTCGGAACATGGGCCGCTCATGCGCACGGTCCCTCGTTCAAAATCCGGCCACATCCCATAGATGGATATTTGTTGGCAAAAATTAAACCGAATTAAAATTACGGGGTTGCCCGAGTACACTGCGACATACGTGCTCGTTAAATCTGTGGAGTCCAAAGTCCCTATGGCGTTAACGTACGATGTTACTCGTACCAGTTGGGTGCCAGCTCAGGTGTCGACCTCGTCACTTGACCGTGGTTCCAAATTATGCGGCGTAATTAGCTGTGTGAAAGCTCCAAAAGGAGGCTAGAAATAGACAGCTGGAAACGACTAAATTACCGAAAGAAAGAGTTAAGAATGCTTACTTTTCTGACGAAGTTTCTCTGAAAAACACAAATCCATCTTTCCTACCAAATGTGGGAGTAGCTGCCAAGGTGTTAATGGATCCGGCAAAAGAGCTGGCTCTGGACACTCCGCCAATGTCCAAATGCAGAGACGGAACTCCTCTTTTTCGATTAAACTGCGCATTTAGAGCTCCCAGTCCGGAATCCTCACTTATCCGGGACGGGATATTGGGCCGGATGTCTGCACAACCCGCTTCTAGAAATACAAAAAAGTAATAATAATGGTTAAGGATGATATTGAAGAGGCCCGCTTTTGATCCAAGAACTTCTTGCGTGCAAGCCCAATACTGAACCGTCTGCGACAAGGTAATTACTCTGTCGCGAAGGCTAGTATTGGGTTTTGTGCTGACCGCCACAATATTAATGTACATGTACAGTAAACAACTTCTTAACCGACTTAAATGGGACCGACGGCAAGCCAGTTAAAAGAAAATCCGGTTAAACCGGAGATGTGAAATTAGAGTTATCCTTACAAATAAATATACAATTAAAGTAATGCGTCATTTTACTCAATGTATTTAAATAGTACAAGTTACGCGCGCGCGTAGCATTTAAAAAAAATTGAATTGAACCTCGATAACGAAATAACGTCATTTTTAGCTAATTTTGACATTTTAAGGATAAAAAAAATTTCGGCCGATTTCAGCGGAGATTCGATTAAACGAAATCCGGTTAAAAGGGAGCCTTTCGTGTGGGTGTCCACTTAATTTTTTAAATATGTTCATTTTTATTTATTTTTTAATTGGATTGTTTCATGTGACGTAACTCTCTCCAGTTTTCACTCTTGCATTTTCGCGATTTCACTGGTTGATTCGGTTTCACTCTCAATGCACGGTCTTTACGTCTGCTGTATTCTATTTAAGAGTTCTCTAAGTGGAACTTGTTGTTAATCTTGCGATTTATTAAACTTTAACAATACTAAAACTATAATTAGCACGTAGTGTTTATAATGTTCAAACATCTATTGAAATGTTAATGAAACTACTAATAGTCTTATTCATTTTGTTACATTTCATAAAAAGGAAATACATTTAATCTATGACTAAAAATGGAGATATATTATTGCAAAACTTTGTCGGATTGTATTTATCATGACGAATGTTTTTAATGTATGCAAATGCATCAAACATTTCAAAGTTCAAAGATGAAATAATCCTTAATTTTATTATTGTATAATATTAACGGGTATTTAGCCGAAATAAATACAATTCCAGGTCCAGCAGGACAAAAAATGAAAATAACACCGCTGGAACTGTTGCCACTTTAGACGTGAAACATGCCTATGGTCAAACGGATTAGAAGCATTGCTGATTGTTTATGAGTTTAGCTGACTGGGATGGATTCGCAATGAAATACCCTTTGAACAATAACACGATTTTAAAACATGGAGAGTCAATTTGGAAGCACCTACATATGTACATGATTTATAAAGCATATGATACAGAAAAATGATTGACCGTGCATTGGAATGTGGTAAATTTGAATTATAATGTAGTTCATTTAAATCTATATATAGTTTTTAAAAGTATAGTACTTAAATAGCGAACTAGAATGAAAGTCATATTTTTATCATGATTTCTTTTTAATTTGTAGTAATATTAAAAAAAAGAAGTTGAGAAACGGTTACTGGAAAGAAATTTCTCTCCCAAAACTCCAGTGCACAAATTTATTACTGTTAAGGAAAATTAAACTACGCATTCCTTTTAACACAGTGATTACAGCTGTTATATATTAACCAAACTATCGTATTTGTTAACCAAAAAAATCAGAGATTAAGTCAAAATAAATGTAAAACATTGACATGTTTAATGACAAGCATTTTTTCTTCAAACCCGTAATTGACAGCTGAAAACGAGAGATCTCACCATCGGAATCAGAAGAAGAAGAATTGATGTTTCCATCTGTAGACGATACCGTATCACTCCTCATATGAACGTCCATGTTATTTATGAAAGACATTTTGTGGGATCTGAAGAACTTTTCAGACAAGTGCCTTCCGATCAGAAGGAATGGCGGCAATTTCCTCCAATGTTGATATATTTTCATCTCTGTCAACACATTCTATCAACAAATCTCAAGTTTGTCAGGGTTCGACGGTCCGTTCGACGGACTGATAACCTCGTCTTAACCTTGTCTTCGAGAAAAGTGTTTATAAACTCTACTATTTTACCATTTAAGACGAAGTGCTGAATATTTAACTACTACAATTTCGAATATTGAAGTTGAATGCTGTAGAGTTAATTATTAAAAAGTTTCGTTTTTTTTAAAGAGTTTAACCTAAAGTACAAGATAGTGATACAATATTAGAGACCTTTAAATAGAAAGTAGTTTCACTAGTTATTAACAACATTTCAGATCATGAGTTGTTTTTTAGTATGACGCGTGTCGCCTAATTTTTTTTCTATTTGTTTACGAATTTTAGAATTGCTGCAAATCATTTTAAGAGCTGATAAAGTCTAGTGTAAAAATAAACTCTCTAACGGTGCAAAATAAACAAGATTTCCTGATATTATTAATCTTCCTCATGTTATATTTGTAGTTGTTTATTATACTTTTTATGTGAAATTTGATTGAAACGTTGCTGTAAAACATAAGCTTTAATTCTTTTTTTGGTTAATTCTTCTTGGTTTAAAGAGTGACTTATTTATATTATTGCTTTTAATCTACGAAACTTTTACAAATTAACATTTTTTCTACAATATATATCCATTGAAATTTTGTGAGGTTAAGACATTTAAATGTACAAGACGATCACTGGCTACATTTTGTAGGATATGTAATGGTTAAGTGATCGTAAAACTGTGATATTTTGTTGATTTTAAAATTTCTCAAAAACTATTGCATATTGTGTAATTTCTTTTTTACGCAAAGAGAACCACATATTTCTACAAATAATATGCCATTAAAATTTAATCGCTCTGTCAATATGATGTCTGTTAGAAGTTAAGTGCTAGTTGCGAGATTTTACGTCATATTTTTTACCATCCTGATTCGTAAAATATAAGAAATTCTCATAAACTGTTAGATTTTTTTTATCTTAATAAATTTTATCTACCTTAGAACGGAAAATGTCGCATCTACTTTATTTTAAAACATATTAGCTACTTCGCCAAAGGTTACACTGAACAATTGTATTTTTTGCTCATTAAATCTATTTATATGTTTGGAAAATAACGAAACTTTAAGGAATTTTAAGAAATATATAGAAGTAGATTGTATGTATTTAAATTTCAGACAAATGTATTAATTTTAAATCGAATTATAAGTACTTAAATAAAATCCCTCTCTATAGCACATGCGCCATTCGAATCGAAATTTTCTTTACTTATCGTATTTCTAATAAATTAGCGTAACTTTTGAAATGCATTTAATTTTAATATTAAATTGTAAGAAATGTTGCTTAAATATTTAGTCAATTTTCTGACATTCTCGAAACTACATTATATGTCCACGAATGTTATTTCTCCTTATTAATTTTTGTATTCAGTGCAAAGGTGGTCTAGCTTCGAGGAGTTCAGAAAATTAGCTAACTATTTTAGCAGAATTCCTTACAATTTAATCGATATTAAATTTAACTGCCTTTCAAAAGTTGCTCTAATTTATTAGAAATACGATTTTGTATAGAAAATTCCGATTCGCAAGGCGCATGTGCTGTAAAGAGGTATTTTGTTTAAGTACTCCTAACTAGCTTGAAAATCGACATATTTTTTTAAAATTTAAATACGATCTACTTCTATATATCTGTTAACAATTTTAAAGTTTTATTTATTCCCAGGCATGTAAGCATTCATGAGCAAAAAATGCAAATGTTTAGTCACCTTTCTAAGAATTAGCGCATATCTTTTGAAATATAGTAGCTGCGACATCTTCCGTTCTAAAGTAGATAGCATATATTACAATAAAACTAAAAGTTTCTAAGCTTTTTCAATATTTGACTAATCAGGATGGCCAAAAATATGACTACGTTAATTTCTCGAAAAACTAGCGCTCGACTCCAAATAGACATAATGATTTAATTTTAATAGCATATTATTTGTAAAAATGAGCACTTTTTTAGAAAAAAAGGAATAAACCCAATATACAATAGTTATTGAGAAATTTTAAAAGTACCAAAATATCGATCCCTTTTAACTGCCACTGTAAAGTTTTTGTTTTAATTATTCCCAATTATATAATTTTGATTGATATTAAAAAAAACTTTTAAATATCACACATCGTGTGTAATTTTGACGCTTAAATTCTTTAACTTTAACAAGTACTTTGAGGATTTGCAAACACTTACAAAATACATTAGTGTACAGTTTGTATAGATGTTATAGGGTCAATCCATTACAAATCACCCAGACCTGTTGCTCAACATTTTTGATTTTCCTAATTTTTTTTACCATATATTTCCTAATACTAGGTGAGTTCAAAGCCAAAGTAAAAATTTTTTTGGGGATCATAATTTTTTTTGGTGGCCATTTTAACTTTGCTTCAAAGCCGATTTTCGGCTGAAAACTACTTTCACTTAAATGCATGCCTCTTTATGACATAAACAAGTGACAAAATTTTTTTATTGTGTTTTTATCTGGTTATAGAGATACAGTGCATCAAAGTTGGTCATAAACTGCGTAACAGACCCCTCAAAATGTAAGAATTTTCAATGGTAAAATACCATGAATTGAATATGAATATTTAACTGAAATATATTAAACGAAATGTTCTAATCATTTAATTTAGTCAAGACAAATTTATAAAAAACACACATTTTTTTCCTAAGTTAACCAAGTATAAAATAGAAATTAACTCTACGATATCTTTAGCACTATTCAATAGTATTGAAAAACACTTAAAAATAGTTTGCTTAAGAATATTTGCTTTCTAAAATCAGAAATGCTAGGTGTGTTTAAATAAACAACTTAAAACATTAGGTAGGCGATTTCTTTCGATGTAATGCTAATAACTCCATTCAATTTAGAGCAAATATTCTTAATTTACTATTATTTAAATAATAAGCAAATATTTTTAAAGCAAACTTTAAGTATTTTTCAGGATAAAAATATTTAAGGTGAGTCTCTCTTCCTTTCATCAAATATTCATCGCTAAATCTCCTGTTTTAAGCCAATTTAAATTTTTCAGTTGGAATTTTTTATCTCCTTCTTACTCACTACTTTGGTAATAATATGCGTTGACAAACTATTTATAACATTATTCTGATAATATTATTTTTTTATTTTGTCTTGATATCTATAAAATCAACAGAAGTTATATGCATTTAAGTGAAAGTAGTATTCAGCCAAAAATCGGCTTTGAAGCAAAGTTAAAATGGCCGCCAAAAACAATTATGAGCTCCAAAAAATTTTTTAGTTTGGCTTTGAACTCACCTAGTATTAGGAAATATATGGTAGAAAAAATTAGGAAAATCAAAAATTTTGAGCATTAGGTCTAGGTAATTTGTAATGGACTGACCCTATAGCTATCTTTGCTAAATGGAGGTAAGAGAACGTTGCTTTAGAACACATTCAAAATGCACCTTTCAGAGTCGAAACCTGGTGCTAGAACTAGTGTGTCAGGATTAAACATGGTTAGGATCAACGTCCAGAAAAGTGCTTTAGTCCACTTCAACAGAAACCACTACATGAACAGAGATTTTGAACACTAATATCCAAAAAAACTTCGCACCAAATTCCTTTGAGTACATTTAGATAGGAGAGGTTCAACTACACTGCTCAAAATAATTAGGGGAGCACTTTGCGTACTTTTGTTACCATTTCAGTCCTAACTTTTTATTTTTCATTCTAAAAATCTAAAATTTGCGGAAGAGATTCATTGTGCATCCAGAATGAAATGGTAAATAACAGGGGGGGAAATCAAAATTTTTTAACTAAAATTTAAGGGGGAAAATTTGGAATCATACCTTTTGAATAAATTATAAAAATAATTTTTCCAAAACTTTATTTGTAAAAAATAGTTAAAATCAATTTTTAAACATCTAAAAAAGCAAGCATGAAGAATTTAGGGTCAATTCATTTAATAAAATTGTTTCAGAGTGAATTTTATTTTACCATATGTTTTTCATATTTTCATTTAATTAAAACAATCATTATTTAATTCTTCAAAAGACATGATTCTTCCATCTAACGATAAATAAGTATGAGCTTAACTTAGTCATAAAAAAATCGCAAGCTGATAATTCCAAATGGAATCATTGGGGGTGAAAGGGTTTAAACCATGGGCTCCCCTAATTGTTTTAAGCAGTGTATTACCGTCTGACACCCCAGCAAAATCTAATGTATCCTCTTTATTTAAACATATTTTTTAAACAAATAGATGCTAAAACTATATATTTTGAAAAGATTTAAACAAATTATAATTGTTATTTTCCAGGGGACACATCTATTTTAAGGATAATGAAGTCATAAAGTATTACGAATTCAAACTTCAAAACATGGGAAGTTGGTTGAACATTAATGTTTTTAAAACTTTTTTGGCGGAATAATGGAAAAAACTATATGTAGTACGAATTTTTCGATGTAGTATTCAGTTATAACACTTTAGAATTTACAACCGCAATCTAAAATTTCGCAATATTGTTTAATTTGTACGGGCAATAAATAGTTTAAAATATCAGTTGTGAAAATGTTGAGCGGTTAATTGAGGTGAAATAATGAGTGATATAGAAATGGCTATTTATTGTTACATTAGGTTAAAAGAACTACAAGCCATAGAAATAAAGAAATTGACAACAAAAAAATCAATTCCAAATTCTGTACAGCATTTTCATTTTTATAGATTTTTTTTTATATTTACAGGTTATCTTAACATGCGGGCTCTGAGAATTAATTTTGGCTAATTCCATGTAACTGTAGTGTAAGTCACGATTTAAGAGGAGATTAAAAGTTTTTTAAATTTAAAAAATAAATCAAATTAAATAAAGTACATTACATTATTTATTTATAACAAGTGTAGATCAACTATTCCACAATTTTTTTTACATTTAATGTTAAAAGTTGTAGTGATAATCTTTTTTTACAAACGTGACTTACACTACAGACAGGATAATTTTGCATGGAATTACCGTTTAATTTTTTTTTAGCTTTCTACTTCTGCATCATTTTTCGTCAATTTTTATGAACTGCATTCAACTGCATCGATGCGCCTGTTTTACAAGACAAATAAAGTCAAGTTTTGCCCTAGTAAATTGAAGAAATCTGATCATTGTCTTGTAATTGAAATCATGATAAGACGAATAAAGTCCAGGAGGCTTTCCCCGCCGCAATAGGGCACTCTTTTTTCCAACTGTATGGGGATTTCTCCCTGGTAAAATGATTATAAAAATTGGCCACTGTATAATAGACATTTTATACAGTAAACGAAACTAATATGCAATTTTTTTTCATTGACATTTTCTTTTATTTATTTGTTTCCTAAAGATTTTTTTTTATTGGGAATTGGGGACTCAGAGATACTCAAATACGAGTGTTTTTTTTTCAACCTCCGATGAATTGTAAATAAAAGACGGGTCAATATACAAAAAAGATTTTATTACCAAAAGTAATGTACAATACAGTTTGTTTCTCTACATAATCACCTTGACGATTAAGGCATTTGTCATATCTGTAAATAAGCTTTGAAATACTCTCTTCATAAAATGTAGCCGCCAATGATTGGAAGGGAGTTGTGACGGTTTCGTTTAAAAAAACGTCAATTTCTAAACTTCACGTCAATTTTTTTCTTTCTTCCAAACCACTGCTAATCGATAATTTCACTTATGGTGAACCTTCAAGTTTACCTAACCGCTTGGTCAACTCGCTGAACTATGTCGTCTGTAGCGACAGACTTGCTTCTTTGACTCCCTTTATAAACATCAGTTCGGCCACCTTTAAATTTTCGACAGCATTCACGAACAACGCCATCACTTATAAAGGTGTCTCCATCTCCATTCATTCGACTCATTCTTCGATGAATTTTCATTGCACTGTTTCCTTCTGCCCGCGAGAAACGAATAATAGCTCTCAATTCTCACTTGGCGGCTACATTTTATGAAGAGGGTATTTCAAAGCTTGTTTACACAAATGGCAAATGCCTTAATCGTCAAGGTGGTTATGTTGTGAAATAAGCTGTATTGTACATTACTTTTGGTAATAAAATCCTTTTTGTATATTGACCCATATCTTTTCTTTACAGCCCATCGGAGGTTGAAAAAAAAAATCCTTCGTACAAAAATGGGCTAGGTACAACATGTTGAATTTGAACTTGCTCGTGGCTTTTCCTTAGCAATCAAGGGCGGATCCAGGGTGACAATTTGGGGTGGGGGGGGGAATTATAATAAATAAATAAAAATATTTTTTAGTTAAATTTATTTTTAATTACAATTATGTTTAATTACAATTATGTTTAATTACAATTATTTTTAATTACAATTATGTTTAATTACAATTATGTTTAATTACAATTATTTTTAATTAACATTGTTTTAATTAAAATTAATTTTTAATTTATTTTTCCATTGTAAATACAGTTTTTTAGTATTAATTTAGTATGTATTACTAATTACTTTTTATGAACATTAATTAGTTTGTATTTTACATAACTCATATTTGTATTATTTATTAGATAATTAATGTCTTATTTTTTGAATAAAAATGGGGTTGTGTGTGTTTCACTGAGAATATCTGGCAATAGCTCTGCGGTTTTGTTTTCATGTCTCCCGAATTACTGTTGTTTTGGTATTCGGGAGTGAGTTTCCGAAGAGAATATTTTAGTTGTTATTTTTTTAAAATTCCAACTTCTTACAATGCAAGTTTTCCTTGATAAATGATTAAAACAACCAACAGTACAGCAAGAAGTTGTAATTTAAAAAAATAACAAAACTTAGAAAACTCAATTTCGAATAGCAACAAAAGTAATTTGAGAGACATGAAAACAAAACCGCAGAGGTATTGCCAGATCCTCCGTGAAACAACCCCCTTAATAGTAACAATTAAGAAAAATTTAATTATAGAATGCTTTTATTTAAAATTTAACTACTTAGATAATTTAAATCATCTGATTTGTTGTACAGAAATTAAACGACAAGCTTCTATTATTAAATTTAATTATAAAATGATTTTTTTATAAATAATTTTACATTTACTTAGTTTATAAAAACAGTAGTATATTTAACATATTTCAAAACTTAATTATTTAACTATACTGGTAGTTAATGAACACATTTAATTAAATAGTAATTATTAAAATATTAATCAATATTCTATCTAAATTTAAAAACAAACAAACCTTGATTTGCATGAGAAGTTTATATATCCATTTTAAATAACACAACTATGGCAACCAGTCGCCAATAGCCCTCCTATAGCTCTAGTGCGACGATAATTCAACATAACCCTAATCATTTATGTCGTTAAAATATATAAAAATAGTAGCTAGTTTTTATAAAACATGTACTTAAATTTTAAACAGCAATTAAAATGTAATGAAAACAGAAAGCTTATTATAAATATTAAATACAAATACATCTCAATGAAATAAATGTTAATCGTGCAACAAATTGCAGTTTTGATGCATTATAATTAATCTCGTTAATCATTTTAATATCATTGAGTACAGGAAATGTCAGAAAATGTTATAAATTGGAACTTACTCATTGATTAGAATTTAGATGAAGAAACCCCTAAAAACTATTCTTCTTACTCTTACTCGTATGACATCTATTTTGCTCCTATAAAATGTAATTGAGACATACGAGACCGAAGGCGCGAAAAACTCCGATTGAAGCATTGAGTCACCTGCTTAGACGCCACATTTATTCCAAAATAGAAAAAAAAACACCCGTAATATGGTCTCTTTGGTTATCAGTTTAAAAAATCCAAGTAAAAAAATCAAAATCTTGTTCGCACGAAAGAAGCAACTCATAAAAAAAAACAGTACAAATGAAAAAAAAAATCGACGCCAAATGTTTTTTTTTTCAGACTTGCCGTTTTCTTATTGTAACCGATCCGACGCGTTTTTCCGTTTTCTTCCAAACACAAGCTTTAAAAAAAACAACACAAAATTAAAGTGTTATACAAAAGCCGTAAGATTTATTACGCCAGCTGCAAATGTTTAGACATTTTTTAGAACGATTTTTAAATGAAATTCATAATATTGGTCACGTTGGCTCCACTGTTCGTCATCGGTAGTTTGCTTTTTAAGTATACTATAGTTTAGTTTGAAATATCGTCGCACTAGAGCTACACGAGCGCTATTGGCGACCGGCGTCATAATTTAGAACCACAGTCAGGTTACGGAGCTGACATCTGAGTAGGCACCCAGCGCAACCGATAAGGTAGACATCGTACTTAGCGTCGGGACTTTGGAGCATATTTAAAGTGTACTCCCTCTACACGGGGTATTATTCGTCAGACATTTTTGGCTGCGCGGTCCGTTTATAGGTGGCCGGGTTATTTTGGCGATGTCCGGACCCGAACCTGGGACCTTCTGCATACAAGGTGAACGCCTTAACCGACTGGGCTCCCCAGCCCCTTAAGTATGCAATAACTTTAAGGTTTCGGTTAACCGTCTTTATACCTTTATGGTCAAAACATATATTATTAGGGCTCTTTGGAAAATTTCTATTGTTGACAAAATTTTAAATTGACTACATTAATTTGTGTCTGACGCGTAACAATAAACATCATATTCATACTCACTACAGATACTTTACAGTAGAAATTACGATAGAAAAAAAGCGCGAAAAACTCCTAACTTATAACACTTATTTCACTTGTATTAAGTAAAATAAAAACCCTAAAAATGAAATTTTAAAAAAAAATAGTCATAGTGGAATTTCTTTGATTTATCAACGAACAAATTGCACTATTATACTTGAAAACGAATTCAAATATATCTGTCAATATTTTATTTCTATTTTTTTTTTTTATACTTCCTTCCTATTCGAGAGGATAGCTGTCGTTATTGGCGCCATAAAAAATGTATCTAAAATCTTATTCCCGCCAAAATTGCGATTGGCTTAAAAATAAATCCGAAGGGGGGGGGGGGGGGGGGATAGTTTTTATTTCTTTTTTTTAACATTGCGTAATAACCTGTTCCCCCACAGCGCCCGAGCCGTAATATTTTTTTCCATGTTCTAGTTCTAAGTTGAGAACGCAACGAGTTGTAGTATAAATATAAATATTTGTAAAAAATAAAAACATTTCTTTACAAGTTGATTCTATCTAGTATGAATTTTAAGATTTTTTTTTGGGGGGGGGGGGAATTTCCCCCTTTCCCCCCCCCCCCCCCCGTGGATCCGCCACTGTTAGCAATCAAGCTTAAACTTCTGATTTAGAGTATAAATCCACAAACACCATAATAAAGTGCTTACTATAAACTTAGTATGGTAGTATATATTAAGTATAAATTAAGTATGGTGAATTTTGCTACTCTTTGTTATTTATAAGTTGTAATTTGGAAATACTTATAATTAATATTGTAAGTTATCTTTTTCAATAAAGTATTTGGTTGAACATTTGGAACATTTGTGGAATTGCTCAGTTATAAATCGTACATTTCAATTTAGTTTTGTCAGTAAATTTTGTATTCTTTTACGTTTTAATTTTCTTAACGATTTTTTTTATTCCCGGATTGGTTTAATCCAATGATTTTTTCATCATCCTATAAGAGAAGCAATTACAACGAAAGGACGATCTATTAATAGGTACCTTAAATAAAACGACCAGGATGAGCAAAAATATTTAGAAATGAGTTTACCTTATTAAATAATATAATAATTAAAGTAAACAAAAAATTTAATTGGAGAATATACATGCATTTAATTTATCAGCTTTATAAAAAGCAAAAAATTATTGACAATATAACAAAAATTAATGCGTATACACAAAATAATCCTGAAAAAGGTAATTATCGTTTACTCTAAAATAAAAAAAATTGCGTAGACATAAATACATTTAATAGGAAATTTAACAATTGTTTTTTTAAACTGATTAAATTAACAAGAATATAGCTGTAAAACTATCGCAATTAAATATCTTAATAAAGCCCAAATCTTACTTATATTAATTTCTTTCAACTTTTCATTGCTTAAACTTGCACATTTTAAAATTCACATTAAAAAGCATCATCCTACTTACTTCTACGATGAGCAGCCACTGTATCGTCGTCTAAATTATTGAGAGACATACTACGAGACATCATTGACACTTCTTCGGAGACACGCTTTGAAATGTTGCCATCATCCTGTGAGTGTTGATTTTGACTGTAAGACATATTATCGTCAAATATTATTTAAAAACAATATTCATGGAATATTTTATATAAATTTTACTCTGACAAGATAAGTTATTACACTTATAAACAGAAAATGCAATTTAACCACTTTAAGGTTCATTCGCAGGGAGGGCTGAAATAATTCAAACTAACAGAATTTCATTTTAATCATCATGAAAATTTTGAAATCCAATCAGCGAATACTTCAAACATTTTAAAAATAGTACCATTTGTTTTATAGTTCTAATATAATATACAATGTATAATGCGTATTTAATGTTAATACAATTAAAAATATTATACATATAAAATAAATGTTCCTTACAGATCTAAAAAGTTACTAAGGCCTTTAACTAACTTTAACATTCTGCCGGTATTATAGTTAATTTTTGGTGAGGAGGGTAGTTCCGAGTTACCTCCGAATGTTGAAGAACAACCAAATCATAATAGACAAGCCCATTTCGAGTTTTCTCTTGTGAGAGGGCCGGGGCGTTAAAGGTTTAAAAAAAAAGGATTTCTTCATTTAGTTCATCTTCAATAAAATGAAAAAGACAAATGGAGAACTATTGTTTACAGTTCTGACGTCATATTCTGTAACCCAGTAATGAGAAGAGTTAAAAAGTCATCACTGTTATTCATGTTGTAAGGACTAGACCATTCACACTATTATGTCTTTAAACTGAATTTGATTCCGATTGAACGATTAAATTGATTTTGATATATTGAATAAATTTAAATAAAATTTTACTTGGCTAATCAGGGTAACTCGCAGTCATGGTGAAATTTTATTTGAAGTGCATTGTTAATTAACTTCCTAACGCTGAAATAATAGAAAATTTTCAGAAGTTTTAGTTCATGCAAAGCAGGATTTCACGTTAATGCATTATTTTTGCCAAAGTATTGCTTTAAAATTTAAGCATTTTTTCACCGGGTTTGAAATTAGTAATATGAAACAATCTTGAAGGGAAAATATCATCTTATAACTTTAGGGGACTCGGTACCCAAAATGTTTTATTTTTTAAATTGAGATTGGCAAAAATATTTATTTTTGATAAATAGGTGTAAAATGGTCTAAAACAGAAATTTTATTTATATAAAAGCATTTTTAAAAATTAAATATATTTAATTATTAAAAAAAAATTAACGCATATTTCAATACCTGTATTCTACCTATTTCAATACCTGTATTCTACCTATTTCAATACCTGTATTCTACCTATTTCAATACCTGTATTCTACCTATTTCAATACCTGTATTCTACCTATTTCAATACCTGTATTCTACCTATTTCAATACCTGTATTCTACCTATTTCATTTTTTTGCAGTGACATTTTTATGTAAGCATTATTGAATCATTCCTTGTAACTTAAGGTACATTGAATTTCTGAATAGGGGCATATAGTTACGGAATAAAAAATATTTTATGGATAAACATCAGAATTTAATGAAAAAAAATACAAATTTCAAATTTGTTATTTTTAAAAAAAAATCAATGAAATATTATAATTTTACTATTCCATACCTAATTCTATTTATTATAGTCTTATTTATTAAAAAAAATAGCTCGCTTTCCATAAACATTTATTGGATCTTTATCATTTTAAGTACCGGGTATGCTCTCAAATATTACAAACTGAGTACAATCAATTTAAAGAATTAAATGGTAATGGAACATTCAATAAAAAGTTAAAATAAGAGCTTTTTATGTCAAAAGTATTCCTACAATTATTTTGAAACTTCGGGAAAATGTACTATGTGGTTTTAATAGTATTTTAAGTCAGTAAAAAAAATTCGACATTTTCACCGATTTTAGGGTACTGAGTCTCGTAAATTATTAAGAAAGGGTATTATAGTTTATTGACAGATTTCGATACTTAAAAATTTAAAAATCTGTACGAACTAATTAATCATAATTAAATAACGGAATGATATATTTGCTTCAAATTGTTTTTGTTGCTATTTCTCTCTTCATTCCTCTTGAGGGAAAAAAAACCACTTTAACTTTAAGAGTTTTTATTTTTGCACTAGTTCTAAGCTTAAGCTGCCAAAAAAATACTTTCACTTCATCTTAAGCGCAATTTTACGTCACTGTAATACTAAACAAATATGATGAATCTGTCTCTCAGAGCAGATGAGTATATTGAACGTAGTTGTGAACGGTGTTATATAACAGATTTCTTATGAGGTACATAAATGAAACATAAATTATATAAAAAACAACTATATCAAATTAGGATACAAATCTATACCTCAGAGTCAAAGGTCCCTATGTTAACTGAATAGAAAATAAACGTCTGGTTCTAAGAAGTACCTCAGAGCCAGAGGGGTTATTTTTCTATTGTAAGTGAATGGTATATGCGTAAACCTATGATTCTGAGGAACAGAAATGACACGTAAATAATAATGAATGAATGTAGTACTAAATAAAATTATCATAAAATTGTGTACCTTAGAGCCAGATGAATAATTCATCTATGTTAACTGAAGATGAGACATACACTGTTAAAAATTAAGCACTTTGTTTCACCAAAAATATGGTTCCTAGTAGCTGCAGCGGCTGTGTGGTGAAACGTTAAACCATTTTTTTGGTATTTGATCGAACCATTTCTCAGGTTTTTGTTTCCAAATCCAGAAAAATGGTTCAACCAAACACCGAAAAAAAGGTGAAACATTTCACCACACAGCCGTTGCAGCTACTAGGAACCAATATCATGGTGAAATCAAGCACAAATTTTTTAACAGTGTAACGCTCTGCTGCTAAGGAACAAATATGGGACATAGATAATAAATAGTACCAAATAGAATATAATATAAATCTGCACCTGTGACTGAGGTCTTTACCTTATATGTTAACTGAATGGAGGACATACAATTATACTGTTCTTAGGAAGGCAGAAATAGAAAATAATAAAAATAAGTACAAAAATATTCATAAGTACCCATATTCCTGACAAATCTCACCATATAAAAACTTTGAAAGAACAGTAGTACTTTACATAAATAATTCTTTAGAAATTTTACTGAGGTTTTAACTTATTTTCCAATTTTTTAAGAAAAAAATATTAAGAATAGTGTGATCAAAAGATAGAAGACGAATGAGGAAGACATAGCTTTGTGTTAAGGACTCTGACCGGAATCTTATAAAAATGTTATGAAAACGGTTGTTTTAAAATGTTTATAGCATTTTGTTATCTAATCAAAAGTTTTGATAACTTAGTAGAATGCATCGTTTATCCTTAATTGGAAATAAGAAAAGGCGCAGATTGTTTCAACTAAGAGCCTAAGTTACAGCAATTTACGTTTAACTATATACTGATGTCTATTATTCACAACAGTAATTAATACAATGTAAGCCTTCAGCTTTTTAACAGCAATTGCAAAAAATTAAATTCGATTCTTATAATTATTAATAGCAGGCTAGCCAGATAAAATTGAATTAAAAAATATTAGGTGTATAACACTTTATTAAACACGGATACAACTTAACTTTTATTCTAAATCGTAAAAATACCTCATTGAAATATTTAAATACATTTAAAATATCTCTTAACACCAAGTAAATTTTCTGAAGTATGTATAATATAACTTTTTAAAATTATTTACTTCTAACTTAAAGAATAACGAGCATTTTTTGCTTCAAATTCTATTTACAATGTTAAGGAACTATTTATTTAATTACGGACAATTTAAATGGAAACATTTCAATTTTTCATCAGATAACTTATAAAATTGTTTAGAAAATATAACTTTGGATTGAAAACCCAAAGAACATAACTTTAAAAGAATAAAAGTTGATATTTCAACCAAAGTTTTAATAAAACAAAATTAAAACTTTGTTTTTAATTTTGCGACACGAACTATGTCACTTACAAGAATCTTTGTTCAGTTGGTGTTGTAATATTTTCGTTAGAGCTGTTTTTATGATTTTTCCAACGTTGAGTAATTTTTCATGCTAACATTCGAACCTAAGTTAAACGTACCCTCATTTAACTTAAAGTTTTATCATTACGTATAATAATAGGTGGTTCATATGTCTGCTTAAATATATATTTGTTTTCTAAATAAATTAAACCGCCAATCTTCAAGGCACTATTAAAGTCAAAATATGGCGTGGGGCAGGTTTTCCAAAATTTCACAGGGCAAGAATTCCAACACTGCTTTGTATATAAACGCGCTCCAACCTTTCTAAAATTCCAAAAATGTAATTATTTTTTATTGTATATGACCAAATAAAATAATCATACATTAAGTTGTGAATGTAAAAGATTTTGTTTATGATTAAAAATTGTCTACATAGTCATAAAAATAAAATTGGCAGAAACCGCTCAACGCGCTTGCATTTAACCACATGCTAATAAAAAGTGTATTTACTTTTTAGAAAAGTATAGTACTGCTAGTTTGTAAATAACCATGTGAGGAAGGCAATGATATCTTATTTTCTTCAAAATAAATAAAAGTAAAAAAATATATACAATCAAAAAGAAGAAAACGTGGAAACCTAACCCCGGTCTCCCCTATATTAAGTCTGGCATGAATATTTTTTTGATAAATAGGTGCAAAATGGTTTAAAACAGAGCTTCTATTTAAGAAATTATTTTACTTTGTTTTAATTCAATTAAAATAAAGTAATTATTGTAATTAAAAAATAATAAATATTAAATATTTTAAATTATTTCCTTTTAAATTTTGAGGAATATTTTAAAAACCTTTCTGCTACATCAGATTTAATTTGTGTGTGATTTTTTTTGAAACGGTATTGAATCATTTAATAAGGAAACCAGGAAATTAGCGAATACTTAACGGAACGACTTATATAATAAATAAAACATTTCTATATTTGGAAGAGGCATTGGCCTACACCTTCTTTAGAGAAGGCCACCGCACAACAATGAAGTGGTTGGTCCTTTGGAATTAATTACAAAAGGTTAGGTTAATTTGAATTATCGTCGCACTAGAGCTACACGAGGGCTATTGGCGACGGGCGTCGTATTTTATTAATCACAAAAGAGAAAAGCAATGTCAAACTATGGGTCTTGGACATAATTCCGAGAGCCGAAATCTAGACAACCCAGAATACCGACAGCCAAAACCCTACAGGCCATAATATCGACTAGGGCAAAATTACGACAAGAATCCGCAAAATTTTTTTCCATCGGGACCAAACCACATCATAAATAAGTGTACAAATTCTAAAACGAAAACACTAAAAAAATGAACATAACAATTTACTATTTAAAATACTCCGATTAATTATGTTTGTGATTTCCAAAAAAATGCAATTCGAATATAACACACCGTTTTCAAACCAAAAGTTTTTTCGGTTTACATAGCAATAAAATAAAAATCCCTTTTCGCAAATGCAAAAATTTGTACTTAAATTTCCCGTAAGGGAACCGGGAACCCAACGACACGCTTCAAAATATCGAATTTTTACTATCGTTATTTTTATTTTAACTTTTAGTTACTAAAACGTATATTTATGCAAAAGCGGATATAATACATACATGAATATAGGGCTGTAGTTGGCAAAGGTGTAAGTTAATTCCCACATATCTTTGTTGCCAGCTCCAAATGTCCTGATTCCAAAACAACAATTTTCAGCCTTTAGGTACACTTTTCTCTTTTTCTATTACATTTGAAAGCTTGAAATTTTCTAAGATTTTGTATGTATGTTTATTTAATAAAGTAACCCCCAAATGTTTTATAAAAATGTCAACAACAAAAAATAGTATTAAGTGCAAAAATACGCTTTTTTTCCATTTAGAAAAAGCGCAAAAATAGTATTTAGGGTAATAACTTCAGAGTTTTAAAGATTCATCATCCAACTTGAAGTTTATTGCGTTTAATGGACTACTTTTGATTTTATAAAAATATTTAAAGATTCGCGCATTAGTTGTGCTGGAAAGTGTACCTGAAGGCTGAAAATAGCTGTCCTCAAATAATGGCATCTGATGCTGGAAAAAAAAAAGTAATATTGGAATTATAACTAATATCCTATCCAATTACATCCCCATATTTATGTATGGATATCAGTTTTTTTTCATAAATACACAGTTCAGTAATTAAAATTTAACATGATAATTCGATATTTTGAAGCATCGTTGAGTTCCTGGTTCCCTTAATTAAGCAAAACTTAATTAAGGGAACCAGGAGTCGGGGTTATGGCTTGTAGTGATTTTGTCCCTGTCGAGACTATAGCTTGTCGCGATTTCGGCTGTCGGAATTATGTCCGGAACCTCCAAGACATAATTTTCCAACATTTTTTTAGGAAAATGATTGGTCAGAAGGGACTTCTCTTACTATGGCATGTGTAAACTGGTATACTATGTAGAGGCCTTTTTTTTTACAGGAGGTTTTGCACTGGCACACTTTTCCACATATTTTATATAAATTTTTAAAAACTCACGTGTTGGCATCGTTACTTAACTGCGTTTCAAAATTACAATACCCATTGCCCTCATGTAGGTCTAGTGCTACGATAGTTCAACAAACTAAATGCATTCAGAGTATGAATTATAAAGACAAGATTTTAATAAAAAAAAATGGGGGAGAGTGGGGGCTAATGGGACAAGGGGCAAAAAGCGGAGGAAAATATACCTTTTTACAAATATTTCTACACTACAAGATTGTAACAGTTAGACTTCACATTTTAATAACCAAAGATTAACCATTAAAAGCATGTGTTGAAGTGGAGAGAAGAATTGTTGTTTTGGATAATCTAAAGTAAGTTAAAAGTGCATAAAAGTGTAAAATTAATTGGAAAGCAAACTATTCTTTATTACGTTGGATTTTGATTTCTGAAATAGAAAGCGATGAACTGCGGGTAAGCTATTTGAAGATAAAGACGGTCTTTTTAAATTCACGTACCCTGAAAAAGAGGACAAGTTTGGGATAAATTTTAGAAGATTTAGTTACAAAACTATCCTTTCCAGTGATTCAACAAAAAATATGGCATAATCTTAGATTTTGAGTTTTAACTTGATATTTCACCTTTCAATGGGAACATTTTTTTAAAATTAAATTTCATTATGTATACATTATATAAATGATGTTTGCTTTAAAATTTTAGTTTCAAGTCATTTTCTAATTCCTTTAAATTTTTTGAAATTTTAATTAAGGCAACATTTGCTATGTCCCATTAGCCCTGCACCCTGTCCCATTAGACCCCACATATGAAGGCTAATGTTACATTTACATGTGTGTTTAATATGCTTAGAAGCTAAAATATGGTAATGTTTTAACATCTGTCGAATGACTTTTTAAGTAAACTAATGTTCAGTTTATGAGCTTATAAAAAAGAAATTAAAATTCTTGTATTTTTGCTGAAATGCAGAGGAAAAAAAATTGTCCCATTAGCCCCCACTCTCCCCTATTATAAACAACATGTTTACTTGTAGTATTTGAAGTAATAAAAAGCTATTAGAGTGTGGAGAATATTGTGGATCTGCCAAGGCGTCCAAGGCCATACAAGCATAATATTTTACTCAGGGGAAGAAATACTCATATTAACCCATTAAATACCACTTGGCCATGTTGGGCCGGGTATGCGTCTTTATTAGAAGTGGACGGAATACTTTCGAGTTGTGTAGAAAATGTCTAACGATATACTAAACGAGTGTATTTTGAGAGTATTTTGTACTGGACGTGTCTGGTCCTTGAAGGGTTAATGAACCTGTTTAAGTATAAAATTCAAAGAAACTTTTTTTCTCAACATTTTAAGTAGTTTAGAAAAAATCCAATGTTTATTGTCGGTATATAAGGATGTTTCCTGAAATTCAACAATTAGCGATTTATTAAAAAAACATTTGAAGATGTATGATTGAATGTAGATGGATTTTTTCACGTAGCTAAGATACGGATTGATGTTGTTTTAATAGATTTTTTTAACATTAAGTAGTTTTAATACGGAATTATACTTGAAATTCCATTATTGAAAGGAGAATGTTTCAGTTACTGCATTTTAAAAGCAAGAAAAATGTAAAATAAAAATAAATAGTTATAAATAAAATAAATATTAATAAATAAACAAAACTAAAAATTTAAATAAAATAAAGAACGAGTAGAACCACATAGTATCATTCACGGTTCATCATATATAGGTGCATTTAAATTATAAAATCAAAATACACACATAATCACAATATTAGTATTTATAATTATAGGATCATTTAAAACCAATTATTGAAATTTTAATAAAAATCCGTTCTATTTCTTTTGAAAATTTACAATGTACTGTTATTCTTTGGTTTTCAGAGCTATTGGGTCAATGTATGAGCATGCGGACGAACCATATACTTCAAGTTATAAAAAAAATGTGAGACATTTTGGAAGTTTTGAAGAAATTCAATACAAAATGATCCAAACGTTTTTTAGTCCAACCCCTTTAAGGTTTCTTATTTGCTCTCACTTTCGAACATCTTTAAAAACATGCGACTTGGGATAATTTCTTTGTATTCACGTTTGCAATTAAAACAAAAACTGTGGCTTGCCAATTGGGAATTACAACTTGAGCCAAAATATAGCTTAATCGAAGAACTTGAGCTTGATTCCTTGTTTACCCTGGTATGCATTAGGGTTGCACAACGAATAAATTTTTCAAGGGGACTTGGCTTTGGTTGATTGACTGATTCGATATCTCAGAATATCAATTAGATTGCTTAGATATTTAACTTTACCACGGAACAGAGTTTTTTTTTGTAATCCATCAACTAACGGTAAACGGAAGTTGGATGCATACGCAAAAGAAATTATCATAAAAGTTACAAATACGACGCACGTCTAAAAGTAGTTTGTTTCAGAAGTTAAATGCGAAATAACGCCTTCATAATTTATGCATAAAAGCTGATGATAACAATATGACTTACCTGTATTTTCCATGCATTTGGCGAAAAAGTGGACTTGCTGACATTTTTATGACTGAACTCTTCGAATTGCTTCGTTTCAGAAAAATAATCGGTTTTGCACTGACAGCCGGTCTGAGTTTTCTGGACCGAGGCCAAGACATCGAAAAAATAAATTTCAATATTGGGCCAAGGAAGGATTCAGATTAAGAGAGTTTGCTAGTCACTCAACGAAGATAATCTAAGTTATCATAAGATAACTTTACTGAAACACGAAATGTTTCGACGACTTGAGCAATGGAGGTAGGAAGTAGATAGAGATGGTATCTTGTCCGGTCAATAACCAATGCAAAAACAGAATGATCAAATGAAGCCGGCAATCGTCTTTAGAGTAGGCCCTATCAGACGCTTGGCAAATAATTTGGCACTATTTTTTGCAGACAACCAAGCTGCATTGCGAAAATCTAAGGTGCATATATGCAATTAAAAAAAACTATTTGAACATTGCATTTGAAGATACATATTACAACCTCACGTCACACGTCTGTACGCAGATAAGTGACTTATAACTTCTCACATAAACCTACCAAGACATAAACGTCACTTTCTTGCGTAGAACGTGACATTAATTTAAATATCATATATTGTAAAATGTACTAGTTTTCATTATTTAGTTTTAATTACTTACTTTTAAATAATATGCTTCTGATTGAAATATCAATGAGCAGGCGATTTCTTTGGGCCTACTACACCAATTTAATAAGTTTCGCCAGCTGCTTTTTAGCCAAATATCTCAATTTTTCTTCTTAGCACCATTACTTGAGAAGAGTTAATGCGAACGAAACGTAAATCATTATACGACTGCGACTTCCGATATGGTTTTGACACCCGTTTTTAATCAACTTGTCCTTAGTATACTTCACACCGGTGATGTTTATGTGTGTCCCATTTTGCAATTATATTTTAGTTCGTTATACTTTGTGTTATCGTAATTTGTTTTTTTTTATTAGAAGATATGATGACTGAGACTGAATTATTGGTCGTGTAAAAAGCTTTAATAGTCATAGGCTTATTTGATAATAACTCCACTTATTGTCGACTAATTTTCTTACGTGAGAAACTTTAAGTGATTTTTTTTATTTTCAGCTTGAATTTTAAAGATACTGATATTAGATTTGACTGTGGGAATCGGACTTTATTTAATTTTCAACTAAAATAACAAACAGTTATCAAACTATTTCTGTACGAATTAGTTTCGTTTGTCTGTTTACAGTGTTTTATTTATATGATTATTGCAACAAATGCTTCTAGGCAAAAAGTGATGGACAAAGCTAATTTTTTTTTCGCGCATTTCCATTTTCTTACATCTACGATGCATTTTCGATGCAAAAACCCTATAAAAGTCATTCTCAAGAATGTGGGACGGGTGTTTTTTTATCGATGTGTGAACACATTGGGGCTTAGAAGCCAATGATTAAAGCTTCAAATCTTTTCTAAAGAATATCAGATATTTCAGAATAAAAACGATATCCAAATGAGTTAAACTAAGAATGGTTTATGACATGGTACACTGCGATGCAAAAGTTTAGACAATGACGTTTTTTAGCTGTAAAATTTAGAATTGTGATAGTAGAATTACAAAACACCCCTAAACATATTAAATAAATATTTTGAAATGCTATAATTGAAACATAATTGTTTGATTTGCGATAACAATTTTTTTTTTCATAAAATAAAAATTTGTACGATGCAAAAGTTTAGACACAAATACGAGATTATGCTAATTTAAAGTAGATAATGGCCTAATTTCGCATATTTATTGATGAATTGAATTTGATAAATTGAAAAAACACGATATCCGGTGAACTAAACAGATTTAATAACGATATTGGTTCAATTTTACACCAAAAAGACAATATAGCCACTTTAAATATTTATTCAAATCATATTTGCTTCAAATGTACAATTTAACATCTCTAAATACGAACCGAATACCTACCAGTCCATCACCTTAAAGTTTTGGCACGAATTCGTGGATTTAGAGACATGCATTGACCGATTTTCTTGATGAAAAGTGCAGTCTTTCCCATATAAAATCACAAAATAGCGGCATATTATTCTTTTTTGCACTTTAGTACAATGCAGAGATAGTCTCCTCTTCAAAAACGACAAAAAAAGTCGTTCATTTTAACGTAAATTCACTCCACACCATTACGAAAGTTCCTTCTTTCTGCTAGAGTTTTTGAGGGGAAAA
Source organism: Oedothorax gibbosus (assembly GCA_019343175.1). Classification (NCBI taxonomy): domain Eukaryota; kingdom Metazoa; phylum Arthropoda; class Arachnida; order Araneae; family Linyphiidae; genus Oedothorax; species Oedothorax gibbosus. The sequence goes on along the minus strand of JAFNEN010000073.1, from coordinate 279,446 downwards.
ACCGGTGTTTTTAAAAGGTTATTTTTCAATATACGGTTAAACTGAACTTGTTTAAATAGCACTAAAGAGACCGGTTAAATCGTAACCGGTTCAAAGAAACTGGTTTTCCTCAAGAAATTTCAAACTTCAGTATAAAGAAGGAACTTTCGTAATGGTGTGGATAGAATTTAAGTTAAAATGAACGACTTTTTTTTGTCGTTTTTGAAGAGGTGACTATCTCTGCTTTGTATTAAAGTGCAAAAAAAGAATAATATGCCGCTATTTTGTGATTTTATATGGGAAATACTGCACTTTTCATCAAGAAAATCGGTCAATGCATGTCTCTAAATCCACGATTTCGTGCCAAAACTTTAAGGTGATTGACTGGTCGGTATTCGGTTCGTATTTAGAGATGTTAAATTGTACATTTGAAGCAAATATGATTTGAATAAATATTTAAAGTATATATATTGTCTTTTCGGTGTAAAATTGAACCAATATCGTTATTAAATCTGTTTAGTTCACCGGATATCGTGTTTTTTCGATTTATCAAATTTAATTCATCAATAAATATGCGAAATTAGGCCATTATCTACTTTAAATTAGCATAATCTCGTATTTGTGTCTAAACTTTTGCATCGTACAAATTTTTATTTTATGAAAAAACAAATTGTTATAGCAAATCAAACAATTATGTTTCAATTATAGCATTTCAAAATATTTATTTAATATGTAGGGGTGTTTTGTAATTCTATTATAACAATTCTAAATTTTACAGCTAAAAAACGTCATTGTCTAAACTTTTGCATCGCAGTGTATGGGCGACGGAGTCTCAGTTCTATAAATTAACAATAAATAATTTATGGAGGTCTGCTTTCACAGGTTTTGTTCTTGTCCTCCGTTGATGATTTTGGAGCCGTATGTATAAAAATTGTTTAGATCATTTTAGAAAACACTCAACAATTACAATTAATAAGAAAGTGTAGTGAATATTAAATACTTCAGGACAAAAGCGGTTAGCGTCATTTTTGTAGATGCGGAGGTTTTTCGGGACTGTTTGGGTTCAATTATTTTAATATATCAGTATAGTTTCTAATTAGGCAAGAGCTCTATTATATTGTAAACCAAAAAGTTAAACAATTATTTAAAATTTTTAGCTGTTCTAAACTGTCTAAGTGGTTTGCACCATACTGCAAGGCTTGATTCGATCACAAGACTGAAACTACAAGAATACTGTAAAATGAGAGTGATGCTGTGGAATAATCTTTTTTTGCTCCTTTAACACTGTACTATTTCACCCGTCACCCTACCTACAACTTGCCGATCATGCGACTGAAGTGGTTTCTGCACTCAAGGATACAATAGAGCCGTGTATATGGGATTCTGTTCCAAATAAATTAATTACAAAATAAATTAAAATTGTTTTCAAATAAATTGTTGATTAAAAATATGTAAGTTTATTGAATGTTTACCTTTTCCTAAGCTTTCAACTGTCTGTAAAATCCATTTGAGTGAAAAAAAAACAGCCGAAAAAGTTCGAATCAAATTTAAATTTTCTGAGCCTAATTTATGTCGAAATTTTGTAATTTTTTCGTGACAGCAACATAAATGCATGTTATGACAAAGGAAAAAAAGTTCAAATATTTCAAATTTTGGAGAAGTTACGACTTTTTTTTCTCTCTCTCCTGAAAAATTAGAAATGTTTGACCAAAGTGTTTTTTGCACCTATAGATTGAAATAATTAAGTTCTAATTTAAACGCATAATCATGATCAAGTGCACATAATCATGATCAAGTGCACATAATCATGATCAAGTGCACATAATCATGATCAAGAAAATCACAGACGAATGTGACAAAAGATAAGCTTTTCTAAAACGAAGATGCAATTTACTCACCAGTTTTGAGGATAAAATATAAATCTTTAATTGTATAACTTAGAAAATATGTAACTGCCGACCTATAAACGGCCCGTGCAGCCCAAAAATATCCGACAGATAATACCTCGTTTACGTAAAAGTTTAGTTGAGGAGGGTAGTTCCGAGTTGTTTCAGAAGATTTTACAAATAAGCAAACGATAATGGACGACTTCATTGTGAGTATTTCGTTGTGGGAGTGCTGGTCCTTAAAGGGTTAAAAATGAAAGTTTTTATATATTTTTTAAATTGTTTAAAAAGAGTGTATACCCAAGCACTTATTTTAAATTGAAAGTATGTTTTGTAATTAAAACTTGCAATTGTCTATATTATTATTTTATATTCATATAAAAATTTGGTTTTAGACAATTTCGATTTTTCTGTTTTAAAAGAAATCAATAACTGACTTAGATATCTATTTCTGCTAAACAGTATACTTTTTCGTACTATTTCTGTCAAGACAAAATTTATTAGTTTCAGCAGCGATATTGTAAATAAGATGTTAAAAATATAGCACTAAAGATTCAGTTAAAATTCAGATATTAAATTCAGTGTCGAATGTCTTATGGCATCATTTATACAGATAGAGATTAAATTAAGAATTTAATTTATCTGTATTATGCTATACGATACCATTCGACTAATAAAAGGACAGGCATAATGGCCAGTTTAAAATATTTTTTTAAAAATTCATTTAGAAACTTTAAAATACCATAATTCACACTTTAGCTATCCTAGTTCTTGCACAATTTTTTACTATATTTTGAATTACTAACTTATATACTTTTTAAGTGTGAAATGTGAAACAGTACAACGAAACCAAACTACCACAATTAGGTTATAATAAAATTTGGCTTTATGTTTTCCATTAAGAAATTAATGGTAAGTTTAGTATTAGCTAAGAATGTTATTCATTAAAAAGAATAAATAAATCCATTTGCCTAATCCACTATTTAAAAACAATTATGTTTTTGAAGCCTAAATATATATTATAGTACAGGGTGGTTATAAAATAACGCTCCCTATTCGGAAAGGTCTGTAGCTTGAATGAATAATCCGAATGCAACAAACTTCGAGACAGTTACTAATCAAGCAGGGGGGAAAGGAATGGAATCATAAAAACAAAATACTCTCGCCTCTTGACCAGGGTTCTAAATTACGAGGCGTAATTGGCTGTGTTAAAGCTCCTAAAGGAGGCTAGAAATAGGCAGCCGGAATCGATTACATTACATTAAAAAAGAAATAGTTACAATAATCACGGACAGATGGCGCTGCCAATGGAAACACAATATTGTAAGCATTGGCAAAACCAAGAAGCGGTCATTTCTTGCATTAATGTAATGTAATCGATTCCGACTGACTGTTTCTAGCCTCCTTTAGGAGCTTTAACACAGCTAATTACGCCTTGTAACTTAGAACCCTGGTCAAGAGACGAGGGTGTTTTTTTTATGATTCCATTCTTTTTCCCCCTTCTTGATTAGTAAGTGTCTCGAAGTTTGTTGCATTCGGATTATTCATTCAAGCTACAGACCTCTCCGAATAGCGAGCGTTATTTTATAACCACCTGGTATATATGCAGCAGTTATACCTGGAATGAATACTTATCTTTCTAAAGCATATTATATGAAAACCACAAAACTTGAAATCCTGATGCTGTTTTTCTTTTTATAATGACTTAACTTAGCTAAAAAGAAGACACAATCTTAGCATGTTTACCTCAACTTAATAATACCACTGTGTGTGTTGGTTTGTTAAGGCTGAGACTCAATGAGTAGCGGGTCTCCAAGTCAACGTGCCTCTGTGTTAATCCAACAGCCAAAGAAAAGAATTCTAAGCCACATTTCTCCGGCTGTATTGAATATTTTTACAAACGATTTTTTATATGATAAATGTAGCTGACTTACAGGGCTCTATAATCCTACTTTTTTTAATTAGTTCGAACATTTTTTTAAATTTTCAATTAATAATTTTGTAACAAAATATTCTAACCCATTTCAAAGAGTGGGATTATAGAGCTCTGTAAGCCAGCTCATTTAACATATAAAAAAGAATTTGTAAAAATATTCAATACAGCCGGAGAAATATGTGGCTTAGAAAATCATTTTTTCAGTGGATTAACACAGAGGCACTTTGGTTTGGAGACCCGAAGTTATTCGGTCTCATTTGCCCTTGATATAGTAAGTGACTTCATTGTCAAAAATAATTTATTTTGCGTGGTTTTATATAATATTGCCTCTTAAGAGCATTCTTTAGCTCAACACAATGTTGTTTAAGTAGATTTTTGGTTGATAAACCATTTAAGGATGGCATTTGATACTTTTTTGGGTACATTAGTTAAAAAATCGCACTCTAAAAGATGCATTACATTAAAGTTTCGATTAAATCAAGGTACACATTTTAATGCGAAATCGGTTTGTTACAAATTTCTATACAAAATCGATTTATTACAAATTTCTATACAAGCTCTGTTTATATTTTACAAACGATTTTGGCGATGAAGAGTTTATTTTCCCTTTTGGAAGCTCAACCATCTACAAAAAATGACTAGAATAAATTTCCTTCTAAATAGTTTGTGATCAGGGTCGTCGCGTGGCCGGGGCAAGCAGGGTGATCGCTCCGGGGCGCCTGCTAAATTTTTAAGAGCAAATGTATCTAATATCAAACTGATAAGAAAATAATTCATAAGTCTTAAAAATATTTCTTGAAACAAAAGGAAACGAAATATTTTTTACCAGTATCAAAAAAATGAGAATAAAGATAGATTTGTGAATTCATGTGGCGCTAATTAACCCATAGACAATTTAATCTCATTCATAATATAGTTTAAACATTTGAAGCTATCGCAACTGCAATATTAGTAAAACATTAATTATTTATAACTTCAGTTTTGGGTATCATGTATCCCAATGCATAGGGATACATGACCCACCCACACTGTGAAAAAAAATCTGTAACCATAACAAAAATATTTTTTGTAAAAAACTTTTCCTAGAAAAACTACTAAAAATAGTACTGTAAAAACACTTAATATATTTGTGTTAACATTACATATATATATATATATATATATATATATATAATATATATATATATATATATATATATATATATATATATATATATATATATATATATATATATATATATATATTATATATATATATTATATATATATATATATATTATATATATAATTTAGTATAATTATACAATAGACTTTTTTGTATTTCAGATGTATGCTATACATGTAATGTTTTTGTAATTTTACAAGACTTTTTTATGTATATTATTATTATTACTTATTTTCTAGCAAAACAGAACAATTTTCATTATATGTTATGACTTTCTTGGTGGGGGGCAAGTTCGCCGAGCACTGCGACCTCAGTTCTATTGTACTCAACCCCAGAAATGACACAGGCTCAAGAGACACTCAAAGAAAGAGACGACACAAACACATAGACAAATAAAACATTTATTGACAAACACAAACATAAACGCCTTACCGGGATTCGAACCCGAACCCGGAAGCCCCAAAGGCTAGCTCCCTAACCGTTGCGCCACCGGTCGGCTTCATTACATGTTAACGAAATGTTCATGAACATAAAACATGAAACAATCGGAACAATGCCGAATACAAAAATAAGAATTATAAATAGTATAATAGAAAGAAATAAAAGTTACTCACCTGTATATACCTGTATACCTGTATACCTGTATATACCTGTATCAAATTTAAAACGTTATATCATTTTTAAATGGCGATGAATTGATCCAAATCATAAACGAAACTTTAGAAGCGATGCGCGCGCAACTTCAAGTCGAAAATGATTGGTTGAAAAAAATTGCTAATACTAGAACATTTCCTGTAACTGTAGAAATGAGGATTTCTGTTCAGAATTACAAAAACTTTTTTTGTAAAATTGGTTATTTCTGTAACGTTACAAAAACATTTTTTGTATGTTTACAGTATTTTTTTCTCAGTGCATTAGGGATACGTGACCCAACACAAAAATTTGGTAGTAAGACTTAAAATTATCAAAATACTTTTACCTTACTAAATACTTACCCAATACTTTTAGTTTTTTAAGACAAAATTATTACTTCTTATTTTTATCACATTAATTATGCTTATATTAACGAACTTATCAAATTTAAACTTAAAATCTTGTCTAAATACAAAACTGGGGATTCTTTCATTTTGCAGAGAAAACACAGGTGGTTGAAGAATCTTCTATTTGATCAGTATCAACTTGGGATGTATTATCCACACACACACACACACACACACACACACACACATTTCCGGCCATTTAAAACAAATTCATTCGATTCCTTCTGTATATTGAATTGTAAGCTCGTTAAAAAAATTCCCTTGTACTTTCCCAACAAACCTTGTACTGCCGGAACCCAGTCATTTACTTTTGGGACTCCCGTGTTTTTTTTTTTTACTTTACTTGGTCCACTTCTCTGTCTACTTTTGTGTTGTTTATTTGGGTCACGTATCCCTAATTGGTTTGGGTCAAGTATCCCTAGTTGCACTTTTTTGATTAACCCCAAAACAAAGACATTTGCGAATAATTACATTGGCACTATTATGCACGTAATTGTAGCTAAAAGCATGAACAAAACAAGTACCTAATTGAAAAATCTTTCTATTAAACCAAAAAAAAAATAGACCGAAAAATCTTACGGCACCAAAAATTTACTTTCAGTGCATGAAAACGTATTTCTTCGTATAGCTTAAACACGTACGCAATGATTCAGCTGGTTGTTTTCACCATGTCATCATCTGAATGAAAGGAAAAAAGTGATGACACTTCCAACTCATAAAACTTTTCCAATGCTGAGAAAAAGGCATTGGGTCATGTATCCTTATGAGTCAAATGTCCCTATTTCCCCCTATTATATTAGACGTTAATTTTTAAAGATTTGCCAGGTAACATTTTTCCGTGTCTTTTTTTAAATATTTTCTTTCTACACATGCGTTGGTTCTCTGATATAAATATGGCTCATAATGGTTAAATATGGTACTTTATTTCAACCGAAATAGCAATTTTTTGCTGATATACATTATTTCTTATCTTGTGTTATACATTGGGCTCCTTAAAGAAGCTAGCATAGGGCCCTGCATCTGCTATGGGAGGCCCTGCTAATAGTTTAACAAAAATTAATTTAAGTATTAGATGTAGAAAAATACAAAACTATTCATCTCTTAAACACAATTAAACTCAGACGGAAGTTTAGTATTGCATTAAAGTTAAAATTTGTCTACAGATTAAAAATACTGATTTTTCTTCAGATAAAAAGTAGTTTAGAAAAAAAGTTTTATAAGATTTTCATGTGTGAAAGCTCAAGATGAATATACAAAAATACATTCTTATTCAGACTAAATCACTAGTCTAATTGCCCTCTCGAAACGAGCTGTTCGTATTTTTTCAAGAGATTTAACCACATGTGTTCAACAGCTGTGTTAGAAAACTTTTCTGAAACTTTCATTAGTATCTCACTCATCTGTTTTTCCGTACATGTTGGTTTTCTAAAGGACCTTTGTTTCAAACTCTTCAGAAAGTACCTTTGTGACTTCGTTTTCTCAGCACTTATGGACTTCAAAATTTCTTTTTCTAACTCAGTAGACTGAAGCACCTGCTTCAGATAATGTTCACCAAGGAACGCTGCTATGCAAAACAAGGCACTACGAGGATTATTCCTTACATGTTCGTGACATAAAATCAGAACATTTTCATCTTCTATTCTCCGGCTCCAAGACCTAACATGGTTGAAGTAACAATCAAAACCTAAATTACCTTCCAGAAATAAAGTTAAAAACTGATCGAAAGATTCATTAAAATTTCCAATTGACCATAGCAGTTTGTAATATGACACACTAAGCTCCCAAGGAGATCGAATTATATAGATGTATTTGGCTCTCTTATAGAATGAAATTAATTGTAAAGGCAGATGAGTTTTCACAAGCCTCGGTGATTTTTGTCTCATAAGCAGTTCTTGCATATCCACCATTTCCATGCTAAGTACAAATCGATTAGTGATATTGTTGATCAATGGCAATTTGCAATTGGGATACAGAAGTTTCCATACGATAATGTCTACATATTTGCTGTCACATTTCGGGTATGAGCAAACAATGACGTCTCTTGGTTGGGGCTGGAAAATTAAGGCAGTGGTGATGTTGTCTTTTTGAAAAAGTGTTGAAATTGGAAATTTCGATCCAGCTACTGTGAATGTCCTCTCCTCTTTTGCTTCAGTTCCTATGTCAACAAAATTCGCCATACTCTCCTCAAGTTAAATATCAGATACTAACCTAGAAAAAAAAGGGAAACATCATTTTCTTTGAATAATATTCCACCGAAAAGTTTAGTATGCGTGAAGTGTTCATTTTACTTAACTTGATTCATTTAGCCATTGTGGATGAGCTCGCTATCCAACACGAAAAAGTGCGCGTATTGATAGTTATTCGTGAATGACTATTATAAGTTTAAGAGATAACTTTTTCAAAATGTAAGAATCAAAACTTAGTCCCATTAGTTATACGTTAATATGTAAAATTGCTAGAAAAAATATATACCATTTTACCCGTATCACCGACATGCCGCGAAAATTGAAACGCACAATTTTTTTAGAATTGTACCAAATTTTCAAACTTCAAATTATTGAAAAGAGTGTAAATACAATTTTTTTTTCCAATATAGAGTGTTTCATGAATATTAACTTACGTCAAGTAACGCATTTAAAACATCTCTAAATGAAGAACTAAAGTAAACAAATATTTCTTAAATACATTCTACTGAAAATTACATTCAAATTATATTAGATCAATTTACAAATACAAAAATGCTAGATAGGCATCAGGTATTAGTTAAATAAAATTATTAAAAAAGCCATTGATAAATATCCAAATTTCTATTGTCTAAATGATTACATAAACTGTCATCACATAAATAATAACATAAACTGGCAACACGTAAGTGATAACAAATTTTCCTAATAAAATTGACATAAATTTGTTATTCCGAAAATGGTAATAAATTTGTATTACGTAATGATAATAAATTGCCACGCATAAATGGTAATAAACTATCATTACCGTACATCACAATAGTTAGACAGTAATAAATGTATAAAGGGTATGATGTTCATTCTTCAGCTACCATCGTACTTTTCTTGTTAAAACAATCAATACAAATGTTATAAATAGTATTAATATGTTACCATTGCGTAAATGGCAATAGTTAGGAAGCAATGATAACATGCCGGACAGGCTAAATTCAGTTACCACATACACTTTTAAAATTTGTTCTCAATTTTGAAAATAATGTTCTCAATAAGTTCACTCTCAGTTTAATAATATTTAGGTAATGCAATTGAAAAAAAGTATGAATATGGGAAAGTTTTTTTAAACTGAATCTATAAAATGTGTACTCCATATTATTTTGCAGTTCTTAGATTATACGGTAACAGCCCGTCTGGAATGTGTGTTATTTAAAGCAACAAGCGCATTTCTGATATACAAAAGCTTAAAAAGTTTCATATTAAAGGATTGAGATTGACTATATTAGATAGAGATATGTAATAGCTAGGAAAATAATATTTTTTTAAATGACTAAAAAGTTGTCATGATGTGGCCTATTATAAAAAAAAAGGGAGGAGCTAATGCTAGAAAATGTAATTTTTAATTTATACAAAAAAGATTTTTTTTATCCTATCAATATTTATCCAATTGCTTTTATTTAATACTTTGGCGAAGTTATATATGATCACAACGCTTCGTGCGCATGAAATTATAATTTTGCACATTATTTTCTATTTTACAAACTTGAAACGCTTATCCAACACATTAAAAGCCAAGATATCCATCCAAAAGCCATCCAGATAAGAAAAAGATAAATGTCTCACATTCGCAATATCTTCTGGTTTAGAGATGATAAACAAAATTGATTTACGGTGTATTTTCATATACGAGTGCGTTTCACAGGGTTAATCAATTTCTCACAGCGCAGTTTAAAAGTGTACAAATTAAACCAATTTAAAATTAAAAAATTGGGATAAAAATAATTTTTATAGCATTAATTATTTAAAAAAAACTAATAATTAACTTTGAAAACCTACTGGCACATTTCGTCGCAATCAATGACATATCAAAATTTTTATAATTCTTTATAATTCGTTGCAAAGGCATTTATTTATCACAACATCAAAATATGGATGGTAAAATTTATGGAAAATATTGTTTCATATACATTTATAAATCATTTCTTACTTAACAGAATTTCAGGAAACGTACATATTTCTGTATATACGAAATACCACTGGTTGCACGAACATTCCGATTTTTTTGGTTTTACGAACTAGTGTTGGGTTTTCAATTTTTTCCCTTGAAGCATATTTTAAAGCATAATTTGTATTTTGCGAACTCCTTTTCCGCGCGCGTTCGTAAAATGTTAAGTGACTTACTTAGAACCAACTTACTTAGAAAGAGCAGCCAATCTCGAAAATAACTTCCACTTCCGTAATTCTTGAGTATTTTGAGGGTTGCCAAACAGTATGTATTTGAAAATTCTGCTAAATCAAACAGCTGCTTTGCACATATGTCGCTGGCTTTGTTATGAGATATGCCACTTGAGTATATATGATAAAAAAAAAACCAGGAACTGGATCACGAGGCACACAGTGGAAGCTTTCGACTCGCAATTTTTATCTTTTTATCTAATAAACAGTAAAGTATATCGCGCTTTTTTTAAAACTTATTGCGTGACTTAAAGCTGTCATACCCTGTGAATAATGATCTCATTCATTAATATAAATAGTTGTTGACTTTTAACTTCTTTTACCGATACATTTTGTTTTATTTGTGTGCATAAAAATTAAACATTTGTTATGATATAATACCAGTATAAGATATATCATCAGTTGTTTAAAAATACTACTGAATAATTAAAATAGCAGTAACCAATATAAAATGAATTGTGAAAGGTTGCTGCTTTCAGTTGGGTTACAAATTTAAGGCACTTGGAACTAATTGAAAAAAAAATGATATTTTTAATATATAGCCATTCTTAAAATCACTAGAATAGACACCTACTTTTCAGGACCACATCTACCTCCATCTGTTGTTTCGAATAAATGATGAGCCAACAGATTTAGATAATTAATGTGTAACGTTACCAACGTAGCTTTTGCAGAATACTAACCTGTAAGAATGTAGTTAGACGCAATGTTTGCATTGAACCTAGCATTGCTGGATTTTGTAGAAGATAAAAAAATAGCCTTAGGAAAAGTTCTGGTAAAAATATAAAAAAAATTAAAGACTGAATATTTTACTGGATATTTTAAGCTAGAAACTGGAAAACCATAAACATATGGATTTTTTTTATAATGAAGTGTTTGATGTCCGTGAAAAAAAATTTCAAAAGAAAATATAAGTGCATCTACTTTTTAAAGTATTAATAAAGTTCAAAACCTGGAGAAGTGTGGGTACAAAACACCTAATGTAAATGGTGGACACATACGCATTGCATACCCTATCTCCAAAACTCCGCGTGTTCTTTTACAAAATTGTTAAATATTTTGTTTTATTTTTCACTTTTTAAATACTGTGTAAACGTGCTCCTGCTTTTGTTTAATCTTGCTCCGATTATGGGGCAAATTTTCCCAAATTACATCTTTATAGAAATGCTTGTTTTTATAACAAATTATAGCATTATTATATATTTTTAGCAATGCGAAGGTCTGTACCTTCTGCCTCAAACTCTAATGAATAATTTAACATAATTTTTTTTAATTAACAATAAATAAAAAAATTTAAAAAAGACTTGTTTAAACAGTATGTAAATTTGTCCCAGCCTCCCCTATACATTTTTTTCTTTTATAATATCGAAATAGCACCCCACCAGATATTTATTGCACGCCATAAATGAACTCTGAATTTTGGTTTCAGGGCAATCTTCTTTGAACTTTTCATCAGGGAGCAGAGGTGCCGATCCCCCCCAGAGCTAACGACGCACCCCCCCCCCCTAGAAAATTATTACCCCCCCCCCCCCCAATAAAAAACCCGGTGAGGATTTTTTATTTATATGGGCAAATGGGAGTACCTAACCAAAGTAGCCTCTAACTACATCTTTACGGTGTATATAGAAAACCTTATAGTAAAATGATATTTCAAGTACCATCGAATGGGGTAACTTAACTTTATCCCAAGAATTAAAACCCCAGTACTGACTTTCTTCTTAAATATTTTTCTACTGATAGGTCAAAGCAGAGTTGCCCCTAATCGAAAAAGGGAAGCACCTTTTGGAATATCTTTTATAATACGGAATTACAAGCTATTTTTAATTTTCCTTTAAAAAGGTTTTCTTTACAGCCAAAGCTATCGGAATCTAAATAATTGGTAAAAAATTCCGCTCAAAATTTATGTAATTATATTATTTTTTTAAACAATAAAAATAGCCGGACACGTGATCCATTCAAAAACGGCTTCCAATTCATTCCCTCAATTCTTAATGCATAAAAAAAGTTTATCTTGGTATAGCTTTTTATTTAATACAACACATTTGACATTATCAAACACATCAGAATTATTTTATAATGTTTACAGAGATTGCTTCACTTAAAAAAACCTAAAATTTAAAAAATTAAAGTTAAATATAACAAAATTCTTACCGTGAAACTCGGAATTGCACTATTTAATTATCTTCAATTACCCAGACCCGTCACATTTGAGACAAGACGACAAGTATTTTCCTACTGATTCTAAAGCAATCATTTAGTTATTTTGGCTTCGAGTCTAATTTGGCGGGAAAAAGTCAAAAATATTATCCGAAGGTCATTAATGCGTAAAAATGTTATACAAAGTTAAGTTCGAAAGATTTATGAGCCAGCTGCAAAATATGGCGGGAATATCTCATTGATTCCATTGGCAAACTATAATGCGAACGTCATCAATTCACCGAAATGTTTTATAAACTGCGTGCGATTTATGAGTGTTTACACTTTGTTACAGTCGTACAGTGTTGTTTATTGTGTAATAATTGTCAGAAATCGTATCGTCTGGTAGACGCCAACGAACATAATTTATAACTCCTTTTTTCCCTGGTGTTGCTTTGAATTATGGTTGCCCATCCCTATTCTTTGAAGGCAAAAATATAAAAAAAAATTGGAGCCACTTTTGATTATCTTGCCACTTTGTGTTTTATTTTAAACCAAATAAAAATTCGCCAGAGTACAAGTTCTGAGCCCCCCCCCCCCCCCCCCCCCGGTGTTGCGTCGGCTGGGGGGGGGGGGGGGGGGATAATGAGTAAGAATAAGAGTTAGCGGAGTTTTTTTTATCAAGATTGGCTGTTTATTAATACTTTTTATAAAAAATTCAACCCCCCCCCCCTAAAATTTCAACGACGCAGTCTGCGTCGTTGACCCCCCCTTGTAGGCACCCCTGTCAGGGAGCCTCCACATAAAGAGTCCTTTGCCATTCCCATATATATCTTTAAAAATAGATTTTAATTATAGTGAATAATGAACATATTTCAATTAGAATGCTTAATTAATTGTTGTAAATATTTAAAATTGATAATTAATTATCTTATCTTAATTATTTCAACTGGATAATAAATAGCCCTCCTTGTCCACAAAAATCTGGACTGGCCACTGAAATGCTTAATACAAATTGCTCGGCGTGATAAAGAGAGGGCTTGATACTGTAAGTTATAAGTTTGGGGGGGGGGGGGGGAGAATTTCATATGTTTTATTAGAAGTATTCCATTCTTTATTTTTTTGTTTGTAATTTTCTCCGACAAATATTATTGTATTATTATTGGATTTTAAAAAGACAATAGCTCCCTCTTCAATAAGTATCTAGAGTGAATTTTTCGATTTATTTATTTCCAGCAATGTCTGTTTAGGCAATAACACGATTTAAACACATTTCTTTTATGAATAAAGCACAAAGAATTCATTTTCTTGTAATTTATAAAGTTTACTTTGTTTTTACTATTTTGAGCGCCAAATTGTAACCTGACGTAGCTTTGAATTTTTTTATTGAACAAATATATCATTGTCTATTTAAGGTAAATCCTTAGTTTTATTAAAATCCTGCTAGTATAGGAGGATTTTAATAAGCTCAGTTATTTTAAAAACCACTCATCATTTATGCAGGGTCCTCAAGTCACTGGAGCAAATCATACACTCCCGTTAAAGGATTTTTATAAATATTCTATACATTAAAGCAATCAATACCCCTCAGTGGTTCCGAGTCCTTTGTCACAGTAATGTTTCTCATGCCCATGGAGATAACAAACATTGTGCGTGCTGCTAAATTAGTTTCCATGATAACATTGATTCGCGCATTAATATTTTCGTTTTACCGTTGATTTTTTTTCTTTAAAGAGCTTTTTATTGTGACAATCGACTGTCGTTTGTAAAGGTGAGTTTCTTTAAAGCTCTTTTTTTTCTCATTTCGAATATAAGAAAAGTAATATAATGGCCCGATATCTTTCAAAACTTTATTTTTAATTCTGCACACACATGCTCCATTAGTTTTTTACACTTGAGAAGCAATCATAAAAATGCCTTTCATCGACACTTTTTTTATAATTTTCATAAAATTTACTTAATTGAAATTTGAAAATTAGTTAATTCCCACTACTTCATTAATTTTCATTTTCACACGACTAAAAGTAAAGAACTGTCCTTTTTTACATGCATGTTCCCTAAGTTTATTAAAAAAATTTAGCCACGTCCATTTAAAAAAAAAATCGTAATTTCTCCGAAAAAAATATATTTTCACAATTTGACTTTCAAAAAGATAAAAATATTTGATTTGAGTGTTATGGTTTAAATGCTTAACCTTTTCAATTTCTTTGTAGTTCGTTAATCACATGAGGAGATAATATCTTAAATATTTGGTTACAACCTTAAATAATTTTTTTAAGAAATGAAACTTTCGATTTTACTAAATTTTATGCATCCAAACATTCCGAGCATTAAAAATAAATGATAGCTTCGAATAAATTCAGTCAATAAATTTACATTTTAAAAAAATCCGATTTATTTTCGTTTGTTGTTATCTTGCTCGAATAAGCAAGTGCTTAGGAGTCAGATAGTAGGGCCACAAGTATCTAGAACACTTTTAGCGAAATCTATAACCTTCAAAGAGTAGTGGAGTTTATGCAGGGGAGCTAGATCCATATAAAGAGCTTGGCCAATGTAACAAGGCACTCAAAAATATTGTCTAGAACTAGTTCGAGATCATTACAAGTGAGGACAGTTTTGGAAAGGTGGGGTGCCAGAGTACCAGAGCCTCCTCCTAGGAGGTTGAACTTTTGTCTGTTGGTCTACGGAAGGTATTTCATTTCCTTCTACCACTAAGTGGGAACCACTAATTTCTATTGATCCTCAACCATGGGGACGTGCCCTCTAGGTGTTAGCTCCCCCGTGAGAAATATTTTTTAAAATGTGTAACTGGGTCATTCTCTGTAAAAGGGACAAATCGATGTCCCGGATACCTTGTTCTTTATTTTCAAATTATATATGCATGTTTGTGATTGATTAGTTTAAACTGATCCACAACTTAACTTGTCCCATTAAAAAAATATCAAATAATTATAATTTACTGACAGAAAATTTCGTTTAAATGCCCGTTTGTCACTCTCTCACGCTGTCCCTACATGCTTTTACAACTTTTAACATAATAAAAAAGGCTGTTTTAAATAAAATAATCTTTTTTAGTGGAACTATTAATGGTTAACTAGTTTCTGTAGTTTTAGAAAAAGTATATTATGTTTTTCTACACTCAATAGTTTTACATAATTTTATGAATATGTAATGTCCCTGGGTTATGGAGTCACTCCTACAACACTGATTTAAAGTTTAATTAAAAACTTAGACGACTAAGAAATCGAATTTAAATTGGCATGCCATTCTTAAAGGATTGAGGATTCTAATTCCACCATCAGTTGTTTTGCTCCATGAATGATAACGTTTTCATGTTACTTTTAATATTAAAAATAGCATGCGAGTCTTTTACTTTCGTCACTCCCTCAATCTCATTTACCAATTATAAATAAGTGTGAGTATTTTCTAACTGGTATCAAGTTGTGGGCATTTAGATGTAGATTAACATACAATCACTAAATCTGATAACAAATTCTTTGAAAATGATATTATTTGATTTTTTCTACGGAATCGTCATTCCCTCACATACCAGCCTTGAAACTCTGTCCACATTGGATAACTTCATCTTGGATCTTTCTTTCCAACGCATGCAATACGACCGGTTTTTTTTTTGTGCCTTAATTTTATGTTTTTTTTTCCAAAGTGCATGCGTTTGGATATTTCACGGCTGCCGATGTAGTGCTAGATGAGTGGAGTTAGGGTTAGTTTGAAATATTGTCGCACTAGAGCTACACGAGGGGTATTAGCGACAGACGTTATAATTTAGAACTGCAGTTAAGTGACGAAACGACACTAGAGTACATTACTTTTGGGTGAAATAGGGTATTTGTCTAAAAAAAAATTATTGGCTTAAAATATTCTTATGCCAAAAATATTAGACCCGTATTTTTTCTTTTTTTCAAATACCCCATAAAAAGGGAGAAAAATGAATTTTAAAATTAGGTCGAAACTACGCCCGAAAACGCTTTGTGGCTGTCACGTGGTATCTATGACGTCACTAGAAACTACAAACAAACTTTGAAACACCATTTTGGAATCTACTTTAAGCAAATTTGAACTATCCTCTTCTGTAAAACCTTTTTCCATTATCTATATAATTCTTATTTTAATCGTAAATTAGATTAAATCCTGTTTAATTGCAAGCAAAAAAAAACATCACACCACCGGTTTGTGTATATATACTAGTGACGTCGGCTAAATCGACGTGCTTGTGATCACGTGACGTACCAATGAAAAATAAGCCATTTAAAATGATTTTTATGAATTATTTAAAGATTTATTTTGCAAAAAAATATATACGTTTGTTATTTTTGGGTTCAAACTATAATTAATTTAATATTGGAAGGTATTTTAGCGATATAGTCAAGTACCCTATTAGTAACTTACTAAGTAGTTAAATATTTTTTTTTAATTTTTCTCCTATGAGAAAAATGTATATTTTGAACCTTCATTCGATTGATGGAAAATAATGAAAGCATAAAAGGACTTAAAATTAAAAGTTGATTTTTTTAATAAAAATATTTAGAACTAATTCATAGAAAATTCTAAAATGTTAAAGTTTATTGAGTCACCAACATTTTTTTAAGTTAGTCTTTATGTATATATTGGCTCGGGTCGGCTGAATGGTACGTGGCACTGCAGCGTTAGGTTAGGTTGTACGTTTTCTGGTCGTCTATTTCTAACCTCCATGGAGCTTTAACACAGCCAAATTGCGCCTCGTAATTTACAACACTGGTCAAGTGACGAGGTCGACACCTGAGTGGCCACCCGAAGCAAACCAGTGGCGCCATTATGAGCTTGTTTGAGACTTTCGACTCCACAGATTTGACCATGGAGGAACGAGAAAGAGCACATAGTTATGTTGCAGCGTAGTCAGGACAAATACACAACACAAATATCGATGCCCATATGCCGGATTCAAACCAGAGGCTTTTGACTGCCTGGCCAGTTCCCCGACCATTCAGCCACCCAGTCGGCTGCAGCGTTCCTTTTCCACGACTTCACGACATTGATTATGTGTCTTTTTCTAGATTATGATTAAGATCAGTATATATTAATTATAAACCACGATCATTGATATTAATTACAAACCACGATCAATTACACATTTTTTTAATATCATAATTATAAATATGCAATTAAACAATTGATGTTAAATAACAGTAAATTAAATTGTTTGTAATTTTTTCGTTTGACAAAACGATCATGTTACAAAAACTACTTTTATTATAATTAGAATTCAATAATTAGTTTCAAACAATTAATGTTAAATAACACTGAAATAAAATTATGTAACAGTTTTTTGCCCCGCTCTTTTCGGATCAAGAGTATTTTCCTAGTAACTAGCATTCAACGTAAATCGCTCCTATTCCAGGACTAAAACTCAGTGCGTGCACTTGAAGTAAGTCAAAAAGGCATGCAATGTTTTCGTTGCCGCATGCGCCATATAATGTCTTTCGCGCATGCTCAGTACCTAAAGGAGTTTATGCCAGTTGTTCAGTGTGGTATAAATGTATTTTTAATTGAAAAACCCTGAAATGGATCTGAACCAACAAAAATTGTAATGTATCTGATCAACTCATATATTAAATAATTATTTCATTTGCGAAAGATTTTTAAAAAAAAAATTACGAGTGCAATTTGTCCCATTTACAGAGAATGACCCAACTACAACATTTATTTTTGATACAGCAGTAAATATCTTTTAGGGCTATGGTTTTAGACGTTAAAACCATGAGCTTCTCTAAGATCACAGTATCCCAAGTCTAAGTAATGCAAGAGTTGCAAAGGCTAATCAGAGCTAAACAAGAATATTTTGCGTCGTTTATGAATTTCTGTTAACAATATTGTACTTTTTTCCTGACGACCTACTCTATCTGAAATACTCTCAACTTATTTAATCTTACATGGCGAGTTTGAGTCTGGTGCCTATCTAGTATAAATCCTTATAAAATTATTGCTGGTAAAGATAATGATGGTCCAAGAGTGGGGAGGCAAAGAAGTAAACTTCCAAAATGGTCTGTACTGAATCTTCGAAGAGAGGGAAAAAACAAGTAAAGTACTGGGTATATATATATTGAAGTTATCGATACTAAACACTATATAGTGGAAGCGACACTATAACAGACATGTGAATAACTACGTTTTTTTTTAAACATTCCCTTTTGCGTTAATGTCAGTCCACATTAGCCAGAGCTATATTCTTGAGTTAATTTTAAAAGTTTCCAAATTTTGTATTCATACTACAAAATATGCTTTATTATATGTCATATTATATTCACGAAAACTGTTTTGATAAAGAATTTCATTTTCAAATGCATTACTTTCTGCTCGTAAAAGGCCTCCTCGCATTTTAATATTGTCAAGGTGGGCTTGACATTGCATTTTTAGAAACACTATTAAATTTTACCTTAGAAGTCTCTTAAAGCATTAGTGTACTATTTTAGCTAAACTTTTAACTTGAATGTATATAGGATTAAAAGGAAATATGATCAAGTATGTCAGCCACTTCTGTAACTGTATTTACTAGTGCATCTTTATTTAAAAAAAAAAAAAATCAAACTTTGCCCTACGCCCGGGTGGCCTAGTGGGTTTGATTCGCAGCCTATTACGCTAATAGTCTGCCCACTGCACCGGTTCGATCCCCGCCTATTGCCCTGGGTGTACTTTCTCTCTCCGTGTCAGTAAAAATTTTGTCTGTCTTGACGAAGGTTTATAAGCGGGTCTCTGATCAAGCAAACAAACCGGAAAATACATGTACCAACCTAACTTTGCCATATAAAGTGGAATGCTAATTTTACAGGAAAATTTAGAAGTTGATTATGATTTTTTCTCTTATTAAAATGTAATATTTAGTAAAATTTAAATAAAATAAACTGAAAATTATGATATACTGTTTCTTTTTCTTCATAAGACTAAATTTAAATAGCTCATTGAACTTATGCGCAGCTCTAAAATACATATGAACAACCAAACAAGAATAGTTTTTATATCTAGAATGGCAACAATAAACTTATAATCCCATTATTTATAGTTTTTTTCTTGTTGTATATGTTGTTATAGTAACGGCTAGTACGCATCTTTCAAAACTTTAAAAATGCTGGTAAGTTATCATAAATTTACCTAATTACTTCGGAAAATCAATCTTTTATATCAGTTTAAATAAATAGCTACGTTTATTGACTGTTAAACAGCTTTACTTTAACTTGTAATGAAAATTTGTAAAGCTTTGTTCCCCTTTTCATCTCTGCAAATTAAAAAAACAATTGGTAAAAGAGTTGTTATTATAACCATATCCTTTAAATTATACTTTAATAATGTTCATGCATGGTTAACGTATCTTTTTCTATTTCAAAAGTTATCTTTGTCGCCAAATGTTTTTGTTACGCAATCTCTTACTTAGGATTATGTGGAAATTAATTTAATTAAAGCCATGCACAATAATTATGTAGCCATTAATTATTTTAAATATTGCGAATTAAAATTTAGATAAAGTTTTTCCTAAATGATGCATAAACAGAGTTCCCAATTTTCAACTGTATCCAGGAGCTTAAGTTGTCACCTATAATGTAATACTTGATCTTAACTTACCTCTGTTTTCAGGGGTAGTAATTATCCTGAAATTCCTGATAAAATGAAATATGTCCTTAAATGTCCTGAAAAATAGCTCTTTGTCCTGAAATTTCAGAAGAATTTAGTTGTCTGTTTCTTTTACCTCACACAACTACTGATCATGAACCATCACGTGAAGTACGAAATAATCTGATGAATGGCTTGAAATCACCGATAGAAACAGTGATTTAAGCTTCAATGAGTATTTCAATAGAAGTGGTGTACCAACTGCATTATTTTTTTTTTTTTTTGCTTTCTGAACCGTTTGTAAAAACGTTTCATTATTGGAAATATGTGTTTTTCCTAATAAATTTTTCATTCAAGTAGTGCAAAGTATAAGCCATTAAGGAAAAGTTAATATAACCAGTGTAAGATTTTTGCAGTACTTTCAAAGCTGATCTCTTAGCTTGTTTGAATAACACTGACAAATTCTGCCTTTGTCTAGTCTTGAAAACAAGCAGTGGGTTCCAATGAGGGCTCGAGAGAAAGCCATAAATGCCTACACTCTTTTTCTTTTAATTGCAATCAAATAGAATTTTTTCTTCAACAAGTGAAGTAAGAACTATTTGCAGCATTGTTTTGGCAGGATTCTGGTATTGCAAAAGTGCCAAGTTGAATCGGATACTGAAAGAAAATTATCTCGGTGACATTTAAAAGTTGCACAGTTAGTGTTATGCACTGCAAATGTTATTATTAAAAAAAGTTATATTTTATGTGCTGCAAGAGAAAACTTTAATTTAAAAAAATTGAAAATGGTGGGTATAATAGTTTCCAATTTTCCATCCCTGTGTTTTTGTATATTTGTGGTTTCGTTCATACAGTCTATCAAAATAAAAATATCTGTTTAATTAGGATGCGGATAACATAGTACCTTACGCCAGTAAAAACAAAAGCGCATTATTTTTTTTTATCAAACTGCTGAAATATGCCAAAATGATTTGAACTAGTTAGCATTTGGTGGGAACAATCGCACATATTTGTTAACCCGAGAAATATTAGGAAGATAATACCTGATCTAGTGGTACCCTGAAATTATTTTGGCATTTTTTAAGTGTCCATTATTTTCTAATCAATGTATAAATGTGAAAAAATACTGCTATAAGTATGTTATAACATTTCTTAATGTCCATTTGTGGTTCAAATGACTATACATCTAAACAAGTCTTTAAAAAAATTAGTTAAAAACTGATTTAACTGTACTACATCCCTAATATGGAAAGAATAAAATATGGATAGAGAGGATTTAAAAAAACTTATCTAATTCAATTGAAGAGCTGAGTAGAAGAACGTGCTAAGTGACATTTTTGAAAAAATTGAGATTTTTGTGTCAATGATCATGTTATTACCTGCTTTAAACATAACAGCTTTAAATTTTTTAGAAAACATTTGATTCCTTACATTTTTCGCATACAAAGTTGGTAAGTGCACGCGTTTTCGTCACTTTTTCAATGGAAGAACGTGCTAAAGATCCTTAGCATTTTCTTCCACCGAAATCGCCCGATTCCGGAATTTAGTGGAAGAACGTGCTAAGTGACACGTTTGCGGAAAATTTTCAGACTTTCGCGTGCATTAATAGCTAAACAAATGGTTCTTTTGTAGTTTTAATTAAAAAGAATTCAACAAAATATAATTAATATTTCCTAATTAACTTTAATTATTAAATATAATCAATGAAATTAAATTTTTATTGCGTAAAACTGGGTTTTGAGTGCATTTAGCAAAATAGAAAAAAAATGCATTTTGATTTTAAATTTAAACGGAGTTAAAGGTTTTAACATTTTATAAAATGTCGTCTGATTTTTATTGTAATAAACATAGATAATTTAGCAGCGAACAGATGGTATAATTAAAACAAAGTTACACCTGCTCTATGGAGATCGCAGTTCGCGTTAAAACAACATTGCACCGAACATTCAAAGCATCTGGTTTGTTTAAAAAAATTTATTATGGGTACAAAAATCGTTTTAAAGCCATTTTATGTTTGATCTCTAAAGCTATCGAACGCATTTTGTGCAATGTCCTAAACTCCTAAAATTATTAAAATGGAACTACAAAGCAAGCGGAAAGCTGAATTTTTGCTTGAAAGTATGAATAAAAGCTTATACTATAAGTACAAATTTAATCAAGATATTGCTTTGTTATGTAAAACTAAAATATTTTTATAATAATTGATGTAAAAATAAAGTTACAAAGTATAAAACGTTATAAGTTCTTAATATTTATTAAAATATCGATGACTTTAAAAAAGTACTATGCATCACGATTGTAAAAATAAATTGTTTAAACGATCATGTTCGACCGTTGTAGAAATGTTGTAAATTAAAGTAACTTTCTTTAAATTGATTAAACCCTTAGTTCAAAAGGAGAAAGGAAAACGTAAATAACCTTAGGATCTATATCTTGCCATACAACTTATTTTTACTTTTTTTTATATCAAAGTTTGTTTTTAATTCGATTATTCTTATCTAAAAACTATTTAAAAATTTATTTTGCGAAAACTTACATCTTGCATAATAACCTATTTTTAATAAGTCTTTTAAATTTAATATTTATTAAATTCAAATGCATTTGTGTATCTTTTACTATCTTTTTGTATACTTTTTATTAAGTTGATTTGTCTTATTATTCTTCTTCAAAGTATTTAGTTTATAATTTCAGTGATAATGGTATTTTTAAAAAAATATTTTCAATTAAAAACTTACTCATCTAACATTAAGCAAGAAGTTCTAAAATAACTTATATAACCTACTTTCTTTTAACTTAAATACTCAAAAAAATCCTTATAGTAGGGACAGACGGACGAACAAAAAGTATAAGATAGGTGACTGATATCTTAAAAAAACTAGGGATGTGTAACACTATATATCAATACGCTCATTTAAAAGTTATATATATCTTATAAAGTATTTTCAATAATTTTCAAACCTAAAAAGTTATATGGCAGCTACTCCTTGCACATGCACAATATTGTAGAAAACTTTATTTTGACGTCCGACTAGTACAGGGAACACGTGTATCAAATTTGAAGTCTGTATCTATTTTCGTTGTTCAGCAATACCTTTAAAACCAAAAAAGTTTTTCGCAGCTTCTACTTGCGCATGCGCAATTTTCTCGAAAACCTTATTATGACGTCCAACAGGAACTAGGAACCCGTGTACTAAATTTGAAGTCCTTAGCTCTTTTATTTTAAACTGTAAAGTAGTTTCAGACAGACAGACGGATTAATGTAAAAAAAAAACCAATTTTTTAGAATCAGCACCCTCCAAAACCTATAGAAAGCACAAAGTCTTCATTTTGGATTATTGACCCCTATCGCAATAATTTTATTACCTTATATTTTATATTAGGTAATTGAAAGTAATAACTTTAAAAATTGGACGGGTACAAAGGAAGTTGGGGGGGGGGGGGGTAGTAGGACGTACGGACAGAAACAAAAAAGCAGACGTACAGGCAGGTGGCCAAACACTATACATTGTAGTCATCTAATTTCTTACTTTCGAACAAAAAAAAAAGAATTTTCAAAATCAGGCACTTTGGATCGGAAATTGAAAGGTATATGGACGGACAAAATGATGGACGGACAGGCAAACGATTAATAAGTATAAAAGAGATCTGTGAAGTCCTATCTTCCAAACAGAAAAAGAATTTTGAAAATCGGAAGGTTAGTACAGAAATTATGAAACGTTTATGGATCAAATTTACCTTTTAAATGTCACTTAGCACGTTCTTCCACTAAGCGACTGGCCAAAATCTGAAGCACTTCGGAGGAAGAACGTGCCAAGTGCATGAGGTGTCAAGCGCGTTTTGTAAATGACGCGTTATGACGTAAATTACGGCTAAGCCAAAAGCCACCAAGCATTTTGAAGAACCAAACTAAAATATCATGCCGAAAAAACTATAATTTTGTGAATGAGAGGAAAGTTGCAAACTAAAAACTTTGAAGCTCATTATCTCGTTTTCACCTTTTTGTCACTTAGTACGTTCTTCCACTAAGCTCTTCAAGTATGATTTTATATAAAAAGTTACAGGTATTATCATTAAATATAAATAAAATATTTTAAATGTGTTTGGTGGAATAATAAACTGTTAAATAAAGACTTAACTGTAGTTTAAATATGTACAGTTAAGTCTTTATTTAGCAGTTTTATTATTCCACCAAAGAACTTTGTTATTAAAATGTTTAAAATAAACTTTGAAAAGGTATATGCAGTTTTGATTGTATAAAAAAGGTTAAATTTTCATGAATAAATAATTGTTACAAAAATATTCACTTTCACCAAAGTGCAATAAGGGCATTTTTCAAACTGGTCCAACACCTGATATGCAAGATTTTTCCCCCAACATTTATTTATTTCTAGAAAAAACAGCTTTAACTTGGTATTTTTGCCATATAAATTTTGAAATTGTAAGTTTTCAATGTACTTTTTTATTATATCCTAGTATGGGTTTCTTACATCTTAAATATCATTTATTTAAAAAAAAATAAATTAACTATTTTAAAAGTGGCAGTGCTTTGTATTGCCATGCCACAGGTCCAGGGATCTAGTCCCGGAGTGGGCGAGGTTGACTCATCTTTTAAATGGGGCGATAAACTGAGGACCAAGCATGTTTGGGAACTAAATACTGGGGGTTCCGGGTGAGGGTGACCACCTAACCGTGACATATGCCTTACACCCCAAAGCCCTTGGTCAAGTAAGCTGAAATGGGCACGGCAGGTCTTGGCCCACTATCGGGCTGTTGCGCCAAGAAGTTTAGTTTAACTATTTTAAAATATTGTACTTTCTGGGTTTTTTTTATAGTTTTCACTGAAAAGTCGGAAGAAAGAAGATAAGAAAGCAGAAGATAAAGAGAAAACACATGAGGATAAAAGAAAAAACAGCAAAATGGATGATTTTGGAGATGATTTAGATTTCAATGATACACCTGTTAGACGGGTAAGCCCAATAGCCAATATTAAGGTATTTTTAATCTTTAAGGGGGAATGGGCGTGCTAGACCGAGTCTCCAAACTCAAGTGCCTCAGTGTTAATCCTATTGGGAAAAAACTATTTTCACTGCCACATTTCTCCGACTGTATTGAATATTTTACGAACGTTTTTTTAAATAATAAATGTAGTTAACTTACATGTCTCTATCTTCCCACTTTTTGAAATTGCTTTGAATATTTTGTGTAAAATTATTTATTAATAATTAAAAAATATATTCAAACCAATTTAAAAAAGTGGGCCTGTAATTGTCAGGACCTGTAAATCAGCTACATTTATCACATAAAAAAAATTTGTAAAAATATTCAATACAGCCGGAGAAATGTGGCAGTTAATTTTTTTATTTCTCCATTGGATTTTCTCCATTGGTAACACTGATGCACTTTGCTTTGGAGACCCGGGGTCCAGCGCGCCCATTCCCCCTTAATGGCTAATTTAAAACAATCTTTAAATGAAAGATATATTTCTCTCTATATAACACATATATCTCTATTATTTTTCTCTATGCATATTTCTGAATTATTTTTACTGTTTCTTGGCTTCAAACTATTTCATCAATTGTTTGAATTAGTTGTATTTTTCACATTTCAGCATGTGCCAAGCAGAGTCAGAAACTCACGGTTGCTGGTCACACAATGCTACCATTTTCTATCATTTTGTGCCTTAAAGTTAAATTTAGTCGTAGTTGTCGGGACTAGTTTTTTTTTTCAAATGTTACCATCAATTTTTAGGGTTATTCGTATGAAACCTCCCTATATCATCATCACCTTTCCCTGACCCAAAAGTCGAGTAAATGGACTAGTAACAAATTTTATATTTTTACTTACAGTATACATATGTCAGTCTATGTGTATAGGGTAACAGGCTACATAGCCTACACTCTTCCCTTTTGGGCGCAAATTGTTATGTTATTTTATCAACTTTTAGGATTGTTTCCAAAGATCTTGCTGAAAATAATCATTTTGGAATCGCAAATCTTGAATTCGTCAAAATTTTCTTCTGTAATTCTAAAATAGTAAAACTATTATAAATAGTACTTCAATTACATAAAAATAGTAAAAATTTCAATAAATTTTTTTCTCAAAAATGCTCCTTGGTAATGTGCATTTGCTTTTAGGTTTTAAAGTTAGTAGTACATTGCTCATAAATTTGTACTTCCAATTCTAACACTGGTGATAAGAATTTATTAAAATCAGTTTATTCATTTTAATTTCAGTCGGAACGCAAACAAGATGTTTCCCTTGACCTCATTACAGACTTTTCTTCTGAGGTAAGCAGCATTTTATTAAAGTAGCAGTCAAGTTTTTTAAAACCCTCTGGAACATTTTAACAAGCTTTCTTTAACTATAGTTTGTCTTATCTGAATATCAGTCTTTTCTTAGTTTTCTAGTAGGATAGGGATGGTGTAGTTCTGTGATAATTCTTTATCAGTTTTTCAGAAAAATATTCCATCATTTTTGTTCATATTATTATGGCTGTGTTTATCTAAATTTGTAAACTTTGGTAAATAGTTTTTTTAAAAAAAAGGATGCAATGTATTATGTATTTGTGATTTCAGTTTAATGAAACTTCAGGAATACAACCTCCGCCTCGTGCAAGAAAGACTGCCGGATGGTCAGATGGCACACCAGGAAAAAAGTTTGTCCCATTTAAAATTCTTAAAATTAACAATATTATTTATATAAATATCGATATATGTAGACTGTGAATGATTAAAAAAATAACCAGAACAATGGTCCTTTTTTTACTCAGAATGTTCTAAATTTAAACAATGTTATAAGAAAAATTAAAAGGATCTTTTATTGTTTTTTA
Source organism: Oedothorax gibbosus (assembly GCA_019343175.1). Taxonomy (NCBI): domain Eukaryota; kingdom Metazoa; phylum Arthropoda; class Arachnida; order Araneae; family Linyphiidae; genus Oedothorax; species Oedothorax gibbosus. The sequence goes on along the minus strand of JAFNEN010000073.1, from coordinate 252,464 downwards.
AATTTAAAAGTAATTTTTTAAAAATGTATGAGTAACTTTTAATGTTTTTGTTTGAACTATTGAATTAAACAGGTAGTATATGAAATACTCAAATATTAGTGGGTTTCTTACTTCAGTGATTAAAAATTATCATATTAAAATGAATTTCATTCAAAATACTTTTTCTTTTTCTTCCCCTCTTATCTTTGTTATACAATAGGAAACTTACAAAATTTGTTTATTTTTTAGGAGCTGGCTTAGAAGAGGATCCATGCACTTTTTAAGGTTAATTTCAAGATAACTTACTAATAATAAATTTCATCTGTACAAAGCTTATATATTATCAGTTTCTAATTTTAATGTTAAATATATAAATAGAGATTCAAATGTATTTTTATTATTTCATTGCTTTAATATTTTTTAGTAAAAGACTATAATTAAAATGAGTAAGAAAGGTTGTAGTATGAAAGGGACGTAATACATAATAATCAAAATGTAATTTAATAATTTTATAGAGATTCTCCCAAGAAAGAAATAATAATGGATTCTACAAGTCCTGTCAGCTCAGGTACATTAAATTGTGCTAAATTGTTATTATGATTCATTTTGTTTGAGAATTTTGGGTTCTGTTAAGTGACTTTTATATATATAGTTAGTGAATATTTAGAATTTTATGACCTAAGTTTGTGGTTACCTCAGCTTTTTGTGTTGCTGTATAAATTAACCTTATTACAAACATAAAGTATAACTGTAATTATTTTTGTTGTGCACATGCTTTATAAATTGTCTCAAATTGCTTAGTTTTAATTAACATTTAAAATTAACATTATTTCTTAATGATATTTTACTAAATTTTTCCACATAATTGAAATAATTTCAATGGTATTATAAAGTTTGTCTTTAAACTTATATAATATGTAAAGAAAAACAATTTTACAGTCAATACTTTGTAAAAGGTGTGGAGATCAGTAGCAAGTTTCAATGCCTGCTTACCTAGTGGTTACCTTAATGTTGAACCCTAGTTTCATTTTTGTAAAATAAAAACGGAATAAAAAACCTTTGTAGTACACAAGCATAATAAATTGCATGACGAGAAATGATGTTTTTTTGTGTGTTAAAATACCCTTTTATTAAATTTTATGCAAACTTTTAAAAGTGTTTTTAGCCCTTTAACCGGTTAGGTACTAGACAGTTAACGCTTGTTATATTGGAACCACAATGTAAAAAAAAGTATTGTAACTTTGTTTTGGACAAAGCCGTAATAAAATCAAGGGTTGCTATAGCAAGTTCAAAATTATAAAAACAAACTTCGACCCAAACATGGTTGGGCCGAAGAAGCTTGCACGTCAGCTGTATCTTGGGATAGTACCAAAGAATTACGGACACTTTATTATCTCTTTTTCAATAATAACAGATGGTGATGGATGGGAAACACCTGAGCAACAGTGATTTTACCTTTTAATTGGAAGTATATAAAAAATTTATTCAGTCCATGCATTTGGGACTCAAATACTGCATATGCATATAAAAAAATACCTAGTTTTGTTCTTTCTACTTTTATTTATGCAATTTTTTTAGAAAATTGTCAGTGTTGGTAACAATTATATTTTAACTATTTTGTGCCTCTAGGTCAGAGCATATTTTAACATTTAAAGTAGTTGGCACAAGTACCACCCAGTAAATGGAAGGATCGATCACACTAACCAAGGCTGAATCACACTAACACGTTCTGCTAGTAATTCATTTTCCCGTGCTATCTTGAAATTGCTCCAGTATCATACATAGCTCTAGTGCAATTTTATTAAAACAACCAAATGAACCTTGGGGTTAGGCTTTCTACATTAACCTTTATTGCACCTTGCAATACAATGATGCACCCAAATGGACGATAATTAAAAAAATTTGGATTAACTGTGCATGGCTTATATGTACACCTGTAACACTGTAGAGGTTCATCCACTCTGTATGTCTTCACCTATTGATTTTTATTTTAGAAATTCCAGTTATTCCAGATCTTGATGCTATGAAAGAAGAAGAACTTTCAGCAGATATTGCTAAAGCACCTAGGTAAAAAGTTCAAAATATTCAACAACAAAGTTCATTCATTCGACCATATAAGGGTACATGTTTGGGTTGGAGCTTATAGTTTGCTGTTGTGTCTAATAATTTTACTTACAATTCAACCAAGTTTTTTCGTTGTTGGTCTGTGGGGTAGTCTAGTCATTATAGGGTTAATTAAGTATAAAAATGTTTGAAAACGGTATGTGTAAATGTTTATAAGCAGTACACACATTACAATAAATCAAAGTTTCAAACTTAACTTTAAAACTTTATTATGATTTTTTATTTTTGTGCAGCAAAGTAAACAAGTATAGTAAATCTATAGATCCCTTTTTTCCATTACAGTTTTCCACCCATTTTATTATAAAATGATTTTGTTCTAATATCATAAAATGAGATTAATTAATTGGTGGTGAATCTGTTGGAATTATTTAATGATATCAGGAACTGATATTTGCCTATAACAGTACTATACATTTTACTTTTCAAATATTTATTCAAGATTATATCAAAGATTTAAATACTTAATGATATTCAGGAGAAAGAAAATCAATGCCTATATAAAAAGTGTTCTTTAAATATTTAGTTTTACTTTTTAGCCTTGCAATCAGCAGAATAGCTACATATCAGGAATTAGACACTGATTTATCAAAACATGCAGCTTTTCAATCCTTAGTGAGTAAAATTCTTAATTTCTTGAACTTTTAAACTGTAGAAATGTATAAGGGATTTTTTTAATGAAGCAAAAACCATATAGATTTAAACATTTTAATGATTTTTTTGTGTATCTAAAAATTTGAAAATTATATTCATACGTTTTTAATATTTTTTTTTTTAGGATGGAATTGATCTAACCCAACTGACAAAGCGTTTACTACCTGAACATTTAGTAAAAAAGGTATGTTAAATATTAAGATTAGAATTCAATTTTCTAAGAAAATGTTCAAAAAATCATTCCCTCACCCAAATATTGTTATTTTTATTAATAATAGGTTAACATATAAGTTATATTATTCAATTAACATAAACTCAAAAAAAGTTACTTAGTAGTTGGAAGGTTGAGGCCTTACAAAAGTAAATAAGTCAAAATACATGATATTTCACAGTTTTATTAAAGGGGCAGAAAAGTTCTATTATTAAATGCATAATATAAAAAAGTGAAAATGGAGTTGATGGCATCAGTCATATGATATATAAATTTGTGAGAAAGATGCTTTTAAATGCAGTTTATGGAAATATTCCCTCTCAGGATTTTTTTTTATGCTTATCAGGCCAACTTTACTACAGTATTTAAAATTGTATGCATGGTTAATTGATTAGTCATCAAGGGTAAAAGTTCATGAAAATACTTTTTTAGATGACTTCCATTTGGAATTTTTCCATTTTGAATTCAATGCATTTTAAGACAATAGTAACTTATTTTAATGCGTTCTTTTTATCCATTTCATTATGGTTTTTGTAGTTTAGCACAAAATAACCTTCCTTGATTAAAAATAATGCATTCAATGAGGTTTTCAAATTCCTTTTAGGATGATGAAACTGCTTGGACATGGGATACATTATTTGCTGATGTATCTTCACATTTAAATTCTGTCATGTCTCAAGATAACACTGACTCACCAACCGTTGACAAAATAACTCATCATTTAGATAAAGTTTTATGATTTGGTACAAATTCATGGCTATATATATATATTAAGATTTTACAAGAGTAAAATGTTTTTAGAAATTTTATAAGTGGTTGATAATATTATAGTAAATAGATTTACTTTCTTATTTTTGATTTTACATTATTTTCTGTGAATGATTTTGTTGTAATATGTGATCACATGCATATCATAAAATATGTGATTCTGGTTAAATACTTTTATTTAAGTTCCTATAAATAATAAACATCAAGTGAATGATTTTTTGACCTCATTGCACACTTCCAGTGGCACAGTGGACATATTTATAAAAGTCAATGTTCCAAAACAATCTTTTTCATTTTTCTCATAAAACATTAGAACCTTAGAAATAACTAATAAGTATTTTGTTACTGTCAAATAGTTTAACTTCAGACCCAAGCTTTTTCTTTGTTATCAATCAACTTTCAAAATACACACTTTTTTGATTGTTTGATCTTTTTCAATCAGTGGCAACACTTTCTTGATTTATAAATAAAAATTACTGAAACAAAGTTAGAAGCAGAATTATATGATCCAGCCTAAACTACAATTTAAAAAAAAAAGTTGTTCCAATGTTTAGTATGTTGGTTTGTTCTTTCAAATTTATTAAAAAAAAACTTAATTGCTACTGAAGACACATAAATTGTATAATTTTGCATATTAGTGTACCGTACTAATTCTCTTCATGCTAATGAGATTTTAAGGCTTTTAGCATATTTCTCCAACCTCTCCTTTCTTTTGGTCCTCTGTTTTAAAGTTGTATGTTGAAAGTCAGTCTTGGTAAAAAAAAAAAATCTATCCACAGAAAATCCTTTTATCAGTATCAAGCCACTTTTCCACTGGCTATGTGATATCCAATCTTTTAAGTATTATGTTAGAATTTCATTTGTTCATAATCATTTAATGCCAAAATGTCATCTACTAACCAGAAACTACTTTTCAAATGCTATGTGTTATTGCTTGTTTTTCAATTATATTGGAATCCACATTTCTTGACAATTGTTTTATTTGAAATAATATTTGTTAATTTGTTGGTACTCTTGTGCCATTTTCCATATCTTGTTATTAAGAAATTTAATAAAAAACGTCTAATAAACTGTGAAAATTCTCCATATTAATTTTAGTTAACCTCTTAACAATTTAACTTATTTTTGTAATAATTTAGTTAAAGGAGAAGTCAAACACCTTCTGTTCTTGTTTCACATTCTTATTTTATGTATGGGGCCGTTTTTAAGGGACAATGGTCTTGATTTTACGTTTATCAAAGAAGGACCAGGAAGTTTTCTTAGGATACTTGTAAATTCATTTTTCCTTGCCAAATTTAAAAAAAAAATAATTAAAAGTTTAAATTTAATTTTTAAAAATCCGACACTATAAAATCAAAATGTGTATTAAACAGGATCCCTAGAAAACTGTTTAGACTTCCTTATTCATAACACCGCTAGTTGATAAATTTTAATAACAAAGGCAATGTGTCTTAAGAACTGCCCCACTGATTTTACATATGAATTGAAACATAGAGTATTTGACTTCCCCTTAAATTAGGGAAACATGCATTAACTGTGTTTTTATTTTTGATTGATTGTTTTGGATTGTTAAGCAAATATCTTAAGACAATGTTTTAAAATTGAAAAACTTAGTAAGTTCAGAAAAACACAAAACATGCAAAGCAAGTTAACGGAACAGAAAAGGGATTTAGCCAAAGTCTTGCATAAAAACTGGTAAGTTATTAAAATAAAATGTACAGTTTTATTTTGAAATAATGTGCTTTAAAAATGAATTTAGTGTAATATATCAAAACCAATGTTCAAAAATGATAAAAGCTTTAAAACATAGTACCTCATCCATAAATCTTTTTGTTACTTAAATATGTGCTGAAAATGCCTTAATGTTTTTTATATTCAGATTTATTAGATATATTAATTGTTGCAAACAATTTTATTTTATGTGTATGCTGTACATATGGTTTTACGTTTACATAAAACTTTTATTGAACAGTTGATTGAATAAAGTTGTTTAAATCCTTTAAGTAGCACAGGGAGGGGGGGGGGCGTATAGTTCATTATTAGGGGTGTAAGGAAGTTGTGAGTATGGTTTGAAGGTTGTTAGGAAAAACTTCAATTTAAGACGCTTCTTTTTTTTTACGCAGACAATTTAAGACTTTCTTTTGACACAGACAAGCTGCAAGAGTTGTTGAGGTTAACATCTTTTCAATTACAAAGATTTAGTTGACAAGCAGTTTTCTTTGTATGCCATAGAAGTTGCCTTATTGAATCATGTAAGAATTTTTTAGCACATGTGATCTGTGATGTGGATCATAAATATGCAACCACAAATGTAACAAATTATTTGAACTGCATGTTTAAAAAAAATCCGATTTAGATTTAATTTATAAAAGAACACTCAAAGCTTTAGTTTTGTAATTATTTAAATGTATAGTTTTCTGGTCTGTTAGTTTAATTTTTGAAACATTGTCAAATATGCAAGGCACATTTGGTTGTGTTGCATTAATCAACACTAACAAACCAAAAAAAATCCACTTAGTTGATGTCTTTATTATTACTTGCTTCCCCCTAACCATTCCTATCAACAACACAATTATGACGGAAAATATCAACAGTCTTACTTCAAAATGTTCCTAAACCTTACTACAAACCACTGTTAAAGTATTGCAATGTGGTCTAACTACCAAATAAAACTAGAGTCCATTTTGAGTTTATTGTTGTGGCATGGTCTGGTACTTAAAGGGTTAAACATGGTAATGTGTTTTTGACAATTGTATGAAGTTATAAACACAGTATGCTGGTTTTGTTGTAAAAACCTATATTTCGTTGTCTTCAAGTTATTATTTTGGAACCAAAACAAAGGCAGATTAAATTTTTATTGTTTAAGCAAAATATTGCTTTCTGAAATATTTTATTTTTATTTTAAAAAAACCAATAAAATCATTATTTTGATGCTGAAGATGTATTTGGTCTCAGGGTTTTTTTTCTATCCTTTTTGTTTTTGTCACCTTACAGACTTTTTAAAGTGATAAAAGTCAACAGATTTTTTATTTCTTAAAACTTTCAGTTAACTAACTCCAAGACTTGTAATACAGAAATAATAAACATCTGTTCTGGTGCTTTTCAATTTAAAACAAATTTACAAGCTTAATTAGTTACTTCAGAAATTAGCTGAAATTTTCAACGCAGCCTGTAGAATTGTGGAAAGTACAAAATAGGAAAATTTCTGATACTTTTATGTGTTACGTTTGATTTCAGCACATGTAGAACTTCAAAACATGTACATTTTGAAGCTTTTTTTATTGTTAGCCTATGTTACCATTTCTCTTGTAATTATGTTTCATATAAATTTTGTGATATGTTGCATTTTATATTCATCTTGTTGTATTTATTGAAATGTTAATGTATATGGCAAAATACATAATTTTTAAATTATTCTTAAAAGAATGGATAACTTATATTTTTCAAGTTGTAAATTACATTCTGAACTATATTTTAATAAAAAAGTATATTATTTATTGTTAGTTTTCTTTATCAGAGTGACTTAAAGATTTCATGTGACTCTTTAAAATCTTTATGAGCTGAATAAATGCAATCTGTTTGGGGGGGGGGGGGTATCTTTAATTTTAAGTATGTTTTACTTGCATCATTTTACTTTTTTAAGGTGTATATCAAATTTTTGATGAGTTTGATATTATTAATAAAATAAAAAAAAACATGGTCACTGTTGGATCATAAACCATAACTAGAGTTTCCGAGGTCACAACCGAGGATAGGACGCGGTGGCTGACGAGATTTAATGAGCAAAGGGTAGAATCCCCTAATTTCCTTTTAAACAGTAAGTAAACTTAGCTATAAATTTTAAGATCCTCTTTATAATTCAAGAATGGTACACTGCAAAAAAACGCCACTTTTACTGAGATTTCTAATATTTTCGACGGTTTAAAAACGTTTCGCTTACTTTACGGTCTTGAACCGTTTTATTAAACTCGTTTACAGTTTAAAAACGCTTCACTCCAAATTTGTTTTCAATTTCTTACTTTGGGAACGTGTTAAACTCAACAAGATTACTTCTTTTGATTTCAATATGTCAGGAGATTTGGTGGCCGAGTTGGTATGACGTTTGGCTTGTGCGATTCTCCGATTTTGGCGCTAAACCTTTTCTTTAAAAAAAAAAAAAAAGGTACGAATGTTTAAAGGGAAAACCTTATTTTAACTGGAATTTACCTTATTTAATACAGAAGTTTCCGTTTTTACTGTTTTTTCTGGCAATTCAACTGCCAGTTTAAATCCGTAAATTCGACAAGTTTTTTTAGTGTAGCTGGATTACTTATTTTTGGCGTAGGTAGATGACTTTATAATTATGTAAATTTGCTGATTTATTTTTCATCCAACTTACTTGTGGAAAAGTTCTTAAAAGAAAGTTCTGACATGCTTCTGAGTATTAAAATCAGAAAAAATAAACTTAATTACAATCGATGTTCATTTCACACTCATTCTTAGGGTCACGAACATATGTAGTGTCTGTCTCTCAAAGGAGACGGGGAAATTACTGATATTAAAAACTATGTTTTTAAAAGTAAAGTTATGATAGTGTTTACATCAAAGAAAGCTATAATTTGAGTAAAGTAGGAGTTTTTCTTTCAATTTCAAATATTCATCTCATACATATACGAGGGCTGATTTTTTTTCAACCTCCCGATGGGCTGTAACAAAGAGACGGGTCAAAATACAAAAAAGATTTTTTTTTACCAAAAGTAATGTACAATACTGCTTCTTTCTGTACATAATCACCTCGAAGATTAAAGCATTTGTCATATATGTAAACAAGCTTTAAAATACCCTCTTCATAAAATGTAGCCGCCAAGTGAGAATTGAGAGCTGTTATTCGTTTCTCGCAGGCAGAATGAAACAGTGCAACAGAAATTCATCGAAGAAGGAATAGAGTGTACGGAGACACCTTTATGAGTGATGCGTTGTTCGTGAATGCTGTTGAGAATTTAAAGGTAGCCGAACTGATGTTCCTGAAGAAGGGGACCAGGGAAGCAAGTCTGTCGCTACAGACGGCATTCTTCAGCGAGTTGACCAAGTGTTTAAGGAAACTCGAAGGTTTACCATAAGTGGCATGGATTGTAGCGCTTCCAAATTGACGTGGAGCTAAAGAAAGAGCTAAAAGAAACCGTCACAACTCTCTTCAAATCATTGGCGGCTACATTTTATGAAGAGGGTATTTCAAAGCTTGTTTAAAGATATGACAAATGCTTTAATCATCAAGGTGATTATGTGGAGAAATAAGCAGTATTGTACATTATATTTGGTAAACAAATCTTTTTTTGTATTTTGACCCGTCTTTTTGTTACAGCCCATCGGAGGTTGAATAAAAACAGCCCTCGTATATTATTTTACTTCTTTTAAATTTTAAAAACTGAAATGTTTTATTACGTAAACATATATTTCAAACAAACATATTATTTACGTAAACATATTTTTCAAACAAATTATATAGTTAAAAGTTTAGCTAAATATATATTTAAATATTTTTTAAGGAATGAAAAATAAATGTTTGGTGGGAGATACATCAACAAGTGATGAGGTGATAAACCTTAAAAATACATTTTGTGTTGTGAATGCACAAACAGCTTTCTCATTTTGTAATAATAACCATTTTAACATTTTTAAATACAAAATACATTTTAAAATTTACTGTGCAACAAACTTCGTGCTACGAAGTCCCTTTATACGTCTGATACCTGCAATCAGAAAAGTGGTTTTCAGGTCTTCTATCAAAATATTGCAGTTTTTAAAGTTTAAAAGAAGTTAAAAATTTTATTTATGTTAAATGTACTTTTCAAATGGAAATATATTCTTCGATTAAAACTTTTTCTTTGATATTAGTGATTTTATTCTATACTGGTCTTGAATTATTATTAGAATTGTTATTTTTTGATTTGTGAAATAATTTTTTTACTTATCTTTCATCATATTTGCACCCTCTCTCCCCAAAAAAGGTTCCAGGTTCGGCCCCGAGCATTGCCAAAAATAACTGCCGACCTATAAATGGCTTGTGCAGCTAAAAAGTCAGACGAAAAATAACCAGGGTAGAGGAAGTGCACGTTAAATATGCTCCCGAATCCCGACGCTGCGTACGATGTCGCCCTTAAAAATTGCGTTGGGTGCCTGCCTACTCAGGTGCCGGCTCATTACTTGACTGTGGTTCTAAATACGACACTAACCTTCATGTAGCTCTAGTGCGATGATAACTCAACTCTCTCCAAACAAGAATATATTAGATACCCTTCGTGAAAATACACTGCTCAAAACAATTAGGGGAGCACTCTATCCGTACTTTTGTTAACTCTTTCAGTTCCAACTTTTTATTTTTTATTTTAAAAATCTAAAATTTGTGAAATAGAATCATTATGCATCCAGAATGAAATGGTAAAAACCAAGGATTTTTTTAAAAAATTTTAAACTAAAATTTAAGGAAAAAAATGGAATCATAAATTTTGAATAAATTATAACAATATTTTTTTCAAAACTTTATGTGTTAAAAAAAGTTAAAATCAATTTTTAAATATCAAAGAATGCAAGCGTGAAGAATTTAGGGTCAATTTATTTCATAAAATGTTTTGGGAGTGAATTTTATTTTACCATGTTTTTCATATTTTCATTTAATTAAAACAAACGTTGTTTAATTCTTCAAAGGACATGTTTCTTCCATCTAACGATAAATGAGTATGAGCTTAACTTAGTGAGAAAAAATCGCAAGCTGATGATTCCTAATGGAATCATTGGGGGTGAAAGGGTTTAAACCATGCATTCCTCTAATTCTTTTGAGCAGTGTATAGACACACACACAAAAAGAAAACGTCGCCAAACAATTTTAGCTATCTCAAAAGAACTCTAAACCCATAATCCCCGTCACCCCCTTATAAATTGCGTTGGGTGCCTACTCAAGTGTGGGCTCGTCACTTGACTGGTTTTAAATTACGCCACTAGCTCTAGTGCTTCGATAACTCATCTCAACTCTCCATAAACAATAATGTATAGATATCCTTAATGAAAAAAAAATTACAAAAAAACATATCCACACAATATCTATCTCAAAAGAACCCTACTGCCGTGGGCAGGTAAACAGCAACCACAACAATGAATTTGACTGTTTTTTTCTCTGAAATAATCAGTCTTTCAGTATACTTTCTTATAGGCTAGCGTTATTGAGTGCTTGCCACAATGGTCCAAGTCGTAAGTCTACTTACTGCAGTTTACCTGCCCACGGTAGACTAGGGGGCGTCCATAAATTACGTTATGCGTTTAGGGGGGGGGGGGTTCTAGCCGAATATCACCAAATATCACGGAAGGGGGAGGGGGAGTCTCGTCAAATATCACGTAATTTCCTTCGCTATAAAATCAACGTAAAATAGCGAGAAAATGTTGTTAAGTTCCAGTAAAATATGTTTATCGGTTTAAATCTGGCAAAATATCATGATATTTATCGTGACTTTCCGAAACATATTTCAAAATATTGGAGCTTTAAAAAAAACTATTTTAAAATTCACTAAAAGAGTAATCAAATAAAAAAAACGAATTTTGAAAATTCTCACGTAAGATTATGGGGGAGGGAGGGGGTACGAGCCAAATATCACTAGTGGGTAACTAGTGGGTACTAGTAGTAAATATCACGCCCCCCCCCCTCCCCTACACCCGGGGCCCGACTAAGAATAGCATAGACTATAGGTACAACAGGTTACGGGGGCCCTTTTGCGGAACATCATTTTATGGTTGTATCCTACCTATTACGACATCAGTCACAGTATACCAAAACACGCCACGTAAATTGTAGATAAATTACCACACCCATATTATATATAAATTATTGCAAGTGAAAATTGAATGAATAAAATATTAAATATAATATTTAGGTATAACATCTAAAATAACATACACATTAAACAGTTTTTTTTTAATACTCTCCGACATAAAGCTCTTTTTATTTCAGAAAATATTTTGCTAAAAAAAGCTTTTAAGAAAATAAAAAGCTTTATATTAACTTATCAATATATATTTTAATAAAAAAAAATTGGAATTGAGATTAAGCTAGCCTGACCAGATGTGCTTCAAAGATTAACTTTTCGACTACGAATTCAACATTTAAATTTTCATAAATCATATTTTATTTACGTTGTTTTTGTTTTAGAAACTATGAAAATATTAAACATAGTATATTTGCACAATTTTATAAGAAGATAGTTGAATAACAAAATTAACTGTACTGCGAAATGCAATACATCTGGTCACCTTAGATGAAGCAATTTTTAATGATCCTATACACCCACCCATCCCGCCACCCCCTCCCACTGGCGGCGCTGCCTACCAACTCAGTGGCCTTACCCCAACTCACCCAGTGGTGCTAACTCAGTCTCAGTGGCGCAGGCGCGTGGTTTCCACAACACCACTCGACAGAAAGATGGCGACCTTCCCACCAAGCAACGAGGTGTCTTCCCGCGCCCATGTGTCTTCCATGGAACAGTACCGATCCATGTACGATCGTTCGATCCAAGATCCCGACCAATTCTGGGGACAACTGGCCAAAGATCTGTACTGGAAGACGGCCCCTACCGCGCCACTGTGCAGCTACAACTTCGATATTAAAAAGGGCCCCATTCATATAAAGTGGTTAGCGGGGGCCAAGACAAATCTGGCCTATAATGCTCTTGATAGGAACGTGGAGAGAGGATTTGGAGACAAGACCGCATTTCTATGGTATTTTTAAATTTGTAGTTATAGTTGAAATTTACAGTAGACGCTTATTTTTACGAACTCTTGGGAGAAATAAAGTCGGGTATAAAATCTGAAGTTCTTAAAAAAAGAAACACAATTAAAAGTTTGAAAATATATATTTAATTGCTTCAGTCCATACACTGATTCACCAGAGGAAATTCATATATTTCATTAGAAAAAGAGCATACGAAGTTAACATTTTACAGGCAAGAAGCTAAGCTGCATTTTCCCGATATAAAATTATATTTTTAATATAATTTTTCATTAAAATAAACAGTCGACGCTCGTTTTTACTAACTCTTGGGAGATAATAAAATAGTTCGAAATATAGAAAATTTGACGTAACAAATTGTGAGTTGAGAGAAAAATTTGGTGCCAAACACTATTCGTAAAATCAGGAACAAAAATATAAGATTTTTAATCAAAATGAGCAGATGAGGTAGAAATAAAGATTTTATTTTCTTAAAAGTATGTTAATTATGCCAGTATGAGTTTAAAAGTTATATTTTTAATTTCATTAAGACATTCGTTAGTCTTTAATACAAACCCTGAAGTCAATAAAATAAAGTAATAATTCGTAAGTTCATAAAATATAAAATTGTCATAAGTACTTATATTGAGTTCATACATTTGAGTTTCATTTTATAAAAACAAATATGTATTATTATTCTCATACAAGATCGTTTATTTCCAGCAGAACACATAAAAATATTTTTTTTCACAATAGTGACCTATTGTAAAAAGTACTTACATAATGCACTAGATTTATTTTCAGAAACATGATTGCTTATTTAGAATACGACTACCTACCTTTTTTTTTGTTTATGTGACTAAAATTTACACGAGCAGTTTACCATAAACATAAACAAACACACGCACGGGAGGGTACCATTTTTTTTTTATTTAAAAAAAATGTTCTTGCACATCCAAGTGCTGTGGATGTAGAAAATATAAAAGGTTGAAGTTTTTTAAAGAGTTAAATGTATTTTAAAAAGATGATTTTGATATTCAAGAAATATTTAAAAGCAGTTGACTCTTTAAAGAATAAAATTTTTTAATGTTTTCTTTTAATAGAATATACCTCGTGAAGTCATTTAATTACAAATTGTCCAATTTAATATTAACTATACTATTTGATTATGCAATTCAGTTTATTGAATTTTAGCTTTTAACTCATATATGTAAAATTATATGATTTTATTTTACATACACTAATCGTTAAATATAAGAAATAAAAAACGGCACTTTTAATGATTAAATTAACCTAGTGAAAATTTATTTGTAACAAATTTCCCCAACGTTCTCAAAATATCAAATAAATTTTCAAAGTTCTGTGCGCTGTTTTAAAAAATGACTGATAGTCCCTTCAATTAAGTATATATTTAAAAGTAAATTTGTAAGTTTTTTTCTTCAAAAAAAAATCTTTCAATATTTCTTGAGTGGGGCACATCAATTTAATTTAATTTGAGGTCCTAAGCTCTAAAAATACAAATTTCTTGTGCTATGAATACACAAACAAGCTTTGTCAGTTTTTTTTTGTAATGTATAGTCCATACTAATATTTTTTTTAAATGCAAAAAACTTTTAAAGTTACTGTCGAAACAGCTTTTTGCATGACCTCCGAATCGTGCTGGAAGTGCTTCCCTCGTACTATGCTCTTTTTTTACAAATAAACGACTGATACCTGAAATTCCAAAGCTGATAAGTGTCTTTTAAATCCTCTTCTATCGACCTTTTCCCGCTCTTAAAGTTAAAAATAACTTTTGTAGTAACATAAAGATAAAAACAAAACATTCATTTAAATTTTACTAGATGTCAGTTCTCAGACAGATATTTGGCGGCTTTATACATACCCAACCCCATAGAATGGTCAAAATTTTAATCAAGAAAAGCAATAACGTGAAATTGTTTACAACGTATGATACGTAAATAATGTTTTAACATTACACATTAGCAGCTCAGTGGCTGAGAGGTATTACGCGTCCGCCTCACAAGCTCAAGTTTGCGGGTTCGAGCCCCGGCTGAGTCATCAAATTTTCTTGTTTGGAAAATACTGAACACGAATGTCATATAATTATGTGGCATGTAAAAGATCCATTGAGTAGACACTTGGCTTGAGGTTCTCTCGGCAAAATTAAATCTCGACGTACTTTAACATCCACAGAGAGCTTAGATTCATTGTAATCTGAGCGTCAAAATTCGTAGCGAGAGCCGCCTAGACGGTGCCACTAAAAATGGCTCTCAGTGTTCTGGGGAATATGCCGAGTCTGCAAAGGCTTAGCCGCCAATAAAGCAGCCCCATTAGAAATAATAATAATAAATAAATAAACATTACACATTTCGAAACATTTTTCAAAACTCTCTTTTATTTATTTTGTTTGTATATAAAGTAGATGAAATACTAATAGAAAATATGTTGTTTTAAATTTTATTTAAAATTTACTACAGGGTGATTATAATTAAAGTTTCGATTTCAAAAATCGATAATTTTAAAACTACTCGTCAGAATGACCTGATATTTTAGCAGAACAATCGTGAGGCATTGGAATTTTGTTTGGCGAAGGAAAACAAATAGTTCCAAAATATGCCGATAGATGGCACTGTAAAGGTAATGAACCCTTGCAGCGCCATTTACCATGTGAACACCGATATCCTATATAAAGACAACCAGAAGATGGCGCTGCAATTTTCCCACTAGCTTATAGACTAACTATCCTTTATATACTAGCTTATTAGTTGTTAGCTAGATTTCTGGTGGGAAAATTGCAGCGCCATCTTCTGGTAGTTTATTTGTAGAATATCGGTGTTCAAAGGATAGATGGCGCTAGGGTTCATTACCCTTACAGTGCCATCTATCGGCAGATTTTGGAACTATTTTGTTTTCTTCGCCAAACAAAATTCCATTGCCTCACGATTGTTCTGCTAAAATATCAGGTCATTCTGATGAGTAGTTTTAAAATTATCGATTTTTGAAATCGTAACTTTAATTATAATCACCCTGTATTTTGTAACAATAGAAAAATCCAGTCGAATGCAGAGAATACTGCAGATGATATAGCTTGCAATTTTTAACTTATGAAGTAATATAACAGAATGTCGAAAGAGCTTTTTGCATGGCCTCCGAATCATGCTATATAAGTGCTTCCCTCGTACTATGCCCTTTTTTATCCAAATAGATGACTGTTGGCACAAATACAGCTTTGTCAAATAATCACTATGAATTCCAACTATTCAGAAAATAAATAATATGGCTCGGAATAAATTGTCAGCCATAGAATTTACGACCGTCAGCTGCTTTCTGGAATTTGTTGGCGTTCCTAGGTCTGGGACATTCTAAGAAGGGGAATTGTAAGGCAAGTTAATGAAAAATTCTTTGCGGGAATAGTTGGTTAAATTAATTTTTTTAATTTTCATAGTTTAGTTAGATGTGGTTTTAATAACGACTTTCGTATATTATGCTTAAGGGTTAAAAATAAAAGCGTTTAGTGAGGGTTTTATAGGACAGAGATGCAACTACTAAAGTTTCATTTCGTGGATACTTGGATATTAATATAAGACAGTTTTAAAGTAAAACGTTTTTCTATTTTTAATTAGGTATAATTTTATGTTCTATTTATTGCAACATGAAAAAATTAAGAAAAGAAAATATGGTTCTGTGTGAAATTATAATAATCAGAAATTTCGAAAAAGTAAAATAGAGATAGATATTTTCATCTTAAAAAATCATCTAGTATAAGATAATCGAAAAAGTAATTTTAAATAATTTTTTTATTACCTACAGGGAAGGAAATGAAGTTAATGACACGAAAAGAATTTCATACAAGCAACTTCTGGATGAAGTCTGCAAATTCGCAAATGTGTTAAAAGAAAAGGGTGAGTTTGTACACGTTGAGCTTCAAATACTGGTTTTAAATTGAAAGATTTATACCATCAATATATTGTAGAACTAAAAGGCCTATTTGGATGATATTTTATGTAACTAAAAATAAATATAAAATAAAATATTGGCTGCAACAATCAGGAAAATGTCTTCACTAAATACACTTACAATTCCAATTTTTTTATTTAACATTTTATTATTAAAGATAGATTAAAACGATTTCTTGAAAGTAGAACAGTGTTCTTTTAAAATATTGTACAATTATTTCAAAGAGAATTTTTTTATATGAGTAAATATAGAGCGCTCTGTGTTAAACTTCTAGTGCATACTGTTGCCATTTGGCAGCATACACTTTAATGAATTAAAAATATTGTTGATGTTCGGCAACTTTAGCAATTTTTCCTCTATTGGAAGCTATATCGGTGTTTTAGAGTGAAAAAGCTAATCAATTAACGAAAAAAAAACGATTTTATGTTGCATACAATTAAAAGGATACAATTTCCCCAAATTTAATGCATCGTCTTCAATGCTAAGTATATTGCGATATCAGTTTTTTTTAAATTTATATAACTTAGTTACAGGACAAAGAGATTTTTAAAAAAATCCGTTATGTATGACCATAATATATATATTTTTTTTAATAAAAATAAAAAATAATCCAGATAACCTTCCGTACTTCTTTATTTCAGGTCTAAAGAAAGGGGACCGAGTAGCAATCTACATGCCAATGATTTTAGAATTGGTAGTTGCTATGTTAGCTTGTGTGAGGTTGGGATTGGTTCATTCTATAGTAGTAAGTATATGACTACCTTTTTTCCATCATTAAATATAAATAAATTACCCTATTTTAATAAATTAAAAGTTTGTCAAATATTGTGTATTCGGTAATATCGACATGTTATTGTGATATATGTTTCAATGATCTCAAAATAAAATAACAAAAATATTAATGATAATATTTACGGAAAATAGATAAGCATTAAAATGCTGAAACAAATTGTCTTTAAATAAACTGTTTGGCATTTTTTTAGTGCGATAATCCTTATTTTTGCTCTTGAGAAATGATTTTGAACTTTTAGAATTATTTTGCGATTACTTAAAAAATAGACATCATCGAAAGTAAAACATCTTGACATTTAAAGATATGCT
Organism: Oedothorax gibbosus; assembly: GCA_019343175.1. Classification (NCBI taxonomy): domain Eukaryota; kingdom Metazoa; phylum Arthropoda; class Arachnida; order Araneae; family Linyphiidae; genus Oedothorax; species Oedothorax gibbosus. The sequence goes on along the minus strand of JAFNEN010000073.1, from coordinate 234,942 downwards.
AAGAAACTAGCACTTTTACTTAAAATAACAAAAATTTTCATAATTCTTGAATGTTCGTTTTTTTTACCTTTTTAAAGTTTGGAGGATATTCTGCAGAATCTCTAGCAGAGAGGATTATGGATGCTCAGTCAACTCTTTTGATTACTGCAGGTAACGATGATTTACGATTGGTTTAATCTTCTAAAAATTCTCTAGTAAAGTCATGGAATTATGTAGTTATTTTATTGAAGAAATTTGACAGAAATTCGCAACAACATTGGATTATTTTAAATTCTAATTTATAAATTATTATAATTGATTATAATAGTTAAATATTTATTCAAACTATTGGCTTGAGATTAATTGAGAGATTAGAAATAAGGTACGTCCTGCCCCTTGCTTGTCGAAAATAAGTGCATAGTTCTATTGTATTTTTAAAGGACACAGAAAAACAAGGAAAACTTTTCTGTACTTCAATGACCATAAAATAGAAGAATTGTTTAAATAAATGTTTTTAAGCACCAAAAAAAGTTGATCATTTGATTTTTGTGCATATAAATAAGTCACATTGTGATACAATCGAGGGTGATGAAAAAGCAGACGTTCAGCATACAAAATAATAAAGAATGGCTTAATTTAATTTTTCTTCAATTAAACCTTTTTGAATCTGTGGATAAACATTTTTTTTAATTATCATGATTTTAGGATTTTTGTTGTTATTTTAGATGGTGGTTACCGGGGACCAAAGCTTGTGGATTTAAAATCGATTGTTGAGAATGCCATAGCTATTTGTGGTAAAACGTACGCATTCTTCTATATATCCCTTCAGTTCATATGTTCAATAATCTAGTTGCTATTCTATGTAAGACTGTGTGCGCTGTATGATTACAGTGGACACAAATTGAAAGCTGTGATAGCTGTGAACCACTTGGGTACCTTGGCACAGGAAAAAGAAGCAAACTCAAACATTCAGGTAATATTGTATAATTTAGGAAATCTTTTAAAAACTCAATTTTTAGAGAGTTTGAATCAAAACTTAAGTTCCCGATTTTTATTAAAAAGGAGTTAAAAATGTGTTTTTAACCGTTCTAGACATGTGTCCGGTGTATCAGACATTTTTTAATCAAAATAATATTTTAAGTTAAAACTTCTGAATTTAAGCTAAAACTTCTAAATGAGCTTTAGTTTTGATCTGTGAAATTAATTGAAATTTTTTAATTTGTTTAAATTAGCTTTTATTCATAGCTATTCTGTGATTTTAAGGTAGTACAGTCCCTGGACAAATTATTAGACGCACTGTATGTTTTTTAGTAATTTTATGTTTCTTAAGAGTTTTTATGCAATAATGGTATATTTAAACTACAATATTATTGATTTTTATTTAAAAGAATTGTCGTAGACTGCATATTTGTATTTGTTTTTAACATATGGCAACACTGTGTTGACAAAGTTAATATTTTACATGAAATCTTGCAGTGCGTCTAATAATTTGTCCAGGGACTGTAGAAATGCTTGGCACAGTATTAATGAACTAGGTCAATTATATCGATAAAATTTTGCATTAAAATTAAGATTTTTTATGGAAATAACAACTAATTAATACTAGAATCAGGTATAAGTATAATAGTTATAGGTATAATTTCTGTAAATATTTAAATTTTTTTTTGTGTGAAAAAAGCAACAAAATTTATGTTTGTTATACATGAAGCTAAGTTTAAAGGGGGTTGAGAATCGTCGCATTTAAGTTAATTTAAAAAACGAAAGATTGATCTTGTTATTTGATATTGTTTATGTTAGTTTTTTTGTTCAAATTAATAGTTCTATTAGAATATGAATTAAACTTCAGTAAAGATCGAAAAATATAAATATTTTCTGGCGTTATACAACTTTATTAGTTTCTAAACAAAACGCATCAAATGCAATAATTTTTAAAATTTATCAAGTGCGTTTATTCTAAAATATTTCAACATAGTTAATTTTTTCACAATTTAAGATTGTGTATTTGTTTAAATACTAGAGTTAAAACATTTAATATTTACCTACCCAATTTTTCCCAAATTTATACTGTAGTTTTTGTTCTCATATTGAATTAGGGTAAATGGAATGTTGGTATAAATGTGAGTTTCTGGCACGAAGAAATGAAAAATAAATCACCCAAATGTGAACCAGAATGGGTAGACGCTGAAGACCCTTTATTTATACTCTACACAAGGTCAGTTATTAATCCATTATTGCGTTTGTTAAATAATTTCCAAATACATTTTCATATTTGATCAATTCTTAAGTTCTTCTAAGTTAATGATACTAGTTTTTACTTGACATTTTAATTTATTTGTAAAAAATAAATGTTCTTGATATTAACTTAACTTTAATTTTATAGTGGTTCTACTGGAAAGCCAAAGGGTATTTTGCATACGACAGCTGGATACATGGTATATGCTTACACCACTTTTAAATATGTATTTGATTATCAGGAAAACGACATCTACTTTTGCACTGCTGATATAGGATGGATAACCGGACATACTTACGTCACTTATGGACCGCTTTTAAACACCGCCACATCAGTCTTAGTAAGTATTTGACCGTTTTCTGTAATTGATTCGTACTTAAAATTAAATAGATGAGATTATGTGCATTTTTAAAGAATCGTTTAATTATATAATACTTTGTATAATATGTTTTTAAGAATCCTAAACATGTAGCTGATTTTTTTATTTACTTTTTTCGACTTATGTCGGGATAACATAAGATGTAACTGCAATTAAAAAAAGTATAACTTTTAATTTAAGACGCGTTTGTTGGTTTTCAGCATTTTTATTTTTTGATTCGGACTTCTTGAACAAAATTAAAATCCATAAATAATATTTTTTGACGATGTTTTAATCCTTATACACCAAAATGGCTGACTTTTACCGGCATAAGATCATGTTTAGAATGCATTTTTACATACAAAACTAGACGCACACGTTCGTACGTCGAAAAAACCGTGCGTTCGAGTAATTTAAAATGAAAAAAAAAACGAAGTTAGAAGTTCCTCGTTCTGAATGCCGTCTTTAATAACCTTAACATGCATGTGTAGTGTCGAGTGGACAACATGGATTTCAAGAAAATGCCACTCAACCGATTAAAAAACCAATTTATAGAGTAAATTCCTAATGGAAAAAAATCGTATGTCTGCGCTAGTTTTACGGAATTTCCGTATCAGGAATGATTTGGAAACCGTACTTGTGCTGTCAGCCTTAGTTCTTCCGAGTTACTTCCGAAAGCTGAACCAACAACAAAACCATTAATAATGAACGAGTAAATTCCAATATTTTTTCTGGGGGTTCCGGACTTAAAATTAATTAACTTAATTAATAAAATTAAACTTAATTAATAATGGACGAGTCCATTTCAATATTTTTTTTCTGGGCGTTATAAAGAGATAAACCCAAACTTTTTTAATTTTACCCCATATATGCCTTCTGGGACATCATGTATTTAAAAATGAAATTTTATAATAATAATTATTATTATTTCTTTTTTAGTTCGAAGGTGTTCCTTTTTACCCTGATGCCAGTCGATTTTGGAATGTAATTGATAAATATCGAGTGAGTCTCTTCTATACCGCTCCTACTGCGGTCAGAGCGTTGATGCGCTTCAGTGAAGATTATGTCAAAAAGTAAGTTTAAAGCCTTTAAACAAAGAATTCCCATATCAGCCAAGATACTCTTTTAATATTAATCGAGAAATCTCAGGTCTTTTTTTCAGGAACACGCACCTGATTTAAGATATTTTTTTATGGTCACAAGAATTAAGGACCTTGTATGGTAACAGATCTCTATACAATTCCAATGGGGAAACTTTTGGCCCTGTTTTTAAATAAAGTATACGACATGTACTCACGAAAACTTACCAAAAAATACAGAAGAAAGTTAATTTGACATTAAAATACTTAATAAGTATAATTTTAAAGATATTAATTAGTTATAATTTAAACAAAATTTTAGTAATTAATCACAAACTACAGATGGCAGCACTAACGGCATGTAAATATATAAAAAAAATTCTTTTAATTATAACTAATTAATATCTTTAAAATTATACTTATTAATTATTTGAATGGCAAAATAACTTTCTTCAGTATTTTTTGGTAAGTTTTCGTTAGTATACTTTATCTAAAAACCGGTTCAAAAGCTTCCCCATTGGAATTGTATAGGGAACTATAACCATACAAGACCCTTAAATGTCCACCTTTTCCTGGTTCTTATAATTTTTTGAGAGATAAATTAAAAATTTGGGATTCATGTGTTACCTCTGAAATCTTTATAAGTAGATAGAAATTAAAATCGGATATTCATCAGTTTTTCACCAAGGGTAGGAAATGCATTAAATATATCAGATTTATGGAAATAAAGTTCTTAGCCATGAAGGAAATGATTTTTTACACAAAGGTGTGGAAATGTATAAAAATTGTGGTTGATACAACTTTAATATTCGGTTTATTACAGTAAAAATAATAAGAGAATAAATATTTTCCCGCCAATGTCTTTCCGTTGTCCAAGCATGCATAGGTTGCTATTTTTTGTGATTTCACTTTATACTTACCACTTACCAAAATTGAAATAAAATCTCTGTTTTTTGGTATCTTTCATTTGTAACGTAAAAGAATCAACACATAACTTCTTTTAAAATTTCATGAATTGCTATAAATTAAATAAAAATTTAAAAATTGAATTTCAAGTTACATCCCTGAAAATTCCAAATGACGTAGAAACTTTCCACCTTTCGACTGCGCAATCTCTTCAAAATTTGTCTGATGTTTTCCTATACACGCTGTTAAAGTTAAAAAGAACTCAACCATGGCCTACTCAACTTCAAGGCCACATAAGGTCTGCGTGACGTAACGTTATCCGTATTATTCGAGTTGACGGCTTTTCCGAAGAAAAGTACGAAACCTATTCAAGCACGGCTGACTTTTCATTTCAGGTTCCGAATAGGTTTCGTTCCTCTCTTTCGGAACAGCTGACAACCCAAACCATTCGGATAGTATAGCACAGAGAGCTTATCTGGTCTTATCAGTTGAATCGTCCGTGGCCGTGGTCACACAGGATCGTTTTTCCAAGTTTTTTATCCAGTCTTGCTTTAAGTTTTTTTTTTAAGTATTTGATTCCTGTCTGAGGCCCCGTGGCGCATTGGTAGTGCTTTGCATTGCCGTGCCACGGGTCCGGGGTTTGAATCCCGGATTGGGCGAGGGTCACTCAACCTTTCATCCCTTAAGTGGGTCGATAAAATGAGGGCCAAGCATGCTTCGGAACTAAACACTGGGGGTCCCGCGTGAGGTTCACCACCTAACCGGGACATATGCCTAGCTCCCCAGAGCCCTTGGTCACGAAAGCTGAATTGGGCACGGCAGGCTATTTTTAAAAATGCTAAATGACCTTATTTATTACTTATAGGGCCAGTCGAGAAAGCCTGCGATTATTGGGAAGTGTAGGTGAGCCTATCAACCCCGAAGCATGGCTTTGGTATCACCGAGTCGTCGGAGATAATCGCTGTCCTATAGTAGACACTTTCTGGCAAACAGAAACAGTAAGGATACTTTTAACCCTGGTCTTATATTCAATCAAAACTTTTAATATAATCACCCTCTCTCTCACTCTATCTCTCTGTGTATATTTTTAAAAAGATACATATTGGTATAGAATTATCTTATTTAAAAAAATAATAATAAGTGTGTTCAAGTAATATGTGTTCACACTTAAAAAAGCGTTTACTGTTTATGAAAATACTTTGCTTAATATTATGTACTTAATTTTTTTAGGGAGGAATAGTTATTACTCCATTACCAGGATGCACACCCCTCAAACCAGGATCAGCGGTAATTATTTTTTCTTTAACCCTTTAAGGACCAGGCACGACCCTAACGAAATCTCAAAATAGACTCGTCTACTATCGTTTAGTTGTAAGAAAAATGTTCGAACACAACTCGAAACTATACCTTCCACCCCCAATGATGACAAAACAGAGCCGTCCAAACAGAGCCGAGTGGACCTTAAAAATGTACGCAATTTTACACAAAAGTTTTTTACATTGAATGTCAAATAAATGTAACTATGTGAACAATTAAAAAAGAACAAAGGTTCTCAATGCTTTGCAAATCATTTTCCTAAATTAATTTTGGAATAATAAATATTTTGTTCATATATTTGTTTAAGTAATTAATTATTCCATAGATTATAACTAATTTCGATGCATTAAGAGTGATGGTACAGCTTTGACCATCTTATGAAAAATTGGGTATCTACTCAGGTGTCGGCTCGTCATTTGACTGTGGTTTTAAATTACGACAATAGTCGCCATCATAGCCCTCGTGTAGCTCTAGTGCGGCATAATGTTCAACTCAACCAGATTTTAAAAAAATAGTTAAGTTTAGTTTAGTTTGAATTATTGTCGCACTAGAGCTACACATGGGCTAAAAAAAATAGTCAAGAACAACGTATAATTACACATACCCTCCAAATAGTTATATGTTTTCTGGGGTTTTCGGCAGTGATTCATGTGACAGGAAAGTGTCTAACTGTTGCCTTTAAGGTGGCCGCAGACGTTCAGAGCACTTTTTTACAAATATGAACTAGAAAACAACTTTGTTAGTATTTTTGTGTGTATGTGAAAGAAAAAACTATTTATAGCAAGTAAAATTTTGCATATATACCAAATTTTTTTAAATATGGTAATTTTATGCACGTTTCTTGCCGTTTTTGTCAAAAACTTCAATTAGGCTAGAAAAAAGAATGTTCAACCTATTAAGAAAGTAAAACCACCAAGTTAAACTGTAAAGTTATGTCTAGGGACTATACCTAAATTCAAAAGATTTTAAAATAAAATTTTTATTAGCAGTCGAAAAAAGTCTGATTTTCAAAATTTTTTACGGCGTGTCAAAATGATTAATAGGTCAAAACAAAATTAAAAAAATATTTCTTCCAAGTTTTTTAAGTGTATTCCCTAGGCAACAATCTCTTAAATTAGTAGAAAAAAGAATTTTTAAAATTCCTCAATAACTTTTTGAGTTATCTTTTTTCCAAATGAAGCTATTTATTGAAAAAATGAAATGCGAGAAAAACGCATTTAAAGTTTCAACATCTGGTTGATTCTAGTGCTACTGACCTTTACTAAATTAATCACTACGTTCGTTCTACTTGTGGCACTGTTAAAATAATGACAGTTTTAGAAACACGAAACTCAGTTTGTCAACAGTGATCCACAAGTGTCTGACTTGCTACAAAATTTTAAAAATATTTTTGCTAAAAACAAGTATGATGTTGGAACAATAAATATGGAACCTTAAAGAATCTATTTAAATTCTGACTTATATACCCATAAGTCTAAGAGCTTATCGTACCTCCCCTATTAATGAACAAGAAATTCAAAAGCAAGTTAATGAAATGTTAAGACATGGTATTATAAAACCTAGCCATTCTGCTTATAGTGCCCCCGTAACATTGGTACAGAAAAAGGGTGAAGCTACCAAAACAAGATTTTGCTGTGATTTTCGAAAATTAAATTTAATATGCAAAACAGACAGTGAACCATTACCACGCATAGATGCTATCTTAGATAAATTATTTAATGCTAAAGTTTATAGTACACTTGATTTAAATTCGGGTTATTGGCAATTAAAATTCATAGTAATGACACAGAAAAGTTAGCTTTTGCTACCAATAATGGTTTATATAATGGTGTCGCCTCCCCTTTGGCTTGAAAAATGCACCAGCCATATTCAATAGAACTTTAAGAAGAATATTAGATAAATATCAAGTTAATTTTGCATATAGTTATTTTGATGATATAATAGTGTACTCAGATTCTCACGAACAACACATTCAACACCTTAAACAAATTTTTGAAATCATGCAAATAGAAAATGTTAAACTTAAACTCTCTAAATGTGTTTTTGCTAAAGAAAAAATTAATTTTTTGGGATATGAAATTCAAAATGGTAGACTCACCCCTGACAACATCAATGTTACTGCTATACAAAATTTAAAAGAGCCTATAAATGTTAAAGAATTGCAACGCTTCCTAGGAAGCATAAATGTGTACCACAAATTTATTCCTAACTATGCTAAATTAAGATACCCTTTAAATAAATTGTTAAAGAAAAATACCCCTTACCAATGGACTACCGAATGTCAAAATAGTTTTGAAATACTTAAACAAGCTATGATAACCAAACCAATTCTTAAATTGTATAATCCAAATTTGCCCTGTCATGTTTTTGTTGATGCATCCCAAATTTCAATTGGTGCAGTTATTAAACAAGCTGACCCTGATGGTATTCACATCCTATAGCTTATTATTCCAAGACACTCAGAGATTACGAAAAAAAATTATTCTATAACAGAACTTGAGTGCCTTGCTATAGTGGATACAATAGATAAATTTCATAAGAACCTACATGGCACAAAATTTACCATTTATTCATATCATATGGCTCTTGTTTGGCTTAAAAATATCAAAAATTTAAGAGGTAGTTTATTTAGATGGAGTTTAAAATTATCAATGTATGATTATACCATAGTCCATTTAAAAGGTAGTAACAATACTGAAGCAGACATGTTATCGCGTAACCCAACAGTGCACCTAATGCATCATACTTATTTGTTGGACTTAAAAAAGAAAGAAGAAATTAAAACCAGACAACAAATTGATAATCTTAATGGACCTAAGTTTTTCACTAGAAATGGTATTGTTTTAATTAAAAAGAAAAAGTTTACTAAAATAGTAATTCCTTTCTCATTAAGAAGTAAATTGTTAACTGAAGCTCATTTAAAATTTGGACATCCCGGTGTCAATAGAATGATAGAATTAATTACCCCTCATTACTACTGGCCCCAAATTAACGAAGACATAAATTGTTTTGTAAAACACTGCCATGTATGTCAAATTAATAAAAAACCTAGGCAAAAGAAATCTGGTTTGTTACAAACTCTGCCTCATCCAGATCAGCCCTTCGAATTAATCTCTTTAGATACAGTAGGAGGATTTAATTATTACAATTCTACAAAAAGATATCTCCATGTTATTATCGATCATGCAACCCGCTACGTTTGGGCCACTAAAAATGAAACAGCTGAATCTTATATTAATTGCCTTAAGCAAATATTTAATATCCAAGTGCCTTCAAAATTATTAACTGATAGAAACCCAGCTTTTACTTCTTCCCGACTTAAAAAATTTCTCAGAAATTACAATGTAAAACATTTATTTACAAGTGCTCACAATCCTAAATGCAATGGCAAATCGGAACGCGTTCAACAATCTCTCTGTACTATGCTCAGGGCTAAAATTAATTCAACAACTGCTAAAATTCCCTGGCCTAAATTGCTAGAACAAGTAGTAAATGAATATAACAATACCCCACATACTGTCACCAAATTTTCTCCAAACTACCTTTTACATGGCATTACCCCTTTTGAATCTCCAATTAATCAAAATATTTATCCACCAATTGATGAAGCCCGTAAATTAGCTAAAAGCAGAACAGAAGAACACCACCAAAGAAACAAAACATATTTTGATGCACGTGTTGTAAACAAAACATTTAATGTAGGTGATAAGGTTATTTATGAAGAATTTTGTTATCCTAATACTCGAAAATTAACAGCTCCCTTTTCTGGTCCATATGTAATTCAAAAACAATTAAGTGATGTAAATTATGAAATTGATATCATAAACAAATTGACTAAATCCAATGAAATTGTTCATATTTCTAAATTACGTCCATATTCGGCTCCTGAAGACCTTAAACTTTCACATGAACAATAAATAGCCATAATAATAACAATACAATATAAGCCATAACACAATAAGATACAACTATAAATTATACTTTTGTTTCCCACACTGGTCAAGATATGTTGAATTTTCATGAGTAACCTTTTATTTGTTCCAATAATTTATGATTGTTTATCATACCTA